>BSBM01001248.1:2990000-3315000 GCA_027924585.1 Larix kaempferi | reverse complement strand
ACCATATTCATCATCATCATCATCATCTTTATCATCATCATCATCATGACTGTCTTCATCATCATCATCATCGTTGTCGTCGTCATCACCACCATCATCATCGCCATCATCGTCATCATCATCATCATCATCATCATCTTTGTCATCATCACCACCATCATTATCATCATCATCATCATCATCATCTTCATCATTGTCATCACCATCTTCATCATGATCATCATCATCATCTTCATCATGATCATCATCACCATCTAGATGATGATGACGATGAAGATGGTGATGAGGATGATGAAGAACATGAAGATGATGGTGATGACGACGACAATGATGATGATGATGGTGATGACGACGACAACGATGATGGTGAACATAATGAAGATGATGACAATAATAAGGGTGGATAGAGTGGAAGAGAGTGGGGGGAATGGTGGATAGGAAGAGAGGGGGGTGGGGTTATAGAGAGGTGGGGATCCCAACCTTAGAGGCAATCTCATCTTATTCAACAAAACTGTGAATGGAAATAGTTTGGAACATTTATGTCTAGGAATGGAAATTAGTATTTATAGAGATAGAAGCAATGCATCTGCACATTCAAACGCGTACGCGCCCCTCCGCGTGCGCACTTATGTGCGTGCACGCATCTACACATGTGCGCATTTGCATGCACACATGTCTGGATTCAAATTATTTTTGGCACCCTTATAGGCTTGGAAATAGCTTCGGCTTGCCAAACGATGAGACTCGGTCTGATTTATGGCAGAACACATCAAATGCTGTAATTTCATGTTTTTCGCACCTAGTTCCGTATATGCTCCACTAGTGCACTACAGATGAAATTCCACACACTTGTCGATCTTTGTGTGTAGACTCTAACTTGATATTTTTGGAGTAGATCTGTTGTCGTTTTCTATTTTTAATTCATTTTTAACTGCACTCATGTCAAATTTGTAAAAAAAATAGGTCGTTTATTTGTCCTATAACTTTTGATTGGCTTACCTATTTCGAGAACGGAAAAGAACCTGCAGAAGAGTACAAGAAAACCTACAAGCTAAAAAGAAAAATTGATTATTTTCAAACCATGATATGGTGGACCAACACTTGATCATGTCATTTTAAGGCTTCACTGACTTTCGTAATTTAAAAAAAAATATAAAATTAACTTTTAAAATTTTGGAAAAATAGCCCCACACAAGATTCGTCTGTTTCCTACGCCTCTACATATTTTTTCCTCATAAATTGACAATTTACAAAACAAACAGTTGGACCAACAAAAACATGTGCATTATGTTTTAGTGAAAAAATAACATACGAATCTTAAAATAATGACATTTTGGGGTGGTTATACCACTTTTCCATAAATAAAAGTTATATATTCGGGAAGGTCATCCGTTTTTCTACGTTTCATCTTTCTACACCTAATTTGAAAAAGTTTTGTAGCTACCTCTAATAATTCATTTTAATAATAATATTTTTGTTTTTCCAGCATATCATTGCAACTAATGTGTCATAATTGGGTATCATTACCTTGGACCAGCCTTCAATGCAAGACACGATCATGAGATCCATAGTTTTGGTAGGTTTGTACGATGCACAATATTTGGTTGGTGTGGATTTCCTACAAGTTGTGTGTGTTTCCATGGCTAGTGATTTATCAGGGGCTCTTTCCCAAGGTCAAGTTACTTGTGTATAGCCTTTGCGATGGCCTGTACCGAGGGTGTTAAAGACCAAAGATGGTAAAGAATTTTTTTTTGAATTGTAGATTTGCAAACAATTGTTGGAGCTTTGTGGAGGAGAAACATCCCTAACTATTCTTTAGCAAGATGCATTAGAAAGATGCTTTATTTGGGGATGGCTATTCCCATGTGTGGGAATCAATTTATGGTTTACAATTTGTTTTGGATTTATGCTTTATTTGTGCTTTGGAAACTAATACTGTGCATGTATGTATTTGAAAAAAAATGTAGATCCATTTATTCATTTATTGCTCTTTGGAAAGATGTGGTTTTCCATCAATTATAAGCCAAAGATGCTGTATTTCCGCATTAATACATTTAGGAAGAGGATATAATAGACATTGTATATATATAATTTATTATGAGTCTTATTAATTACACCGATAGGTGTTAATATTTTAGAATTTGGGGTGGATTACCATCTATGTTTTTCTTGGATTGAAGGAGGATTGGACAAGTGTACTCTCAAGATTGATTTTATGGAACTCGTTCAAAATTCAAAATAAACAATTATATAAAAAAAGAAAAAAAACTCATTTAACTAAAGATGGTAACAGGTAGATGAGAAATAGGTAAGCATTTAAATTATTTAACCTATCACCGGCCACAAGTTAAGTGGTTGTGCTAGTTTATTTTGTACATAAAAACTTTAATTCTCACACCCTATCAAAGTTCAAAGTTTTAATTACAGCAACATGTGTATATATCTTAGAATTTGGGGTGGACTACATCTATGTTTTTCCTAGATTAAAGGAGAATGGGACAATTGTACAGATTGATTTTATGGAAGTCGTTCAAAATTCAAAATAAACAATTATTAAAAAAAATGAAAAAAATAAGTGGTAGTTGATGCATGGATAACTCATAGCTCATGTATGGATAACAGGTAGTGACATACAACCCATTTAACTAAAGAAGTCAACATGTAGTTAGTTGAGGTATACACAATAAGTGATTACAACTAAGAATAGAGAACAAGTAATAAATAACTTATTCATGGCACTTAACTTATAACTTATTCGGCAATTATTGAGGATGTAATGGAATGGATTACCCATTCAGCATAATTCACAAATAGAAAATATCAATAAGGATCACTATTTTTTGAAGAAGCCATCTAAAAGTGCAACAATTTCGCTATCTAGTCAAAACTTGGTCGGAATCCGGTGATATAAAATCTAAAAATCCTGCGATTTGTGTTGATTAAATTGTTTTTATAAACATCTAGATGAATTTAGCACCCTGGAAAATCTTTAGGGCATCCAAATTATGTAGTATTAATATTGTTATTTGAGATTCTAAAAATTCTATCCCAGATTCCAACAAATTTGTGTGTGAAAATAAGATTTTCACCCGGCGAAATCGAAGCAGTTTTAGACAACTCGTTTTTTTGAAGACCTTGCATTAACACCTACATGTAGTTTGGTGGATTTCGAGAATTGTTCTACTTTATTGTGAAATTATTAATACGGTTAGATTTTAACCAGGCAAGGAGCACATGACACGTTCGAGGGACGTCGCATCTGAAAGTATAGTATAGTATTAGTTTTAATGAGTGACAAGACTTTAAATTTTGTATGACTAAGGCGGCCTGCATCCATATTATTAGGATCCAAAGCTTAAGATAATTTTGTGGTTATGTGGAGTCATCTGTAGTGATAATAATGTCGATAACTCTGCAGGAGGGACTATATATATCAGAGAGGATAGAGATATACTATGAATGGCCCTCCCTCCTCCTGCATACGAAAAATGAGACAATTCCTTAGTGCCGCCGAATGACGTCTTTTCACGCGCAGATGAGGAACTGACGAAGCTCTGGCCTTTACAGTGATCAAGAATTGTAGATTTGCTAATGATTGTTGGAGCTTTGTGGAGGAGCAACATCCTTAACTATTCTTGAGCAAGATGCATTGGAAAGATGCTTTATTTGGGGATGGCTATTCCCATGTGTGGGAATCAATTTTTGGTTTACAATTTTTTTGGATTTATGCTTTATTTGTGCTTTGGAAACTAAGGTGCGTGTATGTATTTGAAAAGAAAAGTAGATCTATTTATTCATTTATGGCTTGGAAAGATGTGGTTTGCCATCAATTATAAGCCAAAGATGCTCTATTTCCACTTTAATAAATTTAGGAAGAGGATATAATAGACATTGTATATATTCGGCCACTATTAACTCTTTAATTGTAAATAAATTTACGTGAATACAATAAATATTTTAAAAAAATCACCAATTTATTATGAGTCTTATTAATTACACCGATAGATGTTATTACACCGATAGGTGTTAATATCTTAGAATTTGGGGTGGATTACTATCTATGTTTTTCCTAGATTGAAGGAGGATTGGACAAGTGTACTCTCAAGATTGATTTTATGTAAAAGGTTCAAAATTCAAAATAAACAATTATAAAAAAAAGAAATCTAAAAAAACAACTCATTTAACTAAAGATAGTAGATGAGGCATAGGTAATGGTTGATTACAACTAAGCATGGAGAACATGTAAGAGATAACTTACTCATGGCATTTAACTTATTTAATCTATCACCAACCACAAGTTAAGTGGTTGTGCTAATTCATTTTGTACATAGAAACTTTAATTTGAGACCCTATCAAAGTTCAAAGTTCTAATTACACCAACATGTGTTTATATCTTAGAATTTGGGGGGGCACTACCATCTATGCTTTTCCTAGATTAAAGGAGGATGGGACAACTGTAAAGATTGATTTTATGGTTGTTGTTCAAAATTCAAAATAAACAAATATAAAAAGAAATATAAAAAATAAGTGGTAGTTGATGCATGGATAACTCATAGCTCATGTATGGATAAGAGGTAGTGACATACAACCCATTTAACTAAAGAAGTTAACATGTAGTTTGAGGTATATACAATAAGTGATTATAACAAAGAATAAATAACAAGTAATAAATAACTTATTCATGGCACTTAACCTATAACCTATCAATGTTCTACATTTTCCGGCGAGGCAGTTCCACCGTCAAATCCCCTAGAGACATAGTTCCATAGCATAATTATGTAGTAAATGGGATAGAATTACAATTCTACCTGTTTTTATAACCGACTCTAGGGAACAAATAGCCGGAAAAAAATTTGACTGAGAGTGAAGTTATCCCACGGGGATATCAATAAGTATCACTATTTCTAATTTTGTTGAGGACCTCGCATTAACACCTACATGCAGTTGGGTGGATTTCGAGAATTGTTCTACTTTATTGTGAAATTATTAATACGGTTAGATTTTAACCGGGCAAGGGGGACATGACACGTTCGAGGGACGTCGCATCTGAAAGTATAGTATAGTATTAGGTTTAATGAGTGACAAGACTTTAAATTTTGTATGACTGAGGCGGCCTGCATCCATATTATTAGGATCCAAACCTTGAGATAATTTCGTGGTTATGTGGAGTCATCTGTAGTGATAATAATGTCGATAACTCTGCAGGAGGGACTATATATATCACAGAGGATAGAGATATACTATGAATGGCCCTCCCTCCTCCTACATAAGGAAAAAGAGACAATTCCTCAGTGCCGCAGATGAGGAACTGGTGAAGCTCTGGGCCTTTACAGTGATTAAGAATTGGGGAAGATTGTTTATGTCTCACGGTGCACGCTAAGCCGGAGAATGCCGTCATATTTTTCCACGGCTTTCTTGAACTTTTCGATCTGGAGCGTTGGCGGCCGATCGGATAACAAGCTCAAGAAAGCCCTGGGAAAATATTGAGGGATTCTATCATATTGCTTCTGTTGTGATCCGACTTTGCAGTTCTGTTTCCAGATCCGTAGCTTAACCCTAATCCAGGCAATTGAGGGATTCTATCATATTGCTTCTGTTGTGATCCGACTTTGCAGTTCTGTTTCCAGATCCGTAGCTTAACCCTAATCCAGGCAAATGGGTGAGATATCTAAAGGTAATATGTAGTTTTCAATGATCTTAAAGTTTATGTGATAGATATCTCTTCAATCTTGACCATCTGGATCTGGCATTGAAGTGCGGTAAAGGTCAATCTCAACTAATCCTGCATTGCTATGTTAACTTTTATTGTATCGACAGTTTTCAGGTTAGAAGTATTTTTGTTTTCAGCGAAAACAAACTATATTATTGGTATTCATTAAAGTGAATCAAATAGTACAAACTTATAAGTCTGTATAAGATTTATAATCTGTTGTATACTACCACCCATTACATCTGATTGTCTCATATAGTTAAAAAACCTTCTCCACACAGATATCATCATTCACATTTCTACAAAAAAAACCAAAAAACAGACATACTTCAGCAATTAAATGTCATAAATCTGGACCTAACCAAAATCAGTCACCTGAAAATCTTGTATTTCCTCCCATAGAATTTCCCCTTCTTCACCTCTGTATGCATCTTTGGAGAGTGAATCTGCCATATAGTTATGTTGTCTTGTATTTTCAGATTAGAAATATGTCAAGTATGTGGATCTTTAAGATACAAAATAATTATTTGAAATTTTAGGTTTTACTAGAACCTGATACTTATTTGAACTTTTAGGGTTTATTAGATCTGATATTAGATTTCAGATTAACTATATAGATCCCCGATTGACATAAAACTATGTTGGTCAGTTTGTAGATTAACATAAATTTATTCTATCGCCTTTACATTCCTTTCTCTTTACCTGCTATTATTCTGATGCACAATTTTTTTTTCCTCCTATCGTTATGATATTTCCTGGTACCTGCTAATTCCATCTGTTAATTTGATCGTCTTTAAATGCTTTCAGGCAGTTGAACCTCAAATATTTATTTCTTTAAGCATAAACGTAGAACGTCAAGATCAACTAATAATTTAGCCGAGGAGGAGAGTTCATTCAATAGAGATGGTATCTACTCAACGAAGCATTCCGTTGATGGTATCTTAGGGTTCTTAATTTTAACAAGTGTTCCTCATGATAGAAAGTTCCGCTTTCATGTTGAACTCCACTAACTTTTCCAACTCATGGTGTTGATGGTTTTCACTCATGCTTCAGTAGAAAACAAATGTCTGTAAATTCTACTTTAGGGCAGGTAAGGTCAATTTTAGTCTTAATTAAGTAAAGAAGCCATCTAAAAGTTAGATGATTAGATGATTTTGCTAGTTTCACCAAAATTTGGTTAGAATGGATCATATGAAATCTAAAAATCAGGTTATTTGTGTTGATTAAATGATTTTTCTAAACATCTAAATAAATTTAGCATCCTCCGAAACCTCCAAAACATCAAAATTATGCAAAGATTAAATTCTGGCAAATTCAGAAAAAACTATCTTCTCTAGACGAAATTGTAGAAGTTTTAACAACTCGATTAAGGAAATGATTTGGAAAGGGAAAACGTAATGATTACGGAAGTACAATGTAATATTGTCGTTTAGTGATATGACATAAAGCTATGGTAATGGCGAGATTTTTTGTTTGGAGACAAGAGATGAATGGTCAGAGACTACACTATGTTAGTAGGTGACTGTGCAAGTATCATTTTGGATTTAGTATATTATAGATCTTTGAATTTATAATGAAGTCTTTCATTTTGGATATAGTAATATAGATTTGAATTTATATTCTATTTGTTATTGATATGGTTCTGTAGTATATTATAGATATTTTAATTTACTCAGCTAAGTGTTTCATTTTGGATGTATTAAGTATAGATTTGAATTTATAAACCGATTGTTATTGATATTGTTATTTAATAATTAATAATTAATAATTGCTCTCTTTATGTGTAAATAAATATTATTAAATTACAATGTTTTAGAATTAATTTTAAGAATATTTAATAAATTGGTAGCAAATGATTGTTTTTTATTAATATTTTATAATTAAATGTCTTTTATTTTTTGTGAAAAAGAGATCCCAAGATAGATTGTGTCCGATTTATATAAATAATAACTAATTTATTAAATAAATTTCTTATATTCAAATCATTATTATAATAAAATATATTTGAAAAATAATTACATTATTTGTAGATTTTTTCCTTTTTCCCATCATTATTATCATATCCTAGAAACATTAATAAATTGTATTTGGATTTTTTTTTGTTTTTATTGAATAACATCTTATTTGTTATTAAAAAATAAGATTTCATCTTTTCTTCTATATAAGACTTCAAAGCATGAAGATGGGCTTAAATACTTAGGCTACTTTTTAAAGCTTAAATCAAAGAGACACTCGTTGTGGTTGGTTTCCAAATTTGAGAAGAGGATACGGAATTGGATCTATAGATTACTCTCACTAGGGGAGACTCAGTGTCTTGGAGTCATTTTTGGTTGGCATACCTATATATTGGTTTTCATTAGCAAATATTCTAAAAATTATCATTAAATTTCCTAGGAGACTAATGTTAAGTGTTTTGTTGTCTAGTTAAGCTTAGGGGAAAAAATACATCTTGTCAACTAAGAAAGAATTTCAAGGCCAAAACACATGGGAGGTTGGGATATACAAAATTTAGAGTGATTTTACAATGCTTTAAGAATGAAGAGTATGTGGAGAGGACTCTTGGAAAGGGTCTCTAGAGTAGTGTGTTACACAGTAAATACATCGAAAGTGATATTGTAAACCTGATTAGAAATCATTGGACATAGACAGGTAATTGTTCAAATTTTTGGACCAGGTTTCTGAAATCTTTTCGATAGATTAGTGGCAAAATCACTTGGAAGGTTGGTATTTGTGATAAAATTTTGATCGACATAGACACTATGATGTGTTTTATGGTGGGTTTTGTAGAAGATTTCAATATTTCTGCAAGTATTTTGGAATATTTATATGAAATAAGTTATAGTTCTTTTTCTCATGTTAAAAACCAAGTTGGTTAAGCCATTCTAGTTCTTATTGGTATTCAACCGTTGATCTAAGTATTAACAGGGCTTGGTCGATGGAATGGGAGAGCTATATTGCAAATCTTAATCGTGCTGGCATTAGACTCCATTCAAATGAATATGAGATATTGTGGACAAGGAATAATGCTTTTGGACAAGTTTTTGCAAATGCCGCTTAGAATGTGATTGCTGTGGAGGACGTTGCCGTGGTTCCAAAATGGTAGTTTGTAAAAATTTGGAAATGGAAAATCCCATAAAAATTGAAATGCTTCCTCTAGTTAGCATTGGACAATGCTCTTCTAACATGGGCTAATTTACTTCACACGGGTCTGATTGGACCTAATCCGTGCATTTTATGTGGTTAAGATATTGAATCTAGTGTACATATTTTTATCCTTTACTCCTTTGCAAAAAGCTTGTGGATCTTTGTTTTTCTTCCTTGGAAATTTTGGTGGATTGGTGGACTGATACTTTGGATAATAATCTCTTGCACTGGTACAAGAATGTTCCAAACCACCGTGCTCTGCCATTTTTCGTTTGCTCGATGATGTGGAACTTACAAAATGCTACAATTTCTGAAGACATGTTTCCTTCCATATGTTTTGGAACTTTAAAAATTTTAAAGTTTTATAATGAATGTCTCTCTAAAAAAGGTAAAGAATTTAAGATGAGACATACTACAAATTCTCATCTTCAAAACGTTGCCTGTCGATTTTTTGATGGAGCGACGAGTGATGGTTTTTGTGCGGTAGGGGTTCATCTAAAAATTAATATTGATCATAGTTTCATGCTTAATGTGTATCTCGTTCAAATAAAAATGCCGAGCTACTTTCTCTCTGTTGCGTGATATTATGCGAGCCTCCTTTGGTTTTTATCAATATTTTTTGCGATTCTATGACTATAGTGAATTGGGCTAAGCAAGTTTCTATACTACAAGTCATGGATCTTTATCAATGATGTTTGAGAACTATGAATATTTTGGAATCTTTACAAGAATGGGAGATCTCTCACATATATAAAAAACATATTGTCATTGCTGATTTCCTTTCTAAGGAGGCTTTGAAAACTCAAGAATGTTTACTTCATTGGGAAGAATACATTAAAGACGTGCTGAAATATGAAGGATCTAGTATATCCTGTTTTGATTAAGTTTTATCTACTATCCTTTCCAGAGCTTTGTCATTTTTCGGCTCTCTATTTTTTGGGGATATTGTTAGCCCGTTTTGATGTTTATGTATCTAATGACTTAGGTGTTACTGTCAGTTTACTTTTTGGACTGATCATATGAACTATGTATGTACCTTTTTATTCTGTTGAATATATATATATATATTGAAAAAGTCCATCATTATCAAATAAAACATACAATATGAAAGGAAATTGAATAAGATTACTAATTTTACTAAAATTTTAATTACATATTAGGTATTTGTATAGTTTGAGTGGGCCTAAATGGTAATTATTATTATTTCATTTAATAGTTAAACTTTAATATAATTTAATGAATGATTTAATGTTATTTAATATTTCATTTCATACTTACTACCTTCACTTTGAATAATCTAAGAAAAATTGAGCAAGAAAAATGAATTATTTTTAGTTAATGTAATTATAAAAAAAAGAAAGAAAAACAATAAAATGATAATTATTATTGTTTGATTTAATAGTTAATGTAACACATAAAATGAGTAATGAATGATGTGATATTCTTTAATATTTCATTTCAGAGTTGCTACCTTCAATATGGAAAAAAATAACTAGAAGAAGACAAATGAATTTTAATGGTGGGGGCAAGTTAATGCTTCATTCTCATAATATGTTAGTTGCATTAGAAATATGGAAAAACAAAAGTCTTTTGATTATGAATAACCATGCTCAATTAATTAGAATATGATTTGAAATGATGAAATATAGGAAATTGAACTACATTTCTAAATATATAAAAAAATTTATGGAAAAATATTCTACCTATAAAAAAAATCAAATTCTTTTAACATTAATATATGCGAATAATAGGTTATAATGTGAATCTAGTGATACAAACACTCAAGCTACACTGGCGGGTCTGATTGATAAAAAGATGTATTGAAGCTCTGCTAAGTTAAATGAGATCTATTCAAACTTACATGCAAAGGAATTTCGTATATAGGGTTTATATAGAGGAATTTCCAAGGGTCACCCAAGGATCTTAGTTGCTAAGTCACCATTCAAAAACAAGGGAGTTGCAAGGGGTAGGGAACTTCAATCTAGATATGCATATTTAGGTTTTTTTGTAGGGTGCATCTATCATATTGAAATATCAGTATAACAACTCATGCTAGAGACCTAGTTTTCACAAATCTATTCAATCTAAGGGTTTCCACATGATATAAAATTTTTATATATGTGAATAGCGGGTTATATTATAATATGGGAGCATTCTATATACGAGTGATCCAAACACTCAAGCTACATTGATCAATTCAAGTGATAAAATTTGTATTGAAGCACTTATAGGCTCAAGCACGTGAATTCAAACTTACATGTAGATGACTTCTGTAGAGGTGTCTAGGGTTTACATAGAGGAATTCCATAGAGACCGTAGGATTTGAGTCGTAGATTCACCATTTGAAAACAAGGGGTGGCAAGGGGTTAGGGAATCTTTTGATATGCGACTATTTCACGCATACATTATGAGCGTTTGCACAACAAACCATAAATCAAGTGCACAAGTTCCTTTCTTTATCATTTTTTAGTTTCTCTTACACACACACACATTAACATTTCACTACATATAACAAAAATTGTGAACGGGTGACCTAACATAACTACCCTAGAAATAGTTGGTGATCATATAGACTCATTAGAGAAAAGTAGAGAAGAGAGAGATGCTAAAATTCAAATAAATTTAGAAGCCATGCTTGCAAATAAATTTATTGGCATGCTCGATAATATATCTGCATACATGATGGAAAATAAACATGTAGCCATGCTTGATAACGAATTTGCATTCTTTGAAGACAAGTTTAAAAAAAAATTGATAATAGGATAAAAGTGATGGAAAATAAGATGGATATAATGGAGACTAGAATACAAATAATGGGAAAACAAAGCCAAAAAACCAAACTATCATCCCAACAATGAGATGTTGATTCATTAGAAAATATTAAATTGAAGGCCATGATTAAAGATCTAGAAGAAAATTAACTAAAAATATGACCCTAAATAGTCTACAAGGTTAATTAGATATCAAACCCATTAAGAAGGAAATGAATAAGTTGTTAGAATTCAACCATGAGGGAAACAAATGCTCCTTGAATTCCATCATTTTTAGTTTAAAATAAGAGGAAAAACATGATGTGTTAGCCATAGTCAAGGCAGAACTAAATAATAGGCTACAAATTTAAACAACCTACATCATAGAAGCAAAGAGGTTGGCGAAATTAATTGAGAATAAAGAAAGTATGATCGCGGTCAAAGTTAGCTATAATGACCATAAGTATGGCATACTATCTAGGACCTTGTATTCAGTGACTATCCTTGAATTGCATAAAAGAGCATAAATAAAGCGTACTCTGCTTTCACCATCTAATTCTGAAGACCTTGATCTTCTTCTTAGTCTGGTATGGAACTTTTTTAAGTCTGTATCCTTGGTCCCCATGTACTCGATTCAATATCTCCTTCACTTTGATGTCACTTCTTGAAAATAATCTCCACGTTCTTTCCTCATGCACATCCTTTGCATATGCCTTCATGTTTTGATTCGATCTCAAGTAGACTTGTCGGTAAAGCCTTGTAGTGTACTTGGTTCCATATTTTCATGAACCAGTAATTGATTTGATTTTCCTTTTAATTTCTACAAGCCTTCCTCTTGCTCTCCAATTACTGTTGTAACATCAAAAGTTCAAGACATGTTCTTCATCACTTGAAGAATATTCCATTGCTTTCTTCTTTTCTGGTTCATCATCCTCTGTAGCATGAGCATGATGTATTTTCTTTCTTCTTATCTTGTTGGATTTCTTCTTAGGAAATTATCTTGCAATGTGTCCCATCTCATCACAATTGTAGCATTTGAATTTTTAGTAATCTCTAGGAGGTATTTGACCCGTGTGGAATCTTCTAGACTTGTGATGATGATCTTGTTTCTTGCTTTTCTTAGAATGAGATGCTAGATCTTTATTATATTCTTCACCTCACTTCTCTTCTCTGGATTTAATCCTTGTTTCTTCCTGAGTGCAAGTTTCCTAAAGTGCATTGAATCTAATAAGTTTCTTTTTGGAACATATTCCTTGAATAAATGACTCCCATGATCTAGGAAGACTATTCAAGGTGGTCATTACAAGTTCTACATTCTCAACATTATCTCCAATAGCTTCAAGTTGATCTATAATATGGGAGACCCTTGTGGAGTATGATTGAATGCTTTCACATATTGGTATCTTCACACCCTTGAGTTGAGTTCTCAAGTTCATATTTCTATTAATTTTATTTCCTTCAAATAATATCTTCAGTGCATCAAACATCTCTTTGGTATTTTGCAAGGATGAGATGTGGGGGATCAAATGATCCTTGATGAAATCAATGATGATCCTCTCGGCCTTAATAAAGTTGTTCTTTTGCTTGGATTTATCTTCATCTCCCTCTGGCTCCGCAACTTATTCTTTGATATAATTATCCAACTAATTCTCTTCTAGAATGAGCATCACTCTATAGTTCCAGGAACGAAATTTATCTGCTCCTTCAAGCTTATCCTCAAGATTGGTATGGTTTTTCATCTTGATAAAATGAAAACCTCAAATGGAAATAGAGATAGTAGGAATTACCAATTGAGATGCTCCAACCAATTTCTTGCTTCAATGTCTTCTGAGATGTAACTTTAGAATGACCTAGGGTTTTTGAGAGAAACCCTAATTTTCAACTTCGAGATCTTCAAAAACTGAATGGAGGAAAAGATGCACCTACCTAAGGAAAGTTGAGCAAAGGTACTATTCTTCTGAAACTATGGAAAGATCTATCAAAAACTTGATTCCCTAGTTTTCCTGAGCAAAAGTGGTAGACCCCCCCCCCAAAAAAAAATTTGATCGGAATTATGCGTCCACAGAAAAATGTGCCCTTCTACGGAAATTTTCCTTGACTTTATTTTTTCATCCAAAATGTGGTGAAAATCCTCGAGAAAGAGAAACCCTATTTTTCACTTCCGATAGCTGTAGCTACACAATGTCTTCTTTGAGGCTAGCTCTGAAACCATGTTAGAATTTTGATACTTCTAGTATGGTTATGTTAGATCTTCAAACAATTTATATGATTATCACAATAACCACATACAATAGGATCACTGAAAGATAGACAAGCACAACATAACAAGAGAACGCAAAGATTTACCCTAGGAAAACCCTTTGACGGGAAAAACTGTTAAATTTTAAGTGTAATAACAATATAGATCAATGAAATATAAACAAGCACAACATGAAAAATAGTACACAACACATTTATCCTTGGAAAACCCTCATGGGGCATAAAATCCCCCCAAAAATATTCTATATAGATTCGTCAAAATGTACAATAGTATCCCTTGTGCAAAGACCCAAAACAAGAAGACTCCAAAATAAACTACGTTGTATGACTCTATCTATCCTAGTGATGTGAACTCAATGTGAGAGTGAGGTGACCAAATGAGGAGGTTGGACTCCTCATTTATACTAATCAATTGAATTGATCTTTTTACCAACACGGATGACTTGTCCAATTTACAATAAAATATTATTTTCTACACATTTCCAGGCCGACCTAACAGTTAGGGTTTACATTGACTCTTTCAATGAATTTTACATTATCAATTAAATCAATAATAATCCTCGTAGGGTGTACAATATAAATAATACAAATAAGAATATCTTCCGAAGTTACATTCTTCAACACTCCCTCTTAACAAGAAAGGTATTCTTCAATCATCGTCACCATCGTCTTCTAGCTCTTGCACTTCTTGTACATAGACTATTGACATCTGACATCTCCTGAATCTATATATCATAGGATGTGTTATAGAGCCAACCATTTTTCATGCTCGATGTGCCTTGTAGTGGCAGCCGTTTTTCATGATGGATGCAACTCTCCACAAAGCTAGTCCTATTTCATAGTGGATGCAACCTAGATACAATCTAGGGATTTATCTCGCACAAATCCAATCTTGTTTCATACTGGATGATGCCTAGATACAATATAGGGATTTCTCTCCCACAGAGCCAGTCGTGTTTCATACTGGATGTGGCTTAGATAAAATGTATGGATTTCTCTCCCACATAGCTAGTCCCATTTCATACTAGATGCAACCTAGATACAATATAGGGATTTCTCTCCCACAAAACTAGTCCCATTTCATACTGGATGCAACTTGGATAGAATCCAAGGCTTTCTCTCCCACAACACCAATCTTGTTTCATACTAGATATGGCCTAGATACAATCTAGGGATTTCTCTTACAAGTGGTCCTTTTTCATACCAAATGAAACTATCCTCATTCATGAGCCGAGCAAGCCATTCGGTGGGTTCAGCCTAGGAACGCACATTACATTGCACACAACAAAAACCTAAATTACCTCACTCCCTCTTCATATGGACCATTCCAAGCTTGTCTCTGAAGTACTCAAACTTCACCCTTGACATAGGGTTGGTCAACACATCAACTATTTGTTCCTCTGTTTCTATATACTGGAGTCTCACTACTTCCTTCTGCACCATATCCTAGATATAGTGATACCTGATATTGATGTGCTTTGACTTGTCATGGAACATAGAGTTCTACGACAACTTCACACAACTTTGGTTGTCACGGAAGACACAAGTTTCCTCTAACTCAAGATTAAACAATCCTGATAGCATCTTCCGAAGCCACACTACCTTACATCTTTCCAAACAAGTTTCCATATACTTGGCCTCGACTGTACTGAGTTACACACTCATTTGCTTCCTACTAAACCATGAGATCATACCCGATCCCAAATTGAAGCAACACCCTAATGTCCTCTTTCTATCTGTGAGACTCCCGACCCAATCTGCATCAACATAAACCTGTAGGTTAATCCTTTGATCCAATGCATACCTGAGGCCATAATCTCCTGCACCCTTTAGGTACCTCGACACATGATTTGTCGCAACTAGGTGAACATTTCTCGTATCTACTATATACTAACTTAGAGTGTTCATCGCAAAGCATAAGTATTGCATCGTGTTCCTCAAATACATCAACAAACCAATCATCTACCTATACATCATGGCATCCACCAGTTTTGAAGAAGTACCACTCATCAACTTCGAAGTCAATTCCATAGGTGTGGCCATGGCCTTACAATCCATCATCCCAAATCTCTTTAGGATATCTACTGCATACTTTCCTTGAATTAGGAAAAGTTCCTTTGGATTCTGCCACACCTTCAGACCTAAAAAATAATGCATCATATCCTGGTCTTTCATCTCAAACTTCGTAGCAAGCCTCCTCTTTGTTTCTGCTACGAGCTTCTCCTCACCTATCAAGAACAAGTCATCAACATACAATAATAGAATCACAGGATTTCCTTCCTCAACCTTGTAGTAAAGGTTGGAATCCGTTTTTCTCTTGGTAAATCCCAAGCTCGTAAGAAACCTGTCTATCCTTCAGTACCATGTCCTGGGTGCCTATTTAAAACCGTACAAGGACTTATTTAACTTGAACACATGAGTCTTCATGTCACGTGTCCTAAAACCAAGTGGCTACTCCACGTACACTCCCTTCTCTACTATGCCATTCAGGTTGTCATTCTTCACATCCATCTGATGTACCTTCCGCTTCATCACTTTGTCTATAGAAAGTATAGAACTAATTGAAGTGTATATTTCCACAGGAGAAAGGGTGATTCCACGAAGGTGGTTCACCATTTTTGGCACGTGGGAGTGAAAAAAAATGTTTTTCACACCCTCGATCGAGGTATTTTCAAGCCCTCGATTGGGGTTTTAAATGCTCGATTGAGGGTTTTAAAATACCTCGATCGAGGGCTTCAAAATACCTTGATCGAGGGTATTTAAATAGCTCGATTGAGGGCTAGTTTAAACCCTCAATCGAGCTATTTAATCGATCGAGGGTTTGACACAGAAAAAAAAAACAAAAACAGGGCTCGGCCTGTTGGCCAGCCCTGTTCATCAGTGAAAGAGTAGGTTTGCTGACTATGACGGCTCCAAGCCCCTCGACCGAGCGTCCGCAGCCAGCATAGCACGCCCATGCGTCCACCTCCGTCTGCTATGGCTTCAAATCCATAAGGTAGGTGGATTTCAACCACATTTTGTTTGTTTTTCAAAAAAAACTTAAATTTGTTATTTGTTTTCAAAAAAATCCCAATTTTTTTGTTTTTGTTTTGTTCTTTGTTTTGAAAAAAAACATAAATTTGATTTGTTTTGTATGTAAAAATGGGTGTTTAAAACATAGATTTAATTTAGTTTTGATCAATTTGTGAATGTAACCATTGAAAAAAAAAAACCAACATCGAAACCAAAAACCATTGAAAGTAAAACCACCATCGAAACCAAACCAAAAACTATTGAAACTAAAAAACACCATTGAAACCAAAACAAAAACCATTTCAAAACATTTTTTATTGTAAATTTATGTTCTATTTTTTTTTTTAAATTATTAATTTTTTTTTTATGTCAACCGGTAGCATTTCACCGCATAAATGTTACCGGTTTTATTTTAAAATGTGTTTTGACAAGCAGGAATGCTGCACGTTTTTTTTCAACCCTCTGAGAACGCGAAGAGGATTGAAAAAAAAAAATCATATTAGGTTGTCAATTTAACAAAAACCATTAACATTGAATATTTTTAATATTTTTAATATAAAACTTTATTAATTTAAAAATTAAAAGAATAATATTTTTTTAATATTTAATTAATAATAATATTGATTCAAAAATATAAACATAAACCATAATAAACTATTAATAAATATAACTACAATAAATTAAGGAAATTAATAATATTAATAAAATTAATAATTTATTATATTTTTAATATTTATTAATTTTTTGAAATTGAATATTTTTAATATTTATAATATAAAAATTTATTAATTTAAAATTTAAAAGAATAATATTGTTTTAATATTTAATTAATAATAATATTGATTCAAAATATAAACATAAATCATAATAAAATATTAATCAATACAACTACAATAAATTAATGAAATTAATAATACTAATAAAATTAATAACATTATTAAAATTAATAATTTATTATTAATAACATTATATAAACACCTATTTTTATATTTATACATATAATATCATAAAAGATTTATATATAAAAAATATTATTGTAATGTTACTTTTTAATAATATATACACATTTTCATTTTAAAAAACATGCTTAAGTGTATAAAAATAGAATATACACTAAGTTGCATTCCATTCTACTACAATAAATAATATTCAAAATATATATATTTTTTTTAATTTTTTAATAATATATATTTTATAACATTTTAAAAACAAATTTAAATATTATGTAATTAAATTTAAATATGTTTATTAAATTCAATATTTATTAATATAATTATATTTTAATATAAACTAATAATTTTATAAAATATTTTGCAATAACCTATATAATTAGTAGTTATTGAAGCTTATCTTATAAAAACAACAATTTATAGATGAAAGAATGAATATAAATGATATATCAAATATGTACATTCACACTTGTTGAAATGTAAATATTTAATTTTAAATTTGTTTCATTATGTGAAATGACATGTATAGTAGGCCTTACATATGAGATTCACCTCTAGATTCAAAGGTCTTTGCATGCACTATTTAGATTATACATACAAATGTAATAGCCTAAAATTCTCTATTAATTATCAATCCAAGTTCTTATGCGGTTTCCTCTATGCTATGTGTTATAATTTTGGAACTAAGAGTGATATTGTTTAATTGTTTTCATGTCATTATATCTAGTTTGAATTTGTAAAATGGGTAATAATCTTGTTGTGCAATTACAACCACATGAATAGGTAGTCATTGCCAACTGATAAAAATATCTCAAGTTTGGTTGAATTTCTATTATAGTATAATGTTAAATTTATTTCTCCTTAAAATTTGATTGTGTTTGTATATTCAATTTAGTCCTTGAGAGGTTAGTATATTTGTTTAGTCCTTAATTTCTTCCTGAACCATGGTCCAAAACCCATCCCTAGTGCACAAAACTGAATGTTTCCATCCATATCCAACTTTAAATGTAAACCCATCACTAGTAATCAAAACCTTAAAATGACATTAATTCCTACACATAGAGACTATGAATATTTTCAACAAGACATGTGTGTTGACCATATCTATTGGTCCTAGATTCCTAAAATCTTATTTTAGGGCCCAATGTAGAGATCCATAGGTCCATGATTGCTTGACTAGTACTAACTTATGAGATTTATAGGTCCATGGTTGTTCATTCAAATTGATTCTCGATTACGAGAAGCATTTCCAGATAATAAAAAAATTCCTTTTGGTGGTAGACACATCATTCATTTGGGATACCTTGGTCAATTACCTCATGTGAGTGATAACCCTATATATGCCCTGAACACAACTGAATTTTTTTATCACATAGTCCAACCCTCTCCCAATGATAAACACATAGGATTACGATGTTGGTACTAACCATTCCATGCATAGACACATTAACACTTCACATGAACACCAATCATGCCTTTACATAAGAAGAACTTGCATCATTATCTATAACCAAGTAGGATCATCATTACAATATCAAGCAATAGGTTAGTATGCATCATACCTTTACATAGGTTAGTATGGTTCAATTTAAAAGGTAGATTATCGAGACTCAAACATGTAGCGAGGTCCAGTTGACTTACGCTTGATTCCATTTCCCATCCATCCCATACTTGTATGTTGTCACAACAAGTGTTGAACAACTAAATTTGATGCCTAGGCCCCTATGATGCTAGCGTTGCTAATAAAAATGATATCAAAATTGAAATTGGAAATTGAAACTGAAATTGAAATGTAAATTTGAAATTGAAAATGAAAATGATATTGATATTAGAAATTGATATTTAAATTGAATTTGAATTTTGAAATGAAATTCGAATTGAAAATCGAAAATTGAAATTGAAATGAGAAATGAAAATTGAGAATTGGAAATGTAATTTGAATTCAAATCGAAATTGAAACTTGGAATTTGAAATTGAAATTTGAATTTGAATTGTGAAATTTGAAATAGAGTTTGAAATTTGAAATTTGAATTTGGATTTGAAATGCAAAATTTGAAATTTGAATTTCAATTTTAAATGTGAAATTTGAAAGAGAATTAGAATTAGAAATTGAAATGTGATGTAGAGAGTTCTGAAGAGAGATCTTGATTGCTTCATGCTCCACAACGCACGAGAGGATCTGATGTCGCCCAAGAGGGTAGCCATCAGCAGTGCTCCCATTCGTCGAGTGCGGCCACGCCGGGGTCGGCTGTCACTGGTGGTAGCAGCAGGAGAGCTAGTGTGTCCGTTCATCTCGATGACATACATGGTGATCCCCAGGTGGGGGATGGGCAGCTAGAATCGAGTGCATCAGGGGCATCAGGTGCATATTTTGGGTTAGATACATTTCAGGAAATTTTTAGTATATAATGCATTGAATTTCAGTTGCAAGTTATAATATATATTTTTAATAACATTTGTGTTTTGGTTTGGATCACAGGTGCCCCATCAGGGGGATCGTACGATGATGAGGTCGCATGGATCACTCTCGCTGATATCATTGCCTAGCGAGAGTGGTTGAACTCGTGTGTGTGTACATTGAGGTAGGATTCTCCCACACGGTGATCTTTATCCATGATGTTATTAGCAGTTGATGAGATGTTGGCCCTC
Organism: Larix kaempferi; assembly: GCA_027924585.1. Taxonomy (NCBI): domain Eukaryota; kingdom Viridiplantae; phylum Streptophyta; class Pinopsida; order Pinales; family Pinaceae; genus Larix; species Larix kaempferi. The sequence continues at coordinate 3,294,526 of BSBM01001248.1, read as the reverse complement.
TACAAGAGGGTGGGACCTCTCAGTGACATTTGGCGTCATTCATGCCATAGGAGGAGACAAGGTTTCATTGGGATCCACAAATGGGAGGACGTCAAAGTTGCCATAAGAGGGCATGATGTCAAGGGTACTTTGTTCGACATCCCACCCGACCGCTCTTCTGGTCAATCGCTTAGAATTAGGGAGTTTAAGTTGGAGGCCATTGCACCACATCTAGATGATAGATTCATGGGAGTGTGGGGCATGTTCCCCCGCCATGAACAGGTACCATTGTACTTTGCAAAACATGTTTATGTACAGTTTGTTTTGGAGATGCACCCATATTACACTAGCACAAGGTCCACGTTCTATGGGGCAGGTAGGGGATGCTCCTACCTACGTCCTGGAGCTCGAAGAGACCCTACCTTCATGCCACCCGATCCGAGGTTGGTACCGCTTCCAGACAGGGCGGTTATCAGGTCGGGGGATGTGGCACAATCATCCCAGCTTGCTACAGAGGCTAGAGCTGACCTTGCAGACTCGTTGTTCACTACCATGGGCAGCGTTGTTGTTGCTATGCATGGAGATGAATCTAGACCACCCCCTCCACTTGCAGAGCCAAAGATAGAGTATGTCCGTAGTGACATGCTCAAGATTCTCGATGGCGAGGCCCTACTGAGGTATGCTGAGTTAGACCAAGATGCATACTTTCAATCATATTGTAGATCCATTGCTACAGGACAGGTATACTTTTATACAATTATGTATATATGTTCTTCATGTTACATCATATTATATGTCGTAAATTGAATGGTTAATAATACTTAAGGGAGTTGTATTCTATTGCTCCATGTAAGGAAGCAGATTCATGGATCAACTCTTTTCTAGTGAGCCATCGGTTGGTCCATCCGCTCATCCCAACCCGCAGGAGGCAGTAGTCGAGGTAGGTTATAATTTATGTTATAATTTAATATGAGTTTATTATTTCCCAGTTTAAATCATTTATGTTTTATTTTTTAATTTTTCAGATTTTATGTTTTAGATCTTAACTTCAAATGAATTTCAAATTGTATAGGGCAAAGGAAAGGGGGTAGATCCTGATGATGTACATGAGGACAGCGATGGTCCTCATGAGCTGGGTCGAGACACAGATGTGAGTTTTAATTTATGTTCCAATTCATGTTATTTAATCACATTTATTAATTGATTTTTGTACTTTTATGTTTCAATTTTTGAATTATAACTTAAATTATGCTAAGTAGTTTTAATTTTTAATAAATCTAACTTATTACATGCCATGGCATATTACACAGGCATCGCTACAGGTGGGTGTCAATGCTGCAATGGATTTCACATATGATTGAGATGCAGATTGAGTACATGGTCCTGATGAAGGGCCATCTACCCGTATTCCTACCCAGATCCCGGATATCACCATTGACTTGACAGATATCGATGTATTCATTCATGGTTTACCGTTTCAGAGCTAACATCCGTTTACTACACACGAGGGCGGTCAGAGGGATGAGCAAGGGCCTCGCGGGGGTAGTGGCCAATGAGTTGATGATCTATACATTTCCATGTTTTGGATATTTTCATATTTTATATATATTTTCATGTTTTGGATGATCTATATATACATTATCATGTTTTGGATATGGATTTCTATCATTTATACATGGACTATTATCATATATAGACTTTGGATATGGACTTTTGGATATTTTGTATATTTTATCATATTGATGTCTTCATGTGTATTTTGTATATGATTTGAAATTGATTGTTTTTATATTAGATCTGGATATAGTTATTACAACTTTACAAATTTATGTTTTGTCATCTCAAATGCAAATTTAATGTGTAGTTACAATTTAGTTCAATTTAAAATGCAAAATTCAACTACATTAGAGAACATCTTCCAAAATTTAGAATTGAATACATACATTACGTTTTAAAATTGAAATTACAATGTAAAATTTCAAATTTAATGTGTAATTTCAATTGAAAATTCAATGTGTTGTTCCAATTTACAAGTTCAATTTCAATTACATTACAATTGCATTTGAAATAGTAGATTTTAAATTAGAATACATTGTACAATCTAAAATTTAAATTTTACAATTTTACATTGTATATAGATGTATTTTAAATCCTCTTGATTGTATTTGAAATCAAAATTTAAAATTAGAGTACATTTGAAATTGAAAATTGAAATTGACATTTTGCATTATGTTGTCTATGCATTACAATTCACTTACAATTTCCACATTCCAATTCAATTACATGGAAAATTTAATGTGTAATTTCAATTGAAAATTCAATGTGTTGTTGTATATAAGAATGTTTTTGAAAAAATAATGTGTAATTTCATTATGTTTTGTATATAAGAATGTTCTTGGCAATGGGCATAACCACCTAGTTAATATAAGAAATGAAAATATGTTGAACAGACGCTTGTACAACTATGGTAGAAACTATGCTTGTACAACTATTTCATATGGTTTATGTTTAGATGACAAATGGAGATAATGGAACCATTTGATCCAACTAGGTAAGTTGCATATATGAAGGCATGTACAAGTTATTACGTTTACATGTTATTATTATGTTTATGTTTCAACTTTCATTATTACGTTCAAGCCGTGTCTATCAAAGAGATTCCATGCCTATGTGTGCAAAACTGCATGATAAAGATGGTTTTTGATGCATGTAATCCAAAAATTGAGAATGTTTGATGGTTAGAAATTATAGTGAATGTTTGTGAGTTGTACCAACAATGGGTATTGTTTGCATGAAAATATATTCAAAGACTATGTGTAAGTGCCCTTTAGTTGAATTGTACCCTCCATCTCCTATGTTATATTCCATGTAGCACCAAGTGCCAATATTTTTATTAAATGGAATGAGAAGAGGCAAAAAAAATTGGTCCTAACTTTGATATGTTCTTGATAACAAAACAAAGTGATTATTGTTGAATGAAACATTTTTTCAATATATTGGTATTTGATAATATTTTTATATAATTGATAATGAAATACAATGTAATTGATGACGAAATACAATGAATGGCTTATAATGTATAAAATTTTGCAAATTTGAAATAAAAATTTAAAATTAGAATACATTGTACAATTCAAAATTTAAATTTTACAATTCCACATTGTATATAGATGTGTTTTAAATTCTCGATTACATTACAATTGTATTTAAAATCAAAATTTAAAATTAGAATGTACATTACAACTTAAAATTGAAATTTTACAATTACATTATATTGTCTACACATTACAATTCAACTATCTATTAGATCTTTAATATTGTTTTTAAAGCATCTAAACAAATATCTATAAAACTATTATGGATGAAGTTCATGGAGAATTGACCATACATTCAAGTGTATTCACATTGGAGCACCATGACCCAAATTTCACAAAAGTCTCCCATCTAGTATTTGTATTCTTGGCATTAAAGCATCTACAAATATACATTTATAAAACAACCTCCACAAAAATCTCCCAAAAAATATTACACAAGACAACATGAAAACTATGCCAATGATGCAAGTGGCATACATGTAACTCATTCATCTGGCCAATTGGTTATAGGAATACAAGTCTCCATAATACGATCGTGGTTAGCTTCTGTCATTTTCCATCTCTTTGGATCACCTCTCTTCACCTTGATTTACGTTAGATGTATCTGAGCTGCCACCACCAAATGACTATATTGACATGATATATATCCAGGCATAAAAACTCTGTAACTAATATGATCACCGTGTTTTTTCACTTTTTCAAAAGGACCATGTCTCCTGTTTGGTATGTGAACTCCCCATCTTGGTAGGGTCGCACCAACCTACTTTTTATTTGCATGCACCGCATCAAATAGTATGCCACATTTTCTTGGTTGTGGGGGGGTGCAAGGACAATGAACACATCACCTGCAAGATACATTACAAATATTATTCAAATGTACTACATGCATTTCTACAACATTTGTATATGTGTAATATATAATGAACTAATTAACTTAATGAAGACTCTTGTACCTTCCCTAACCATATCAGAAACTCGATCATGATCTAATGAGACCATTGCCTCTTTAGTGTGCATCTCTTGCCATGTTGGAATTGGATGTGGGCCCTTTGGATTAAGAGAGACATATTTCCATGGTTTCACATATACATCATTTTCACAGTGATCAAACCCGCATCCATTTGCATCAATGCAAAAATCACAAAAACATGCATACTTCCTCGTTTAAATGGAAAATATGTCACCCATGTCTTTGCTTTGAACATAATGTAATTCTCTCGTACCAGGGATGGTCTCACAATACCACAGAATGGATCTATTAACATCTCCAAGGGCAACATCCCAAAAGAACCTGCATGGAATTCAGTTTGTCATATGTAAATTCCTATCGAGTATGTGTTCTGTTGGAAATGATGATATTGAATGTTATTAGCTTATTAATTGAGTTTGGAGTTTATTACTTGCACACTTGCCTTGCTTGTTTGTGACATTGATGTCCCAAATGACATGTGCACCAATCAACTACTTCAGTAGAGCATTTGAGTTGGGTTGCACCATGACTCATCTGGTACCTCTGAAGTGCTCGTTTCACACATGCACCTACGCCATCATGTCCACCCTTTCCATGCCCTATCTCAAAAAAGATCCAGGTGTGTCGGATTCCTATCTCTTTGTGAAGGAGACTCAACCAATAAAATGAGCGTGCCGATTTGAATTTCCCTGCACACCCATCTGACCAAATCCAGTGTTCAGCAAATGATATGCCTCTCTACCTGAATGAATCATAAATCAACCCAAAGCTGTGTTGAATGAACAATGTGTCATGCTCACAGTCATCACTAACATAAAAATGGTACTCCTTGATCACTTCACATGATTGAGGAGTGTTATCCCTAGCATCAATGTTTTCCTGAACATGTCTGTACAATACATGTACGAAAATAGACACCTAGTCGGAGTGATAGTACTCACTTTGTATCTCTCTGTGAGGAGCAAAGGTGTAGTTCTCTGCAAAGTCTACCACTGATAAGATTGTTCCCAGTTCAAATACCTCACGGGAATGTGTGAATTATGAATCTTACCACATGGACCTATGGGAGTGCTTTATGTATTTATAAATCTAACTTTGAAACTTCTCCATGAAATCTGAAACATGAATCTCATTGTCGAGCAAGTCGATCCTCTTGGATGGCACATATGAATAAGATGTTGGATTCATGGTGACGTACTCACACCTCTTCCACCTAATGGTGATATCTAACAATCCATGGTGTTTTGGATCGATAGGAAAGCTCCTATGGAACAATGTCAAATCACTGCATTCATGGCATTTTCTCCCACCTACACACCTCTTATTGAAAAACACGTGTTCAGGATTCATGTTGCATAGTATCATAAAAATAAAATATTGCACTGTGTGAGGAGCTAGTACATCGTTCCAGTTCCTTTTGCAAAAATCCAGAAATGTGTCACAGTATAGTTGAAATTCAACATGGTACCAGCAACAACAAGTGTCACAAATCGTATTCAGCCTAATATACCACGGTTTCAATTTGTTGAACATGCTAAATGATATTTGAACACCAAGATTGGTTTCTTGGAATTCCTTGTAAAGTGCAACTCCCATCATCTCCATCACATGCTTACATTGCTCTTGATAAATTCCTCTGGATAAACATTGTCGCAGGACATGGTTTCGATCTGGAATAGCAAGAGAATGGATATCCCAAAACTCTATCACCTTCTCTCTAATTCCTGCTACCATCTGTTAAGATTTAATATGCTAAGACAGAAAATAGCAGCATTACATTCCATTTCACAATAATAGCATATACAGGATCACTGAAGAAACAACAAGCACAGCATAAACACAAGAGACACAGATTTATCCTGGGAAACCCTCATGGGGTAGAAAACCCAACAAAGCTTCCTCAATATAGATGACCAGCAAATACAAAAGATGTAACCCTGAGCATAAGCTCCTCCTTCTCCATACCAGACCTCTCTCTCATAAGTGCGCCACTCTCAAGTGAGTGAGTGTGTGTAAAATGAGGAATACACCTCCTCTATTTATACACTACTCCGACTTGTCTTTTTACACAAATCATGTAGGCTCGTATTTAACCATTGGGTTAAATACCCCACTGCAACTGACTGGGCCGACCCCTCTAGGGTGGTCTAATAACCCTTTGACCCACATAACACATACAGGGCCGACCCCCACTAGGGAAGTCTAATAACCCAAGTTACCACATTCCGACGGAGGAATAAACATTTCCGGATATACAATAAGATCTTCACGGAGGAATGAAACATCTCCGGAATAATAAAGTACACATATAATATTCTTTGAAGTTACAATATCTCAACACTCCCCCTTAACAAGAAGGATATTATAACAGCATCTGCACGAGCAAGGATTCATCAACATCATACATGATACATCTATAAATTATTGGAAGCTTTCTCAACATTATCAGTAACTCAAGCAGTTACTGGAAGATCTTCAATAATGGAACACCAACATATTCAGTACTGAGTCTTTATCTTCTGCAGCACTCGAACAACTACAACAACATCAACATCTGGATCCTCACGATCATCAGCATCGTCATCATACGATCATCAGCATCGAGATCATCTCGATCTACAACATCTAGATCATCATGATCTACAACATCTAGAACATCTCGATCTACAACATTTGGATCATCACAATCTACAACATCTTGATCATCTCGATCTACAGCATTTGGATCATCTCGAACTACAGCATCCGGATCATCTCGATCTACAACATTTGGATCATCACGATCTATAACATCTGGATCATCACGATCTACAGCATCTGGATCATCTCGATCTACAGTATCTGGATCATCTCGATCTACAGCATCTGGATCATCTCGATCTACAACATCTGGATCATCTCGATCTATAGCATCTAGATCATCTTGATCTACAACATCTAGATCAGCTTGATCTACAGCATCTGGATCATCATGATCTACAGCATCTGGATCATCACGATCTACAGCATCTGGATCATCTCGATCTATAGCATCTGGATCATCTCGATCTACAGCATCTGGATCATCTCTATATACAACATCTGGATCATCTCGATCTATAGCATCTAGATCATCTCGATCTACAGCATCTCAATCATCTCGATCTACAGCATTTGGATCATCACAATCTACAACATCTAGATCATCATGATCTACAGCATCTGGATCATCTCGATCTACAACATCTGGATCATCACGATCTACAACATCTGGATCATCTCGATCTACAACATCTGGATCATCATCTCGATCTACATGATCATCATCATCTAGATCAACATGATTAGCATCATCGTCATCTAGATCATCAGTATTAGTATCCACACCAATACAAGTATACACATCATCAATACAAGTATCAATACATCAATACAAGTATCCTCATCACTCATAATAGCAGCATACCCTGCAACACACATGATCATATTATAGGATGATCAATCCCGCTCTCTTTAGGACATAGGTCCATGGATGATACAATCCAGATCAAGTTCCAGGATGATCAATCCTTATCACTTTAAGACAAGTCTCATGTCTAGGGACAATGCAATCCCATCACATACATTTTGAACCCAGTTCACGGATGATGCAGTCCTCTCACATACATTTTGAACCCAGTTCATGGACGATGCAGTCCTCACGTACATTTTGAACCTAGTTCACGGATGATGCAGTCCTCTCACGTACATTTTGAACACAGTTCATGGACGATGCAGTCCTCACGTACATTTTGAACCCAGTTCATGGAGGATGCAGTCCTCACATACATTTTGAACCGAGGTCCAGGGATGATGCAGTCCTATCGTCAATCCTCAGAGACATCAGTCTACGGATCAATTCTGGGACCAAAGTCCAGGGAAGATACAATCCCCTATCTGTTCATTCAGGACTACATTCTCGGAGACCCAGTCTATGGCTCAATTCTGGGACCGAAGTCCAGGGAAGATACAATCCCCTATCTGTTCATTCAAGACTACATTCTCGGAGACCCAGTCTACGGCTCAATTCTGGGACCGAAGTCTGGGGACAATACAATCCCCCACCTATTCATTCAGGACTTCATTATCAGAGACCCAGTCTACGGCTCAATTCTAGGACCGAAGTCTGGGGAAGATACAATCCCCTACCTATTCATTCAGGACTTCATTATCAAAGACATCATGTCTACAGCTCAATTCTGGGACCGAAGTCTGGGGAAGATACAATCCCCTACCTGTTCATTCAGGACTTCATTATCAGAGACATCATGTCTATGGCTCAATTCTGGGACCGAAGTCCGGGGAAGATACAATCCCCTACCTGTTCATTCAGGACTTCATTATCAGAGACATCATGTCTATGGCTCGATTCTGGGACCGAAGTCCAGGGAAGATACAATCCTCTACCTGTTCATTCAGGACTTCATTATCGGAGACATCATGTCTACGGATCAATTCTAGGACCGAAGTCTGGGGACGATACAATCCCCCACACGTCCACCAAGGACTTCATTCTCGAAGACATACATCTACGACTCTCTTTAGAACATGTGTTCAAGGATGATACAATCCCTCTTCTTTCTCGGAGACATCTGTCTACGGCTCTCTTTAGAACATGTGTTCAAGGATGATGCAATCCCCTCTTCTTTCTCGGAGACATCTGTCTACGGCTCTCTTTAGGATTGAAATCCAAGGATGATTCAATCCTCACATGTCCACGAAGGACTTCATTCTTGAAGACATCTGTCTACGGCTCCTTTTAGAACATGTGTTCAAGGATGATGCAATCCCTCTTCTTTCTCGGAGACATCTGTCTACGGCTCTCTTTACGATTGAAATCCAAGGATGATTCAATCCTCACATGTCAACGAAGGACTTCATTCTCGAAGACATCTGTCTACGACTCCTTTTAGAACATGTGTTCATGGATGATACAATCCCTCTTCTTTCCTTAGACCCCGTTTAAGGACCATCCACCAACCTCTCTGTCGGCATCACCAGTATAGGTATCCATATCATCAACCTCATTGTTGATGCAGGCAAGCTCATCATAAGTGATCATGTCACTCCCCCTTTCGAGGAGGGTCCTTCTGAACTATATTAAGTTTGTCTCGGAAAACTTTTCTTGAGGTAGAGGTTTGGTTAGTACATTGGATCGGTAGAGATTTGGTTAGTACATTGGTAACTTGTTACAAATTTGAACTTTAATTCCTTTCTGCACCATATCTTGTATATAGAAATGTCAGATCTCTATGTGCTTTGACTTATCATGGAACATTGGATTCTCTACCTTTTTGGTACAACTTTGTTTGTCACATAGGATCACAGTTGGGTCTATCTCTATGTCAAACAATCCTGAAGCCATACTGCTTCATAACTTCGCAGAGCAAGCAACCATATATTCTGCTTGTGCTAAGAGCCACACTAGATTGTTTCCTGCTAAACCACGAGATCATGGCCGATCCTAGACAATAACATCCTCTCGATGTGCTCTTCCTATCTGATACACTTCCTTCCCAATCAACATCTGTGTAGCCATCTGAAGTCATGATCTCCAAGATAACATAGATCAAAGTCTATTGTATCCTTTAGGTACTGCGTCACATGATTTGCAACTTATCAGGTGAACACATCTAGTTTCCACTAGATACTAACTCAAGGTGTTCACACCAAAGCATATATCTGACCTAGTATTCGTTAGATACATCAATGACCCAATAATTTTTCTATACAGATTTATATCCACTAACTCTGATGAGTCATCCATTAACAGCTTCAAGTTTGAATCCATGAGAGTGGCCATTCCAACACATCAAGTCTTCTCAAGATTTCTCAGCATCCTTTCCCTAGTTGAGAAAGATTCCTTACAAGCCTTGCCATACTTCTAGACCTAGGAAGTAATGCATCAATCTGAGATCTTTCATTTTCATTTCTACAACCATCTTCTTCTTTCTTTTCATGATCTATTTCTCATTCCCTGTCAGAAAGATATCATCTACATACAATAATAGTATGATCCATAACCTTAAGGTAAAGGTTAGGAACAACTTTACTTTTGGTAAAGCCCAAGCTTATCAAGAAACTATCAATTCTCCCTTTGTGACTGAACATCATTCACACTCTACATTGAATGATCTTCTGCATATCTATTTGTGCCATCTCTCGTTAGATGGGTCTACTGATATGGGCCTCAATAAATTTCAAACTCTATGGTGAGTTCCTTCTTGCATTCATGTCATCTGTGTATAGAAACCATATTCAACCTTGTAGCAAGGGTTGAGATCCACATCACCCATGGTGATCATTAAGCTCATCAATTGATTATCGATCCTGGGTACCCATACAGAACCTGATTCACACTTCTTCTTTAATTACACCATTAAGAGAATGGTCTTATCTAGCCACTTGGAGCAAACATCTCATCATGATTCTCTCCCTCTTTCTAAGAGAATCTTCTAGCCACAAGCCTTCTATAGTGTGTTTGATTTGTAAATCCTTTTGTTGAACATCCATAGCTTGTTCAGTGTTTCATCATTCATCATGATCTTTCCTACAAATAAAAATTAAGTACATGATTAGTAAAACTTCATAATCATGAAGTCATGTTGACATGATAACCTATTATGCATACAGATATCGTTTACATAGTTATGCAACTATCTTGACCAATACTTTGGCACAACACTTTTCCATATCCTGTATGCATACAGTGGCTATCTAGATGCCTTCCATCTCTACCAGAACATACTATCAAGAGTGTGCACAGCTCTCAGCATGTCAGCAAAGAGGTTTCATTCTAGACAAGTAACAATGGAATGTTTGTCCAACTTACCAATCATATGCATATTAGTAGTATATTGTTCAATGCTCTATGAATGTTTACACTCAGCATGATATATTCTAGGAATACAAATATGCATACAAGCAATATCATTTACTATTTCAAATAACAACTCAAATACTTATCTTTTATGTTTGTGTGGTTGCCTACCGCTTGATCTTCTATATGTCTTTTGAACTTCTATTCATTATGTACCACTGTGCATGCTCAAGTGTGCACTAGTGTCATCCTCATGATCTCTTACACAAACATACATTCATTAGTATCAAAACATTATAATTCTAAATAATCTTGAATATGTATAGTCATGATCATTAGTATTCAGGGTTTCAAGGAAGTCTTCTTTTACTCATGCATATTCTTGTTTGATCATAGTACTCTTCTGGTTAGTTAAATCATCAACGTAAGAGACATAATTTGCATAAACCCTTGATTACTAACTTTATGAATAAGCATAACCAATCATACCAAGTATACTTATATAAGGGATCCTAGCACAAGTTAAGATTCTAACTTGACATAGGAAAACATACCTGGATTAGTATACCTACTTAGTTATGTCTAACATACCTAAACAATATCTTCTTTGTTCTCTTTAATGATTTAGAGATCCCGTGCTAGAACCTGCATATCTCATAGGTTAAGCATAATATAACAAAGTCATACATACCTCGTAAGTGGAACTAAGATTATGGATGAGTCTTTGTCTTCATGTTGTCATGGTCATGGAACTTGATTTGTCTTTTGTGATGTACCTGTATCTTGTTAGCAGGCAACATCAACCTCATACAACACGATAATGCATTAGTACAATCATATAGCCCTAATCAATGCATGTATTCGATCATTCACATGCATTCATACTATTACTAGGGTGATAAGACAATTCTAACATTAATCAAGATTGTACTAATAAATAATATGAAGACAAACACATTATGAACTTAATCAGGAATCAGATTTCAAGACATACCTGAACCTCCTTAAGTCATACATGTCGAGACTTCTTGTAGTCTTCTTATGTAAGGCCTTAGCCTCGATTCCCCCTGAAACTTGATCTGGAGCTTGATTAGGGTTTGCTAGAGAAACCCTAAAAATTCAATCTTTGAGTTTGACACTTCTAAATGGATGGAAGGATGTGTCTTGCTGAGCTGATCAAACTAGCATACTTCAATTTTGAAATCTCCAAAACTTTGACCCCTCAAAATTGCCTTCGAAACTTCTGGATCTTCTGTATAGGATCCTGAACTAGTGTTTGATGAAGCCCACCCTTCTTCCCAATCAAAAGGTTTGATCCAAGGCTTGAAACTCTTATTTTTCTGAGGAGCTTCCAGCCATGGTCATAGACTTAAAAAATTCCAACTTTTGTTGAAGCCCTAATTTTCCATCTTTCCGATCAAAATCTCGAACTGGGGTTTGATCAAGCCCGATCTTCTACCCAACCAAAAAATTTGATCTTGGACTCTAAATTTTGATTTTCCTGAGTATCATTCAGCCGTGGATTCCGATTCCAAAAAATTCTAACTTTCTCCGAAACTCTAAATTCCGGAAGCCATGAATGAAGGTGCTCCAAAAATAATTTTGTTTTGACAGAAATATGTACCTGATTGTTTCTGTTGTAACTCTGAACGTTTCGCTCCACAGGGTCTGAAAACTTTTTCTGTGGTATCCTGACCTGTCATCTTTCCATCCCGATAGGTCTGACCTCAATTGGATTTTTTGAGAGAGAGTTATGCCAAGTGTTGCAACGTGACCTATTTATGGGATAAAATGGGAGAGCGAACTTGTACGACGTGACACGTGTCACTAGTTCAGCTTCGACCTTTGAAAAAGTTTCTTGAGATAGTACAGTCTATGAACTACCTTTCACTTTTTACTAAATTTCATTTGGAGCTTCCTAGCCCAAGTTATGACCTTTTTCCCTAGGTCAGCTGATTTTGACTGAGATCTGGAAGAGGCAGAAATCCTAACTTGTACTGATCATAACTCACAAAGTGCAACGAATCTGAGGGTTCCCTTTGGACACAATGTACCTGGGGATGTTATCTACAACCTGTAAAATTTTCAGATCCTGAACCTTCACATAAATGGATTTATAGCAAAAGTTCCACGATGACTGGTTTTTGCTATGTAAAACCCAAACCTTCAAATTGTCACAAGTGAAGCAAGTGTCGTAAGTGCCATACATTGCCTTCCTTTAGGTTAGCTCTGATACCATGTTAAGATTTAATATGCTAAGACAGAAAATAGAAGCATTACATTCCATTTCACAATAATAGCATATATAGGATCACTGAAGAAACAACAAGCACAGCATAAACACAAGAGACACAGATTTATCCTGGGAAACCCTCATGGGGTAGAAAACCTAGCAAAGCTTCCTCAATATAGATGACCATAAAATACAAAAGATTTAACCTTGAGCATAAGCTCCTCCTTCTCCATATCAGACCTCTCTCTCATAAGTGCGCCACTCTCAAGTGAGTGAGTGTGTGTAAAACTAGGAATACACCTCCTCTATTTATACACTACTCCGACTTGTCTTTTTACACAAATCATGTAGGCCCATATTTAACCATTGGGTTAAATACCCCACTACAACTGACTGGGCCGACCCCTCTAGGGTGGTCTAATAACCCTTTGACCCACATAACACATACAGGGCCGATCCCCACTAGGGAAGTCTAATAACCCAAGTTACCACATTCCGACGGAGAAATAAACATCTCCGGATATACAATAAGATCTTCATGGAGGAATGAAACATCTCCGGAATAATAAAGTACACATATAATATTATTTGAAGTTACAATATCTCAACACCCTCCTGCCTCGATAGGGTTCCCTACAAATAAGAGCCCAACAAGTAGCTTCATCATTTTCATCTATCCGGACCCTGAATTTAGTATATTTGAGCAATGTTATTTTTGAAACATTCAGCAATGATGCCATTGTTGATACCATTTGATTTCTTGAGGTGCTTTGTGCCATAACAACCGTTGTAATTTCCCTATGAGCAGCTCAGGTATCATTGTTTCTTGATTTTCCAAACGAAGATAATGCATTTCTTACATTTTCTATTGCATGCTCGCATGCCTTTTTTGTTTTAACATCTTGAAAACCCAACAACTTTGTGGCACGTTTCAATTTTTTGTGTTTTATCAACCCATGTAGGATTTGAGCTTGTACCATCATTGAATGTTGTTCAAAATATGACTTGATTATGTTATTGACATGCTCTCTAACTCTCCGACCAGGGATCGAGTTCCCAATCTCTTCTTGTGCATAAACAACTACACAATCCTCTAGAAAATTTCCACCCCTTCCAACCCGATTGCAACTCCCAATTATACTTTCAATGTGAGAGGGAAAGATGTCATGTGATGGCTGATCAGGATCATGAGGGGGCACAGGGTCATGTGATTCTTGATCACCATGGTGTGATGTCTGACCATAATCTCTCCCTACATAACATGTAAATTAGAAAATTGAAAATTGGTTACTTGATAGTTGTGCATTGAACTTTCAAATTGCTAGTAACTTGGAATCTGATGTGGAAATTGAAAAATTGAAAAATTGAAAAATTGAAAATTGCACGTGAATTGAATTTTTCAACTAATACATTTAGCTTGAGAATTGTTCTAAGTAAAAATTGAAATTGCTAGTAACTTGAAATTTGAAGTTGCTCAAGTAACTTGAAATTGCTAACTTAATTAAACTTGATAATTGTTCTAGAAGTAAAGTTTGAAATTGCTAGTAAAATTTGAAATTGCTTGTAACTTGAAATTCGTAGTAACTTGTACATTTAACTTTAAAATTGCTAGTAACTTGAAATTTGTTGTACATGTAAATTAACAAATTAAAAATTGCTAGTGACTTGAGAAAAATGTACAAGTATTGAAAATACATTAAAACAAGGAAATTGTTTGTAACTTCATTTCAAAATAACTAAATGTACATGCAACTTGAAATTGTACATTTAGTTTGATAATTGTTAGTAAAGTTTGAAAATCAAGTATATATATATTTAACTCAAGATAATTATTAATAAATTGATAAAAATTATTGTGGGCATAAAAATTAATATCATTTATAATCATAACATTATATAATTGCGGGCAAATTTTTTTTATGCAATTTATGTCCATTTTACTTTTAAATTACAAGAGTTTAATGTTATTTTAACTTTATAGTATAAAATAAACAAATAAATATTTAAAATTCAAATTGCAATTTCAACTTAAATTCCAATTTTGACATTCCAACAATTACATGACAATTAAAAATTTGGCAATTCCAACAAATATATGATTGAGGAGAAATTCATAATTTTTAATGCAAAATAACATTTTTAGTAGTTGATGATTTTGCAATTTCAACAATAAACAATTATGGAAATTCTAATCTTTTTCATAAGTTGCAATTTAAGGATTTTTTTATCATTAATGATTCACATATCAATGCAAGGTTGCAAACATTGCAACTAATTATTTCCAATTTGTCCTAACAAAATATATGATTCTAATCATTAATCTTATCATGGTAATATGTCATGTTATGTAAATAAAAGTACATGTGATAGATGAAATTTTTTTAAAGTAAACATTATAATTAAATAGCTCTTTGAACATTCATTTGTATTCAAATATTCATTACTATGAAAATATTGCCAACAACCATAACTATGAAAATATTCATTCATTTGTTTTTAAATTAAATAAATTCTAACTAATATATAACTATATCACAACATGCTCATTTCAAAATATTCATTCATTTGTTTTAAAATTGAATTTTTTAACAAAACAAGAATTAAAATTACATTTAACTTGAAATTGTTAGTAACTTAAAAAATTGCAATTAGTTAAATATGTAGAATTTAACTTGAAAATAGTGTCCAAGTGTACATTTAATTTGAAAATTATTCTAATAACATTGAAAATTGTTAATACAGTTTAGAAATTTGAAAATAGTTAATATCTACATAAATTTTAACTTGAGAATATAATCTAAGTGTACATTTCATTTTAAAATTGTTGGACAATAAACATTGAAAATTGTTAGCATCTTTGAAAATTGTTAAAGCAACTTTGAAACATAATTTCAAAATTGTTAGTGACTTTGAAATAATTTGAAAATAGTTAAAAATATGTACATCTATTAACATGAAAATATAATCTAAATTTACATGTTTTCTTTTAAAATTGTTCTAATTTAACATTTGTTAGCCACTTGAAAATTGTTCATTTAACATAAAAATTGTTGAAAACTTCGAAATTTAAATAACAAATGGATGAAATAAACAAAAACATCATTACAAATAAATATGACACAAATTAAATTATGAAATTTAGTTAAATTTATTGGAAAATTGTTACTAATTTTGTAAGTTATGTAGCATGATATTTAAATTATGATAGGATGTAATTCAATAATTTACCTTGGTTGTCCTCCATTAGAATTTGTTGCACCAAATGTGTTTCTTCTTCTTCACTCAACCTTGCTCTTTGTTATTTCATTTGTTCTCTATTCTTCTCACGTTTTTCATTGTCATTTTGTTGTCTAGCATATTTTCCTTGTATTTTTTTTATTCCCCATCAATCTACAATGAAAACAAGCAAAAAAAAATTCAAATTGTTATAGCGAACAATAATATGTTAGTATGAAATCTTGAAATATGCCTACAAAGAAATCTGTAATGTCCTTCATTTTGACCCTTGTAATATTTTGGGCTATAATGTAAATAATATATGCATATTATTTATGATTCCTAGCGTGGAGCTCAAGTCCAAGGCCCCACTAGTGAACGCTCGATCTAGAAGAGGCAAGTATTTGATATTATGCTACCCATGTGCTAGTGAACCATGGGAATTTTAAATATGCATTTTAATATAAAAGGCCACAACTAGCTATGCAATGCAACAAGAGATGGGGGCATGATGTTACAAGGAAATTGGGAGGAAAATATTCAAACCCTTGAGCCAATTGAGTTAAGCCAAGTGTCAATGAGAGAACCCATGAACCCTCAACTACCCATGTCGACTTTTGTACCCAACCATTCATTTCTCCCAAGAGTTGGTTGAGGTAGTTAATGCCTTGGGGAATGGGACGTATGGTTGTCCAAATTCCAGTATGGGCAAGCCACCCTTCCTAGATTTTCGTGTTTGGATTCTTGTGCAAGAAAGGAGCCATGAAATTGCCCTCAAGCCATTATTCACCTATCAGTTTGCTCTCTCACGAGTTGAGAGCTTCCTAGGCATTTCCCTCCATGAATTTCCTGTGTTTACCTTCGTTTTCCTAGCTAGGAAGGGCATTTTTATTGTAGCTAATAGTGGGGAAGAAAGGGGAAATGATTTGGGGTTTAATTGAGGCCGTTTTGGCCCACTGAATGCTCATACATCGGTGGGAGAAATCAGTTTTCTTCCCTGGGGTTGACTCCCTCTTCCCACAATCCATTTTTGTTGTGCCTACGTTTTGGGGAAAACCCATAGACCCTATTTTGTGAATCCATGGTTGAATTGTGTATCCATGCCAGTTTTGAGCTACTGTGTGTAAAAGAATGTTGGGGTTGAGATGGGTATCCATTGCTTTGGCCGTGCAGGGTTTGAGAGTTCCAAGTTCCTTGTAGATATCATACCCAGCTCGGGGGTGGTCTCTGAGTGCTGAAATAATACAGGCTAGATAGAGACCTACGGTTAGGAGGAAAGTTGCAGCGACATAGTTAGTTGTTGGGACAACATTACATCAAGATGAGTATTTTCTTGTGTATTTACTTCTACAAATGTGTTAATTTGTTGGCTGTGTTAAATTGAATGGGATCATGTAATGTGTGGGGATGAGGTTTTCATTCCGCTGTGCATGTTTAATTCATTTACATCTGCACACATGTATTTCTTTGCTTTAGAATCTAATGCATGGGCTGAGTTTATATAAAAGCCCCATAGAATGGCATTAGGTTCCCTTCCTTGCACTGGGTCCAAGGGTGGGTATGCTACAAAATCTTACATGTTTAATGATATCTAATTCAACAACAAGAAAATGCCAAAGCTCTAATTCAATAAGATCAAAATGACAAAGCTCTAATAAGAAAAAAAAACGTGCAATGAGTAAAATAATTGTTTTTGATTAATTGTTTGCTGCTTATATATAGGTTGGATGATATTTTTATGAGGGAAGGGTACTTGGAAACATTAATTGTTTCCAACTCCTTTCCCGGGTTCGCCCAAGTTCATTTTTATATTTTTTTACACAGACAAACCCTCGATCGAGCAAATACCTTGATCGAGGGCTTGAACATACCTCGATCGAGGTCTTGTTAAACTCTTAATCAGGGTGTTGCTAAACCTTCAATCGAGGTATTTTAAATACCTTAATCAAGCAAATGCTCGATCGGGGTATTTTAAATACCTTAATCTAGCAAATGCTCGATTGAGGGCTTAAAAAATAGGCCGAGAGCCCTTTTCATAGCAGAATGAAAGTTTTCTCTAGCTTCCACAGAGTTGAACCATGTCATTAAATGCTCATTAATAAGCGGACTTGATAACATTGTATTCGTCAACGAATCCTCTATCCAGATACATAAAATTTACGAATTTTTATCTTCATATGTCTTTTGTTTTTAAATTTATACTAACACTTTCCCTAAAAAACCCTGCCAACAACTTCGATTGATCTCCAAGATAAATCCACAATATTCAAAATGCACATCCAAAAAATTTGATAAGATACACAAGCCCTAGATAAAGACGTCCTCTTTAAAAGGGTATTTTTAGTTTTGCAAATTATGTAACAAATCAAAAGATTTCATGCACACACACACATGTGTGCAAAATGAGACTTAAATATTAATTGGTAAGTTTCGAAAAATAATAATAAATATAATTTTTCAAGAAAAATTAAAAGAAAAATATGTAAGCCCTATTGCATTCTGTCTAGATCATGTTTACATATTTCATTTTTTTTAATTATAACTTTAGCATTAAATTATTGTGCACACACACAAACTACTTGTTAATTGCTCTTCAAATTTTTAAGTACACATGTTTCATTGAATGAAAATTAACACGATATATCGCATTGGTATATTTCGAAAAAAATATCATTGGAAATTCAACATAATTCTCTACATTTCCTTTTTCAACCGCATGTCAAAATTCATGTGGCAAGTATGAGTTTCGAGGGGCTTCAATTTAATACATGGGTAAAATTTATGTTTTTCACCATCATATTGGGCCAAAAAGAGTTACCCATCTTCATGGAATCACCCGAAAATGTATCCTCATAATCTATGCCTTCTTTCTTGGAGAAACATCGTTCCACAAATATTTCCTTGTACTTATTGACACTTCCATCTTCTGCATGCTTGATCTTGTAATTCCATTTGGAAGAAACTACTGACTTCTCTTCTGGTCTCAAAACCACCTCCCAAACATTATTCTTCATGATCGACTGATACTCCTTGATCATAGCATCCTTCCAGACTTTCTTTTCAGCTACCTCTTCATAATTGGAAGGTTCAACATCAATGATGTCACTTAACAATGCCACATAGTTGAAGTAGGTCAAAGGTCTCTTGATTGCTTCTGGGGTACCATACCTCTCTGCATCCTGAATAAGTTATTGTGCCAAGATAGTTTTCTCTTGAGTGAGTTTACTTCTTTTGGTGGATCTACCAATCTTTGTGGCTCAATCATACCATGATACTCAGGTTCTTCTGGAACCTGCTCTTCTATCATTGTATCTCGAACTATGGGTGATATAGTGATATAAGAGTAGGTATGTCAGTTTGTTTCTCCCCCATGTGGAAGTGTTGGTCCTCCCTTCAGGGTATGTCTTTTTTTTCTCCCCCATGTGGAAGTGTTGGTCCTCCCTTCATGACCACCTTGTGCCTTCCTAGATTGACTATAGGATTACTAGTATGGTTTTTCTCCAATCCGGTTATCCCAAGTGCACCGGTTGTTTTGGATCATAGTCCTCCTCCACAAGAGCATCAACCTCATGTTGATCCTTATCCTTCTTTGTCAAATGTCGAGTCAGCTTCCCTTTCTTCCTCTTCACTTGCGGAAAAATGTTATGTTAATAAGCAGGTGGATAAGAAGAAGAAGAAAAGGAAGGCTAAGAAGAACAATACTAAGTAGAAGGTCAAAGATCCAACCTATGACCATCATGTTGGAAACCCACCATCCACTGATCATCATGCTGTGAGTATTGATGTAATTGTTTCGAATCTTTGTAAATCTAAGTTCCCTTCCAGGCTTTGCGAGGGGCTCCATTTTCTTAAGGATTGCCTTGGTATTCCCAAGGTCTTAGAAGTATGGTCACAAGATTCAGAACGACCTGTATCGTCAGCCTCTGGACATCATACTGATGATACCTCATCAACCAACGATTCTTTGGTTACGATTCATAAAAGTAAAGTCAACAATACTTTCTTATTATGTAGGGACATGCATCGCACTTACCTTTGTCCTCGCATGGATGAAGATTCATGATTACTAGAAAGTGTTTATGTGTTTCAATCACAGCCTCCAATGAGTTTTAGTAAATTGCCTCCTGACTTGCCATCGGTTTACCAAGTGTTGTTGATGTATTTGCAACTTCGAAATATATTCACTTGTATATTACATTTGTACTTTATTGTATATCCAACAGAGATGTCTTATTGCTCTGATTGGAAGTGTCGTCATTTGTATTTGTAAGTGTCGCGAGTTACATTGTAAGTGTCATCATTTGTATTGATGGGTTATTAGACCACCAGTATGGGGTCGACCCTAGTTAGGTCATGTGGTTGGGTTATTAGGCTTCAATAGGAAGTTGGCCCTAGTGATTTATTGGCAGGTCAAGTCAGGGTATTAATAGAGAGGTTGTGTCTCTCATTTGATTCATTCACTCACTTCTCAAGCTCACATAGCTAAGAGAGAAAGTGGCGCACATGTGGAGGAGGAGGAGCATCTACTAGAGACATCTTATTGGGTTTGATCCTTGTGATCTTGTATTGGGGCTTATTCTATCTCTGAGGAAGTTGCGAGGTTTTTCACCTTCTTGGTTTTTTCCGGTGAAACTCTGTGTCTCTTGTGTGATTGCTTTTGTGTCTATGATTGATATGCTATAGATATGATGTACATGTTATTCTCTTAGTGATCTTGAATGATAATGGAATGAAATTATTGAAAAATTAACATGGTATCAGCGCTGACCTAAGAAGAAGGCACTGTGTAGCTACATAATTTAGGGCTTCTTAATTTTTGGGTTTCTCTCCATAGATCATCAAAGGCAGGAGGCTAGATTGACTCTCCTAGCAAGGGTGCATCTTTCTATCGAGACAAAATTCAATTCTGAGCTTTTTTATTTTTTGACCTAAAAATTAGGGTTTCTGCAAAAGTTGGAATTTTTGAAATCCGAGACCACGGCTAGAAGCTCTTTTGAAAAATAAAAGGTTAGAGATTTGGATCGAACCTTTTGGTTGGGTGAAGCTTCAGGAAAATCAAACCAGGATAAGCTTGAAGGGGCTCATAACTTCCGAGCCTAGAAGTATAGGATTGGTTTAATCCTATAAGAGAATGAGTCGGACAACTACATAAAGGAAAAGGTTCCAGTTCCAGAGGGAGGGGAGGCTAAGACCTTACACAAGAAGAACTTGGTCAAAGCCAAGAGAATCATTGTTGATTCTATTAATGACCATCTCATACCCCATGTGTCTTCCCTTAAGACACCTAAGGAGATGTTTGACTCTTTGAGTAAGTTGTTTGAGGGTAAGAACATAAATCAGAAGATGACTCTGCAGAACCAATTGAAAGGGATAAAGATCCAAAATGGAGAGACCATTCAATCCTACTTTTCTAAGGTCTCTCAAATCAAGGAACAACTTCAAGCTGTGGATGAAGTAGTAGAGAATGGAGAAATTGTAATGACCACTTTGAATGGCCTACCTAGGTCATGGGACTCCTTCATCCAAGGAATATGTGAAAGAAAGAAACTGATATCCTTTAGTAGACTATGGGAGGAATGTTCACAAGAAGGAGGTAGGCTTGTGGCTCGAGAAGAAAAGATGGGAAGTGAAGATCAATCCCTCACAGCTCACACCAAGAAAGGCAAGTCCAAAAGGCATCCATCTCACCACAAGAAATCTTCTCATTCCTATCATAAAGAGAAGAAAGATCTGAGATGATTCAATTGCAATGAGAAAGGAAACTTTGCCTTAGAATGTCCCAAGAAAAGAAAAGAATTTAACAACAAATTCAAGAAGAAGAACATCAAGAAGAGGCATCATGCTCATGCTACTGAGGCTGATGAACCTCCCAAGAAGAAGAATAGGAAGAAAGTGAAGACTCTTCAAGTGAGGAAGAATATGTGCTAATCTCTGATCTCACAGGTACTATCTCACATGGATGTGATGATTGGCTTATTGATAGTGGGCTTCCAAACACATGATGGGATTTAAAGAATCATTTATAGATCTATCTGAACATGAGTCACTCCATAAGGTGAAACTTGGGGATGACTACCAATATCCCATAAAAGAAAGTGGTGAAGCCTCCTACAAGTTAGACTCTGGGAAGTCTTTAAAGATGCAAGATGTTCTATATGTACCTTGACTCAAGAAGAATCTTCTCTCCATATCATCTATGGATGCAAAGGGAATGAGAGTTGCATTTATAGATAGCCAAGTACTCATGTGGCCAAAGGGTAAGATTCTAGATAATGCAGTGGTGATTGGAGAGCAAGA
Organism: Larix kaempferi; assembly: GCA_027924585.1. Classification (NCBI taxonomy): domain Eukaryota; kingdom Viridiplantae; phylum Streptophyta; class Pinopsida; order Pinales; family Pinaceae; genus Larix; species Larix kaempferi. The sequence goes on along the minus strand of BSBM01001248.1, from coordinate 3,271,898 downwards.
GGGAGGATTGTACAAATTAAAGGGACAACTTGAACATTCCATGGTACATGAATCCATGGATCCAAGTGAAATTTGGCATAGAAGGCTTGCTCATGTGCACTATAGGGCACTACCAATTGCAAGCAAAGCAGTAGAAGGTCTTACTGAAATCTAGTCAAAGCATGAAGGTATTTGCAAAGTATGTGCAAAAGGAAATAAAACAAAGAAGGCATTTCCAAGCAGTGGAAGCAAAGCAAAAGCAACTTTGGAGATTATCCACTCCGATGTATGCGTACCAATGTCATCCATTTCTCTGAGTGGGTATGTATATTATGTCTCCTTCATTGATGATTTCTCTAGGAAGACTTGGGTTTACTTCTTGAAGAATAAAGATGAAGTGTTTGATAAGTTCAAGGAATTCAAAGTCTTGATAGAAAATCAAACTGATAAGAAGATCAAGATCTTTAGATCCAACAATGGCAAAGAATTCACTTCAGGAGACTTCAAGAAGTTATGCAGTGATTTAGGGATTAAGAGGGAGTTGAATACTCCTTACAATCCACAACAAAATGGAGTTGCAGAAAGCAAGAATAGAACTATCATGGAAGCAGCATGGGAAATGCTTCATGACCAAGATCTACCCATGCAATTATGGGCAGAAACAACAAGAACATCGGTATATGTACAAAATAGAACACCACATAAGATACTTGAAAATAACACACTAGAAGAAGTTTTCTATGGTAAGAAACCAAAAGTTAGCCATCTCAGAATATTTGGCTATCTAGTATTTACACATGTTCCAAAAGAAAAGAGGACAAAGCTAGATCCTTCAGGAAAGAAGGGCATCTTTGTGGGTTACAATGAAAGCTCGAAGGCTTACAGAATCTACTTTCTAGGGTTCAAGAAAATTGACATCAGCAGGGTTGTAACGTTTGATGAAAACTCAGCATACATCAAATCAAGGAAGACACCTGCTGAAGACAATGAAGAACCAAGGGTAAACAGAATTCAAGACACCACTATGAATGAAGCAATTCCAGAAGAAGATCATGAAATTGAAGATCCACAAGAACCTGTAGATCCACCCCATGAGAATATCTCTCACAAGAGGAAGCCTACATGGGCTAGAGAGCTCATCCAAGATGTAGAAAGGTATGGTATTCCAGAAGAGGAACACAGAGAAAGGAAAAGGGCAAGGTCACATACTAGTTATGTTGCATTGTTATGTGACATTATCAACAAAGAACCTTCCAATTATGAAGAAGCGACAGAAAAGAAAGAATGGAAGGATGCCATGGTCGAGGAATACCAGTCAATCATGAAGAATGATGTTTCGGATGTAGTCCCAAGACCTGAAGGGAAGTTTGTTGTGACTTCCAAGTGGATCTATAAGATCAAGCATGCTGCAGATGGTAGCATAGAGAAATACAAGGCGAGGTTTGTAGCTCGTGGCTTCTCCCAGAAAGAGGGAATATATTATGAAGATACTTTTGCTCCTGTAGCCAGATACACTTCCATCAAAATAGTACTTGCTCTAGCTACAGTGATGAAATGGAAGATACACCAGATGGATGTCAAGATAGCTTTCTTGAATGATGTATTTGAAGAGGAAGTGTATGTGGAGTAGCCACTCAGTTTTGAGACACATGACAAAGAGTCATATGTATGCAAGTTGAAGAAAGCCTTATATGGCTTGAAGCAAGCTCCTAGGACTTGGTATGATAGGATGGACAATTTTCTATCCTGTTTGGGCTTTACCAAGAGTAAAGCAGATTCCAACCTTTACTACAAGGTTGAAGAAGGAAATCCAGTGATACTACTCCTATATGTGGATGACCTGTTTGTTACAGGAGAGGATGGGTTGATTGCTGACACCAAGAGGAAGCTTGCAGCCGATTTCGAGATGAAGGACTTGGGGATGATGCATTACTTTCTAGGTATGGAGGTGTGGCAGAGTGCAGATGGGATCTTCCTTGGACAAGGGAAGTATGCAGTAGAGATCCTGAAGAGGTTCGGGATGATGGACTGCAAGGCCATGGCCACACCTATGGCATCAAAACTGAAGCTTCTATGTGATGCTTCATCTGAACCGGTTGATGTCACTGTGTATCATCAGATGATTGGGTCCTTGATGTACCTGACAAACACGAGACCAGATATTTGCTTTGCGGTGAACACATTAAGCCAGTTCCTGATGGACCTGAGAAGTGTTCACCTAGTTGCTGGAAAGCATATTCTGAGGTACCTAAAGGGTACAATTGATTATGGGCTCAAGTATGATGCAAATCAAAAGTTTAACCTGGAAGGTTATGTTGATTCAGATTGGGCAGGCAGTGCTGCAGATAGGAAGAGCACTTCGAGGTGTTGCTTCAATATGGGATCAGGTGTGATCTCTTCGTTTAGTAGGAAGCAATCCCGCACAGTAATGAGTATAGCCGAAGCAGAGTATGTTGCAGCTTGTTCGGCTAGTTGTGAGATAGTATGGCTTAGGAAGCTACTATCTGAGTTATTTGATCTCCTATTGGATGCTACCTGTATCTATTGTGACAACCAGAGTTGTGTGAAGTTTTCAGAGAACCTGGTGTTCCATGATAGGTCGAAGTACATCGAGATCAAATATCACTATATCATGGATATGGTGTAGAGAGGAGCAATGAAGCTCTTGTATGTTGTGACAGATGAGCAAATAGCAGATGTGTTGATGAAACCACTAGCCAGAGTGAAGTTTGAGTACTTCAAAGAGAGGCTTGGTGTTCTTCAGATTGAAGATACTTCGAGGAAGAAGTGATGGGACACACTTGCAGGAGCCATTCCAAGCATGATGAGAGGAGGATCCTTCCCATGGATGTGGATGTAAGTGCTGTGTGATGAGCATCAAGACGATGCTCCAGTTACTGCTGTGTATGATCAGTTGGATCATGTATTTGTATATGCATCAGGTGGATGCTATGTATGATCAGTTGGATGCTCTTTAGAGATCTTGTCGGTCGTGCTGCGGCACATAAATGTTCATGGGATGCTCTTTAAAGGTATTCCCTATTCACATGTAATCAGTCCTGGAGATCCGATAGGTTGAGCTATGTGCTCATAATAAGTCCTGGGATGCTCTTTAGAGATCTTGTTGGTCATGCTGTGGCACATAAATGTTCCTAGGATGCTCTTTAAAGGTATGTGAAGAGATGCATGTAATCAGTATTGAGGGAGATCTTGTCGGTCATGCTTAGGCACATAAATGTTCCTGGGATACTCTGCTAAGGTATTGCATCCGCACGTAATTAGTCCTGAGAGTCCACCTCTATCAAACTGTTTGCACAGATGATGAAGACCTACAGGAGGCTAGGCCTACATCCAGCATGAAAAAGGGCTGGCTTTGTAGAACTTCCTATGACGAGAAGAATTATGAGATAGTCTAGTGATCGAGATGTCGAGTATAGTAGCACTGATGATGATGATACTCCGTAATCCAATGATGATGATCCAACTCCAGAATTGAACACTTGTGCCAATATTTATTGATGACCTATGTTCAGAATACCTTCCTACTTAAGAGGGAGTGTTGATGTATTTGTAACTTCAAAAGATATTCACTTGTATATTACATTTGTACTTTATTCTATATCCAATAGAAATTTCTTATTCCTCTGATTGGAAGTGTCATCATTTGTATTTTCAAGTATCTCAAGTTACATTATAAGTGTCCTCATTTGTATTGATGGGTTATTAGACCACAGGTATGGGGTTAGCCCTAGTTAGGTCATGTGGTTGGGTTATTAGGATTCATTAGGAAGTCAGCCCCAGTGATTTATTGGTAGATCAAGTTAGTGTATAAATAGAGAGGTTGTGTCTCTTATTTGATTCATTCACTCACTTCTCAAGCTCCCATAACTAAGAGAGAAAGTGGTGCACATGTGGAGGAGGAGGAGCATCTGCTAGAGACATATTATTGGGTTTGATCCTTGTGATCTTGTATTGGGGCTTATTCTATCTCTGAGGAAGTTGCAGGTTTTTTCACCTTCTTGGTTTTCCCTGGTGAAACTCTGTGTCTCTTGTGTGATTGCTTTTGTGTCTATGATTGATATGTTGTAGATATGCTATACATGTTATTCTCTTAGTGATCCTGAATGATAATGGAATGAAATTATCAAAAAATTAACAAGTGGTCGATCTAGTTTCATCCTCAGTCAATCCCAATCCTCCCTTGAAGAGTGAAACCCAAGTGGTTGATATAGTTTCATCCTCGGTGGATCCCACTCCTCCATTGAAGAGTGAAACCCAAATGGTTGATCTAGTTTCATCCTCAATCGATCCCACTCCTCCCTTGAAGACTGAAACCCAAGTGGTTGATCTAGTTTCATCCTCAATTGATCCCACTCCTCCCTTGAATAGTGAAACCCAAGTGGTCAATCTAGTTTCATCCTCGATCGATCCCAATCTCCCGTTAGAGAGTGAATCTAATACCGCTTAGGTTCTTCTTGTTAATAAAGACTCTACCATGTAGGGGGGAACTACCCCTTCTATTACAGAACCTCCACCAAGTAATGAGGATTACGTTATTCCACCTTTAGTTTGGAATCGACCGATTTTTATCAATTGGAATAGACTCTCTGCACCTCGCCTTCCTTCCTATCTACCTTTCGAAATCATTGTGTAGGTTGGTCGTATAGATGTAACTCATACTATAGTTGATGAAGGTGTCACAGTTAGCATTTTTTCCTCAAATGCTTGGCAGGATATGGGTTCACCACAACTTGTGCCCATTAGTCATAATATGTTATCTTTTAACAAAGGAATCAGTCAACCTATGGGGTTTTTTCCTTAGTGTCCTATTCCATTAGGTGGGAAAACGATCTTTATTGATGTATTGGTAGTTTCCAGTCCTTTGGATTTTAATATGCTCCTCGAATGAGATTATGTCTATGCGATGAAAGATCTCGTTTCCACACTCTTCGAAGTGTTGTCTTTCCCTCGTCATGGACGCATTGTGACTATTGACCAGCTTTCGTTTATTAACTCTGGTATGAATACCAATCATCTAACTTATGTTCATGCGGTATCTTACCTTCTGTAGGTAAATTATGTGGCATTATATCCCATACTTCCAACTTCCACTGAACATGGGATTTATCTTTGATTGCTTGTCTTCTTTAACCTTGGTTTCGAAAGTTGACATGTTTTATCTTCCTTCCAATGAGGACCTCTTAGAAGCCATTATTGGGGCTTATCCCTCGATGTGTATTCCTTCTGGAGCATTGTCCTCTTAGAAGCCATGAAGTATCATGAGCAAAGTTCCCTTTCTGTGTCAAGATCATTAAAAATGAAACATGCCATCATGAGCATATTTTTCGTTTAGTTTTAAGCTCATTAAAAAATGAAATGGGTCCCTTCAAGCATAGTTATTTTCTATTTCAAGCTTGTGTAAAAATAAAACAGGTCCTCCCAAGCATAGTTTACCTTTGATTTCAAGATTGCATAAAAATTAAACCATCCCCACGATCATAGTTCTATTCCTATGTCAAGCTCGTTAAAAAATGAAATAGTACCCCATGAGCATAGATTGGTATCTGTCTCCAAGCTCATTAAAAAATGGAACATACACGTACAAGAACAATTTACCTTTGGTTTTGAGCTTGTGTAAAAATGAAACCATTCCCAAGCATATTTTACCTTTGGTTTTGAGCTTGTGTAAAACTGAAACCGTTCCCAAGCATAGTTTACCTTTGGTTTCAATCTTGCGTAAAATTGAAACCAGCTTCATGAGCATGGTTCTTTTCTTCTGTCATCTAGTTAAAAAATGAAATAGATCCCCTCCCTTTGAATTGAGTATTTCACCAGATTTAATATTTGAACCTTCATTTCATTCACCTATGTTATTTAATCCTCTTTTTTCTTCCTCCGCTCATGAAGGTATTCCTAGTAGTAACCACGTGCTTGATTGGATGACAACAAATAGTAGGTGAACAAAATGAAGCTTCGGGGGCATGTATCCAGCCTCTCGACATCATACTTTAGGTAAGCTGTCAGCTTCTCATGTAGGGGGGGGAATTCCAAGCTTGGGATATCATGTTGGGAAGAAACCTGCCAATGGGAATTATACCAAGCATAGTTTATTTTCTGTTACAAGCTCATTAAAAAATGAAGCAGACATCATGAGCATTCTTTTCATCGGTCTTCGACGTCGTTAAAAACAAAAATATAGTATTTAGCTTACTTTTCACTTTTTTCGTGCTCTAGTTGAAACATGAAAAGTGGTTTGAGCTTACTTCTTACTTTTTCATGCTCTGGTTCAAATATGAAAAAGATTTCGAGTTCGTTTGATACAATTCTCGTGCTTATTAAAAATTTGAGTAAAAAGGTGTGTCTAACAAGTATAAGTTTATCACTTTATTAGGCCTCATTCGAATACTTACGGAAAAGGAATTGTGTTGAGTTTTCTTTTTCCTTTGTCGTACTCGGTCATCAACCATGACAAATTTGTACATGGAGTCCTCTTTAAGCTCTTTTTAGACTCCCAAAATATGAAAATATTGTTGAGCGAACTTGTTTCTTTCATGATCATAAAAGGATTTGAAAGTATGTCTATCCGGTAATAGTTTATCCCTTTTTCGAACCATTTAGACGATTTACAAAAAAGGAATACTCTAGTCAACATGATTAGAAGAGTTCTCTCGCATGTTTTTTTATCCTTTTTCGGGTGAGGAGACTAACGTATATGAAAAAGAACCTTTAGGAGTGTTCTTTTGACCGTTTCAGACGCTCTAAATGTGAAATGTCACCGAGTTTACCTTCTTTGAACTTGTAAAATTATACATGGAAGGACCCTTTTTTGGGACCGAATCCCTTCTTCCTGAGGTTCGTAAAACATCTGAGATTGGACTCATCATATGATGAGCTACATCGAGCATTTCTTACCCTCTTCTAGCTCGTTAAAAATAAAAGAGGCACCCATCCATCATGATGGAGAAATTAAGGGAATGGGAAGATGTATTTGAGTCTATATTAATGACAACTTAAAGTAACCTTTGAACATGGCACCTGTCTGCATTCTAGTCAAAGAGTTGGGTTGTCAGCTTGTCTTTGAATCATGCCAATTCCATGAGTCATTCTACTCCTTTGGATACTCCAAAGAATGCTTCAGTCATTTGTTGCATTATGTCTTGGTCTTTTCTATGTTGATTCAATGCTTCCATGTCACTTTTTGTGCTGTTAAATGTTCAAAGGAAGTCTTTGGCCGAAATCAACCTTTGCAGCCATTAAACCTTCTATTGTGTCGGTCATCTCTTTTTACCATTACACCTTTATGTCAGTTCACACTCATTTGATTTACCATCTTATATAACTTCCTATGTCAGTTTTGTGTCGATGATGTGGGATTCATCATGGACCTCCTCTGACGAGTCTATTCCTGTCGACATCAACTCATCATCTAGGAATTAGACTTAGAAACTAGTTGGGACCTTGGAGCCTGCATGCCTCAACGGTAGGTTTCCTTTCTTTCGACAATCGGTTTACATCATTGACTTCTGATCGAATGATTCCACGAATGTTCAACTCTAAATCATTTATTCACATTCATTTGAATGTACTAATCATGCCTTGGGGATCATCGTCATCATTGGTGATTTCCCTCGCACTTCTTAACGGTTAACATCATTGACTGGTAATCAAGTCGTTTCTACCATGTTTGACTTCAACACTTTGTAATCACATGGTATGATTCGTATCATTTTGGGAATGGGTATAAGACACTAAGTTGTTCTGATGTCTTACTATTACACCAAGGTTGTGATGGATATTTTTTAGTAGGTTCCCAGATAGATGTTATGGTGGAGACCTCATTGATGTACTATCACACAGATCCATTCTTATATTGGTCATGGTTGTGTTATTATCTCATCATGGATCTACTCTTGTATTTTAGCAGCCATCATTGTGTTTAGTCATTTAGATATGGATCCACATTGTATTTCGGTGGCCATATCATCAGTCAGTATCAACATGGATCTACAATGTATTGGTTGGTAGCCATGTTATGAGTCATTGGGATGATAAAATTATTGTACTGCAAAAGATCCTTGGTTATTGTTGACAGATTTCCAACCAACGATTGCTTGCCTCGATCCTTTATACTTTATCCATAAAATTATTTCACGTATCCTATTACTCTAGATTCATACTTTGGGGGGCATTCTATTACACATCACCAATTTCATTAAACTTGGAACTATTCTAGTCCAAGTCACTTTGAAGACGGGTCAAAAACCGCCTTTCTAAACTCCAAAATCAAGCAAAATCCAGTTCCAAAACTGCCAAATCTAGGTTCCAAAAGTGCCAAAACCGGTTCCAAAACTGCCAAATCTAGGTTCCAAAAGTGCCAATACCAGTTCCAAAAGTGCCAAAACCGATTCCAAAAGTGCCAAAACTGATTTTGAAAGTGCCAAAACTGATTCCAAAATTGCCAAAACCGATTCTGAAAGTGCTAAATCAAGGTTCCAAAAGTGACAAAACCAGTTCCTAAAGAGCCAAAACCGATTCCAAAAGTGCCAAATCCAGTTCCGAAAGTGACCAAACCGGTTCTGAAATTGCCAAATCCATTTCCAAAAGTGCCAAAATCCAGGTTCCAAAACCATACTTTTTCTTTTGACATTGGTGTCTGTATAATATGACGGCCATTTGAAGTTCAATGTCATTAACCAACACTCCATTTTTGAATGAGGCTCGAGATAAATGAATGAAGGGGTGGCCGACCCTTCTTCTACACACTATTATTTTGATAATAGTTTGAGGCTGCAAGAAGGGTGGTTCGCTCCTTCTTGTGTTCACCATTCTAGATACAGGTGAATTGTCGGATATTGGTGTTCACAATTATATGCTAAAAGAAGGGGTGGCCGATCCTTCTTGTCAGCAATCGGAAGTCAGGATAAATATTGTTTACATGTTATAACATAGGAAATGTCCCGATCCCTACCATACAATGTGGAGGTCGGTAGTGAGGAAATGCTATCCCAACCTTCATAGCTTAATTGTTTTTCATTTCTCTTTTAAATTAAGGGTCAACCGACCCTTCTTGTGCTTATTATTTTTGCAGTCTTCACCATTCAGGATATACATGAATTGACATCCTATACTTCGTAGGTTGAATATTTGAACAATTCCCTCATAAACGAAGGGGAGGCCGACCCTTCTTCCCCCGAATATTATTTTCATACTAGTTCTAGACTGCCAAAAGGGTTGGCCGACCCTTCTTGTGATTTATATTTTTCTAGTCTTGACCATTCTGGTTATACATGAATTTATCTCTATTTTGGAAGGCCATAATCTCACACATGTGAGCGTCAAAGAGAGAACCGACACCACAGGAAGTGATGACATGGCATGTATGATGACATGGAATGTGTGATGAGGCTAGAAAGACACATGATGGTGTTCTACTGCTATCATTTGGTCAGTGTTGCAATCTGACATCATTCTCGAAAAGTATGGCAAGTTTGTGAAACTTTGGAAATTGACAAAGTATGGAAAAAGTACTCAAAATTGCTCTGATAGAATGCCCGCCATAATTCATGGTTTGATAAAAATGCATGCACCATCATATCATGCTATAGCTTGTTGAAGTGGCTATCTAGTTATACATGATTGTGGATTGTGGGAATTGTTTGAATAATGGATTTGCGACATGCGTTTCCACAACCTGCAACCTGCAATGTGGATTGTGGATTGCAGAAAATTTGGTTTGTTTTTATTTCGAGTTGTAGTCCCGCAAATTGCAATTGCGTATTGCAGGAACGTTGTATATATTTCCAAACAATTAAACCCCCACAACTCGTCTTCCTCATTCCCCAGATTAGATATCATTCGTCGACTTGTCTTAATCTTACGGTCCAGATTTAACCTGACGGAATTAATAAATATGTTGATTTTGTTTCTATTTCCTTTTATTATTTTTCATCTTTGAAAATTACCTGCTGTGATTTTAGTGTGAGTATTTACTAGGGGTCATTTTTGCCATTTTTTCCAGCTTAAATGAATGGTCAGCTGACCCTTCTTGTGCTTAGTATTTTTGCAGTCTTCACCATTCAGGATATACATGAATTAACATCCTATACTTCATAGGTTGCATATTTGCACAATTCCGTCATAAATGAAGGGGCAGCTGACCCTTCTTCTGCCCACTATTATTTCCATACTAGTTCTAGACTGCTAGAAGGGTTGTCCGATCCTTCTTGTGTTCACCAATTTGGATATAGGTGAATTACTGGATATTGGTGTTCACAATTATCTACTAAACAAAGGGGAGGCCAATCACCCTTCTTGTGATTTATATTTTTTCAGTATTGCCAATTCTGGTTATACATGAATTGATCTCTATTTTGGAAAGCCAAAATCTCGCACGTGTGAGCCTCAAAGAGAGAACTGACACCATAGGAAGTGATGACATGGCATGTATGATGACATGGAATCTATGATAACATGGAATCTATGATGACAAAGAAGGTGTGATGAGGTTGGAAAGACACATGATGGTGTTCTGGTGCTATCATTAAGTTAGTGTTGCAATCTGACATCATTCTGGAAAAGTATGGTAGGTTTGTGAAACTTTGGAAATTGACAAAGTATGGAAAAAGTAGTCAAAACTGCTATGAGAGAATGCCCTCCATAATTCATGGTTTGAGAAAAATGCACGCACCATCATATCATGCTATAGCTTGTTGAAGTGGCTATATAGTTATGCATGATTGCAGATTGCGGGAACTGATTGAATAATGGATTTGCAACATGAGTTTCCGCAACCCGCAACCTATAATGTGGATTGCAGTTTGCATAAAATTTGGTTTGTTTTTTATTTTGAGTTGTAGTCCCGCAACCTGCAATTGCGGATTGTGGATTGCGAGAACATTCTATATATTTCCAAAAAATTAAACCCCCACAACTCATCTTCCACATTCCCCAGATTAGATCCTAGCCGTTGATTTGTCTTAATCTTATGACCCTGATTTAACCCAATGAAATTAATAAATATGTTGATTTTGTTTCTGTTTCCTTTTATTATAGTTCATCTTCGAAAATTACCTGCTGTGTGGATTTTACTATGAGTTTTTACCAGGGGTCATTTTCACCATTTTTTCTAGCTTAAATGAAGAGGCTACTGACCCTTCTTGTGCTTAATATTTTTGCAGTCTTCACCATTCAGGATATACATGAATTGATAGCTTATACTTCGTAGGTTGAATATTTGCAAAATTCCCTCATGAATGAAGGGGCAGACAACCCTTCTTTTTCCCACTATTATTTTCATACTAGTTCTAGACTACGAGAAGCTTGACGGAGATCGACGGTTACAAAAGCTTGACGGAGATCAATGACCACAAGCACTGTTCGCAAAAGTGAGATAGGACGGTTTAAATATGGGTGGAGTGTTGGTAGCCTGCAAGCAAGTTGGAAATCAGATCAACGGGTGGAAGGACAGATCTGCAGATGACAGGTACTTTGGTGATTTGAGATGCATGGGGAAATGGACTTTTCCGATTTGCAAAGTTTTGGTAGGGACCGTATGTTTTGAAGGTGCAAATTTGGTTGGGAAAGGCATCAACGACAGAGGTTTAGTTCCCAAATTGAACATGCATAGAGTATCGACACGTTCCAAATTCGTGAACGTCGGTAAAGGCTGCACCTTTGGATGGTCAGGATACGGATAAGGGCCAGATCAAAAGTTGATAATAACTACCCAGATCTAAGGTGTGAGGAAGGTGGTGTTTGAGAGATTGAAGACTGCGGAAGGCCATGGGGATAAGCATGGAAGGAGATCAACGGTACCAGATCGATCATGCAAGATGAACAGTTCAGAGAAATTCCTTTATCGCTAGAGGTGCAAGGATGATAGGAAATGATAGATAATATAAAAAATGAAATGCATGGGGATCTGAGTACTGTTTGATTCGGTTGCCACCTTGCCCCCTTGGTTGAGGTCACAGGGAAGAGTTAATTTAGATAGAATAAAATAGACTCTAGCACCTTGCTGACTGCACATTCTATCTGGGACCAAGTCCAACAAAACTGATCCAATATCTTATAAACAACTAGCTCAAAGAAAACTTCAAAGAATCAGGTAAGAGAGCTACAATGGAAACTCACATGAAACATATGGAACAAAGTTATAATCATTTTGAATCTTTGATATATAAGCAAATATAGGGGTTTAAGTTTGCTCCCATGCATGCAAGAAAAATTCCCACTTCCAAAGGTATATTTTTCCTCCATGAGATCAAATGAGCCAAGACTTAAAATTGGACAAAATGATATGCAGGCCACCCAATAATTTGAAAAGATTTATGGTATTAAAAATGGAATTTACATGCATTGAATAGATGGAAACCTTAATTTACCTGCTATGTGGATTTTACCGCGAGTTTTTACCACGGGTCATTTTCTCCATTTTTTCCAACTTAAATGAAGGGTCGGCCGACACTTCTTGTGTTTAGAATTTTTGTAGTCTTCACCATTCAGGATATACATGAATTGACATCCTATACTTTGTAGGTTTCATATTTGCACAATTCCCTCATAAATGAAGGGAAGGCCGACCCTTCTTCTGCCCACTATTATTTTCATACTAGTTCTAGATTGCCAAAAGGGTCATCCGATCCTTCTTGTGTTCACCAGTCTGGATACAGGTGAATTGCTGGATGTTGGTGTTCACAATTATCTACTAAATAAAGGGGCACCCGACCCTTCTTGTGATTTATATTTTTCAAGTATTGACCATTCTGGTTATACATGAATTGATCTCTATTTTGGAAGGCCAAAATCTCACATGTGTGAGCCTCAAAGAGAGAACTGATATCATAGGAAGTGATGACACGGCATGTATGATGACATGGAATCTATGATGACATGGCATCTATGATGAAAAAGAAGGTGCGATGAGGCTGGAAAGACACATGATGGTGTTCTAGTGCTATCATTAAGTCAGTGTTGCAATCTGACATCATTCTGGAAAAGTATGGCAGGTTTGGGAAACTTTGGAAATTGACAAAGTATGGAAAAAGTAGTCAAAACTGCTTTGAGAGAATGCCCGCCATAATTCGTGGTTTGAGAAAAATGCATGCACCATCATATCGTGATATAGGTTGTTGAAGTACCTATATAGTTATACATGATTGTGGATTGCGGGAATTGTTTGAATAATGGATTTGCGACATGCGTTTCCGCAACCTACAACCGACAATGCGGATTGCGGAAAATTTAGTTTGCTTTTATTTCGAGTTGTAGTCCCGCAACCCACAATTTTGGATTGTGAATTGTGGGAATGTTGTATATATTTCCAAAAATTAAAACCCTGCAAATCATCTTCCGCATTCCCCTGATTACATGTCAACCGTCGATTTGTCTTAATCTTATGGCCCAGATTTAATGCAACGGAATGAATAAATATGTTGATTTTGTTTCTGTTTCCTTTTATTATATTTCATGTTCGAAATATACCTACTGTGTGGATTTTACTGCGAGTTTTTACCAGGGGTCGTTTTTGCCATTTTTCCAACTTAAATGAAGGGTCAAGCGACCCTTCTTGTGCTTAGTATTTTTGCAGTCTTAACCATTTAGGATATACATGAATTGACAGCCTATACTTCGTAGGTTGCATATTTGCACAATTAACTCATAAATGAAGGGGCAGCCGACCCTTCTTCTGCCCACTATTATTTTCATACTAGTTCTAAACTGCCAGAAGGGTCGTCCGATCCTTCTTGTGTTCACCAGTCTGGATACAGGTGAATTGTTGGATATTGGTGTTCACAATTGTCTACGAAACGAAGGGTTGGCCGACCCTTCTTGTGATTTATATTTTTCCAGTCTTGACCATTCTGGTTATACATGAATTGATCTCTATTTTGGAAGGCCAAAATCTCACATGTGTGAGCCTCAAAGAGAGAACTAGCATCATAGGAAGTGATGACACTTTGTTTTATTTTTATTTCGAGTTGTGGTCCCGAAACCTGCAATTACAGATTATGGATTGCGGGAACATTGTATATATTTCCAAAAAATTAAACCCCCGCAACTCATCTTCTGCATTCCCCAGATTAGATCTCAGCTATCGATTTGTCTTAATCTTACGACCCAAATTTAACCTGACGGGATTAATAAATATGTTGATTTTGTTTATGTTTTCTTTTACCATTTTTCATTTTCAAAAATTGCCCGCTGTGTGGATTTTACTACGGGTTTTTACCAGGGGTCGTTTTCACCATTTATGTGGATTTTACTGCAAGCTTTTACAAGGAGTCGTTTTTGCGAGTTTTTACCAGTTATTGTTTTCGCGACTTTTTACCAGGGTTCGTTTTCACCATTTTTTTCAGCTTGCACAGGTTGGTTTCATGTCACTTTCTTATTCAATTGTTCACAGTTTTTTGCTATTTTGAGTTTTTTTTTAATTGGTGTTTATTTATTCATCATATTTCTCCAGTTTTTCAAACATGTGTTGCAACACTCGCTGCAAAACTCCTCGAAAATATCTTTTGAACAAAGACCCAAACATCGGCATCCTTGTTGACACCAACGATAATGTTTGTAAGACATACCAAATCGATTGGTCCAAAATTTACTCCATCTTTGACAATGATGACCAAATTGATATTTAGAGTGACCGCCCTGCCTATGAAAATATTAGGGATTCACAACTCCACAATATATCTACCAGACTTGCTATCCTTCCCTACACTGATGTAGTTAAGTGGATTATAGACCATGCTAACCCTAAAGACCGCTCTTTCAATGATAGCATAGGGTCTCAATTGGCTACTTTTCGCCTTGAGGTTTTTATCAGAGGTTACGCCCTAAAACCAGTTGTTCAACCCCTTAATGTTGCATTCCTTGAGTCGTCAAAGAGTAGGTACAATTTCAATGAAATGTTGAAGTCTTGGATGCACAAACCAACAAATTTCATGCCCAAAGCTGATAATTTATACCCAATTTCCTAGTTCAAAGAGCCTTATTCTCTTCTGGGAGCCATGCTCTGCAGACTCTATGGTCTCCCTAATTGTTCAGTATTCAAAGCTGAATGGGCTCTTATCGCCCAGCATGCCCCAACAATGGGGCAGTCATTCCCTTGGGCTTCAATTTTATTAGTAGAGTTAAAGAAAACCATTGAGAAATATAAAAAAACAATAGCTACAAGGAAGCCATACTTCTTTTTCTCTACATTTGTAATTGATTTTTTCTGTACAAAGTTTCACTATCCCACCATGGGGTGGATTTGCATTAAGTCCTCACCCCCTATTCATATTTATTGTTCTTCCTTATGGGAAAGCAATTTTGTTCCCTTGCTCTATGACATCTGCGACCATTTCTTTGGTGCAATTTACCAACAAATTTTCAGGGAAGATGCCCCTGCCTTTTCTCTTGATTCCATAACTCATCCCTACATTGGGTGATTGGTATGTGGAAGAAGCCTTTGCTTACATTAGAGTCTGGGGAAGCAGTACTATAGATTTTCTACCAAGAGTTGTCCCTAGCAGACTGTTACTTGAGGAGATATCTTAGCAAACTGTTATAGATGGTGTCTACCTTAAGCTCACTGGTCCCAAAAGGAAGGGATGGCCTAAGTTCCATTTAAACCTTGGGCCTTTGGTTATCCCAACTTCAACTAGGGATGCAACACTCAGAGACAGGATTGTTTCTTTGAGATTGGGATTTTCTCCCAAAAGAACTCATGACCCCAAAGGATTTCTGGAGGCTCACTTCAAACAAGAGAATATGAAGATTAGTTATACACATCAAGACTATAGCTAGGGTTTTAACCCTAGCTTGTGCAAATGAGCACCTACTAAGGAGAATGGACTCCTTAGTAGCAGTTCAGTAAATATAAATTAAAATGGTAAAACAGAAATAAAAATTACTCTAAACAAAAACAAGATGTAAAGAATGGCTTTTGTATTAATTTTACCTCCAATGTGAAGGTTGGTGAAGCTCTTGCAATTCTCCAAGAGGGTTGCTCCAAGCTCCAACTTGCTCCTTCTCTTTCTCCAATGGTGGGAATGGGCCAAAAGGGGCTCTCAAGGTGAAAGTAGCTCAAGGGTGAGCTAGGGTTTCAAGAGAGATTTTGGCAGAGTAAGGGTGCTTATGATTGTGGATATGGAATAAGGTGTCTCCATCACCTATTTATAGTTTTTTGGTGGTGGAGTGTTGGCCCATGGTTTTGGGAACCATATGGTTTAGGGCAACTGTATAGGGTTTTTTCCTCCTTTTCCTCATTATTTTTTATTTTTTATTCCCTTTTTAGAGGGATTTTGCTATTTTAGAGGAATTTTGGATATTTTGGAGGAAAAAGGGGTTTTTTATCCTTTTTGAGGCTTTTTTGATGGTTTTGTGGCCTTTTGGAGGCTTTTTAGTGAGATTTTTAGGGTTTTTTAAGGGAAATATGGTAGGAAAATGGACAAATGAGCCATGAAATGGGGTAGATGAGGTAGTGAACACTTTTTGGGTGTTAACAAAGACATCCCTGATGACTCTATTTATCAGAGAGTTAATATTTTCTCTGAAGTCTTCTGAGGGAAAAGAGCAAAGAAGAACATAGCCATATCTTTCAATATCAGTGGGAGCTTAAAACCAAGGTTTTGAGCTATAGAAGCATGGAACTCAAGCTTGATGAGCAAATAAGAAAATATAGGGAAGAAAAGGAAGCTCACAAAGCCAATGCTCCATTGATGGTGACCTACCTGGATGGAGACAAAGGAAAAGGACTTATGGAGGATACTTCGAAGTTGAAAAATGCTACAAAAGTAAAGATGTTACTGCATACATCTCAGCAATTGAAGCAAAAATTAGCACAGATTACCTCGGTGCTGGATACCAAAGTGGTTGCAGTACCCAAACCCATTACTGATATTCAAGTGGATGCTACAGCTAACCTGATTAGTGATGTTCAAGTGATTGCTATGAGTAAACCAGCTAAAAGATAAAAAATTCAAACTTTTGCCTCTGAAATTCCTACTCTTACTATTGAAGACAATGATGTGGAAGATGAAACACTTCCTTCTATGACTATGGTGCAGGAAGAAACTGAATGTTCTCAGGAAATCACAGATTTGTTGGATTCCATAGTCATGGATGATCTTTTTCGAGATCAACAGTTTCTTGAAACCACTAGTGTTGTTGATACCACAACTTCAGCACTCTTACTTTCATCCATTCAATCTCTTTCCACTTTATCTTCTGGGGTAACACCACCATCCACCATATCCTAGTTATTTGATGCAAGAAATTCCATTACTATTCCATCTCCAACCCTTCCAGTTCCACTTTCCATTCCACCATGAATTGTTGCAGAGATCTAGTCTTCAACTGTCTCTCTACAACCACGATCATCTATTTCATCACTTTAGTCAATGATGTCCAAATCCCGGTTGTTCTGTCTTCACCATTAGTTGTTGGTGCATCTTTTTCACTTCCTGAAGTTTATACTTCAATACCTACTCCAACCTCTTTACCCTCAGTCCCTGAAGTTATCCCTTCTCCACTAACCACCTCTCAGATTACTATGACAATACCTAATACCACTGCTACTCAGACATCCCCAATATGTGCAACAAGAGATGTGGCTACATGTTCCACTGGATTGGTAGCTACTTATGAGGAATATATTGTAAACTCCCTTGGAGATTATTTCTATAGAAAAAAGGCTAAGGCAGTGGTGAAGAATGGTAACAAAAGAGGCAGAGATTAGGATGTGTTGCAGGGCCCCTTTCCTAATCAAATCATTTGGTCCAAGCAATCAGATGACATACAACAAGAAGCACTGGATACTGCTACTTCCATGGGTGCTTTTGCAGGTGCCAATTTTGATTCAGTAATCAAACTGAATAAAGAAATTGATGTCAAGAAAAAGTATCTCAAGAAAATTCAAGAGCAACTGGTTAAGGCCAATGAAGAACATGAAGCTGACATTCATGAATTGAGAAAAGAATTTGAAAATAAGATTGAAGACCTTCAAGAACATAATGCTTCTCTTCAAGTCCAATTGCAATATGCTGAATCTTTGGACACTGCCAATGCTGAAAAGATAGATGTGCTTGAACAACAGCTAAAGGATGCAATTGCAAGTGCACCCTCCTCTTCCTTTTCTAAGTTCACTCATCGGGAATTTAAGTATTTGGCCAATCAGGTGAATTGGTAGCATCATGAAATACTAACCTTACTATTTAATGCATTGAATGAAATTCGGGAGATCCATAATGCTTTTGAAAAGATGTCTGTCATCTTTAACCAACAAGTGGATAGGAGAGAAAAAGATTCCAAAGCCATTGATGACATCGTTGCTTGGGAGAGGTACATTAAGGATAAACAAGATGATATTCCAATGTTGGATAGCTTCAAGTTCAGGAAAGTAAGAACTTCCCTGAATGCATGGCAGAATGTTCTTGACATGGTAGATGAAACAATAACTAAGGCAAAAACTATTTGTGGGAGGAGATGGTGTGTTGTGGATGGAATCATGGAAACATTGAAATTTCCTATGATGGATCTTGTAGAGGAGGCTTGTCCCCCTAAATTGATGATTGAAAAAGTGGAAAGTAGATGTGAGGAGGTCAAAGAAAAGATCCAACAGCTTGAGCATATTCAAATTGAGGATGTGGATCAACTCATCAAGCAACCGATCAGCCTAGAAGGCAAGGTCTATATCTATTTGCGCACTTGGCATAATCTTGCTAAAAATGAGATGGAGATCTTCACATGTGATGCCCAGCTGGGTCTTGAATCACACAACTATCCCGATGTTGATGAATTGTTAGAAATTAGGACCAAGTGGCAAGCAGCCCTTGGCTATCCTTAGTTTAGTTGATTTGGTAATCCCTGTTTTCATGGGATGGCTATCCTTTGT
The DNA here is from genome assembly GCA_027924585.1 of Larix kaempferi. NCBI lineage: Eukaryota > Viridiplantae > Streptophyta > Pinopsida > Pinales > Pinaceae > Larix > Larix kaempferi. The sequence continues at coordinate 3,253,042 of BSBM01001248.1, read as the reverse complement.
AATCAATTTGTAAATAGCATTGAAAGGATAAAGGTCTCATGGGGAAGGGGGGGGAGATAATTTCCAGAGAAGGATTGGAGAAACGTTGTTTCACTTGTGATATTGTAATTTTTTGTAGACCAATGAATCAAACTTAGTTTCTTTTTGGCATTTCTTTGTTTATGTTATGAAACTATGCTATTTTCATTTTGCAATCAATAATTAAATACACTGATCTACAATCTAGATTTGCCTTAATTGATGATCTGTGTGTTTTTTAATGTTTTAAGTGAATTTATTTAATTAAAACATTTATCGATTTCTGCAAATGATTAACAAACATTAGTAAATTAATGCTAATTTTTCAATTAGCATTTCTACACCTTGTTCCCTAAGGTTGACTTATCCACCTTACCATGTTGTGAGGGGGTAAGGTTGACTTATGTACCTTGTTCCCTAAACCTTATGATAAACCCATGCCCTTGAGCCATATTCTTAGTGGAGGATTATTATTAATTTTAATTAATCTGGAGATTTAGTGGCTAATCGTGATTATGGATGGAGAAACGTGTTCCTTTGGGATAGCCACGTGGGATCCCAAAGGAGGACATGGGGTTTTCTCAGTGATCAAGGCGGAAGTGGGGCAGGTTGTTGTACGCACAGCCATGGTGGTTGGAAGTCGGTCCAGAGGGATGCACGCAGAGAACGGGGGGTGTGACTACTGAGTGAGAAGAAGTGTGGGTATCGGGGAAAGATTGAGTGAGATATCTCTAGTTAATGTCTGGATCTCAGCTCAGAGGTGAACTTGGGAGCTGAAATAATATAGGTTGGACAAGTTCCAACGTTGGGTGGAGCGTGGCTCACATGTAGTCAGCCAGTTGCCACATTCATGTGAAATTCAGATAAGTGTATCTACATATGGATTATAATGTTCATGTATTTAATTATTCTTGATATGTTCAATCTGTGGAATGAATGTGTAAATAAATGTAAGCCATGAATATGCTATGTTAAGCTTGTTAGAAGGTTATATTCATGAACGAGGTTTCTTTCAATTGCATAAATTATCTGCTATATTAATTTTGTATGTGAATGATGAATGGCTAAACTCCATTTATGTAATACATGTATGCTTATGATATCACAACCTCATTTATGGATGGATGCCTCCTGTATGTTCTTAGAATGATAGACATAAGCCTAGTTAGGGAGCTGTTAATTAGATGCTTAATAACTTAACTCAGCAAATTAACTTAATATGATGATAATGACTGTTATGTAATTGCAGAATGTGAAACAATATGAATCAAGTAAAGAAATTTACTAATGCATAACCTGCATATAAATCATATGAATGATAAATCAAGCACACGTATTTATATGTTTTATGATTTAACAATACAATTTAAACATAGGTACTAGATGTATGTATAAAAAACCAAAATGAATCAAGGAAACATTATAAACAACAAAAGAAAGGAAAAGAGAAACTAACTAAAATTCTTTTAAGATTGTAAAACATTACAATTCTCCAAGTACATAGTTTCTCCAGTTCTCTCCTTCGATGATTCCCCCATTCATCTGATTTGCCAAAGGAATATTTCCACTTTCCCTTTTGGAAGGCTACTTTTAACACATCCAATACATAATATTGAAATTTTAAAACATATTTTAACAATTTCAAACTTTGATTTTGCATTTTCGGAAACCAAACTCAACACTTTACAAGAATTATAATCACAGTGAAATTGAACATACTCTAAAAACAAACATTCAAGTGTATTATTTAACAAAATACTCTCATTTCCATTTTATTCACAATTGGCCTCACATCACTCACGCCATCTAGCTACAACAAGCAAGGCCATAATCTATCTAACAAAAATGTGTCCTTGACATTGTCGCAAGTATAAGTTTTTGTTATAATATAGTTTCCTTTGTCATTAGAAACCTATTTTTCTTTGGAGTCATCGACAATCACAGTATTTGTCTGATCCCAACCATGGATTAAAGTGTCCAAAACTATACTCAAAGGCTTGCGAAATACATAAGGATTTCCATCACCTTGAAAACCCTCTCTGGCTATGGAAGAACAATCTTCCCGTGTTAAAATTAATCTAAATAGTTCCCTTTTCAATCCTGTTCTTTCTAATAATCTAGGAAAAACCTCGTCAACATTTTTTCATTGAGAAAATTCCCATACCCCAACCTCAAAAATAGTAAAGCATTTTTCAAAAAAATCCCTTAAGCCTAGCCATACAAAATAATACTTTGTTGATGTTTCGATGTCCGATGGTTGTCGCAATCCGGGTTTCTGTTTTCTATGAATTGTGTGTAACAAAATGCCATTGAAACAAAAAATGATAAATGGTTTACTAGAAACAAATCTTCTAGTACTATCTACAAACAAAAAACACACACACACAACCTAGTCAATAAAATATTATGGTTCAATGTTTCTAAGTATATTGCTTTCATGTTCAACAATTTTTGAAACACATTACCAGATACATGGTACACTGTCCATAATAATATGTGCAATAAAACTTACATCAATTAAATGCATGAGTTGTAAAAAATATACAAATCACTAAATGAATTTTTTTTGTATAATATGATGGTCATTTGAAATTGAATGTGTTTAACCAATGCCCCATTTTTTAATGAGGCCCAAGATAATTCAACAGAGAACACAACATTGTTTTTATAGTTATATCTCTCTCTTGTGAACCATCAAATTTACAACTAGTTGGCATTTTCAAGCAGTTTTCCTTGCAATTGTCTGCTGATTGATATTGCCCTTCATCTATAAAAAACATGTCTATTTGTTTATATATTTGGATAAGTACATCCTTGAACGAATTTTTGTATATGTTATGTACTTCACCAACATTATAGTATACAGACATTGAGTGATTATAAATAGTACCAAGTTTAGTATGCCTTGTTCATTATTATCCAAGCTCTCGCCTTGTTCATTATTGTCCAAGCTCCCACCTGGTCCATTATTCTCCAATACGATTTGTTGGACAATATCCAGGGACATCGTCGATGCCAGCTTTGGTTGTGGATGATCCACATGTTAACCTAGAAATTTGTAGGTATACATTTTAAATAATTTTTTGCAAGTATTCAAGGTCACTATTCCCTTTCATAATTTAGTTAATTTAACCACGATTTTTGAAAAATAAATTTTTACCTTCTTGTCCTCTTTGTGCTCTTGTTTGGTAGTTCTTTGTAGATTCTATATCACATTCACTTTTGTCATTGGATAGTATAATTTGATTGGACGATACCTGGGTGTGCTCTTTATTTGAAGCTATAGTAGAATAGGAATTTGAATAAGTTATTGAACATAACCGACCGAGAAAAGTAAAATAAAATCAAAGACATCTGAAAATTTTAATAGAAATACCTTGTTTTAGAAAAGTAAAATAAAATCAAAGAAATCTAAAAAAAGTTAATAGAAATACCTTGTTTTACACCCAATTCATGATAGAAACTGTTCATAAACAACTCTTGTTGTACTGTCTTCACAATAGAAATAACTATTCTTTCTGGAGCCCTCATCAATGAACGAATCCTGCCTCCTCCGTACAATGAAAGAACTGTGCCTTGAGAAGACACTTGTCTGGAAACTATGTGATCCCAGAATTCCTATGTCCTTTCTTTTGAAAACACATGGCTTCTAGCACTATTGTTGTTAACCTTGGGCCGAGGTAAATCAATCATCGGTAGGCCCTCATCCTTCCAATCCATATGAATTTCAGAAGTAGATAAAATATCCTTATCCATTCCAATGCTCCAACACTGTATAATAGAGAATCCTATAAACGTGTCCCTAGATAATTCTCTATAAAGTCCCTTTGTAGGATTTGGTGTAACATGTTTTTTATATTTCTTGCTGAAAATTGTGAAAGCTTTCGAAATCATACAAGAGTTTTCCATATCAACTAAAAAAATACAAGTACATTCCTTTGATTTGTTTCTAAGTAGTACAAAAATGCAAGCATGTCTTGTTCTGTCCATGGAATATCACAATTACGCATATCCACAGCAACAAATTCACAGCTGACTGCCGCACCAAAAAATGGAATTAATCTGAGTGTGTTGACCAAAGATTCAGGATAACAACATTGACAAGCAAACTGTGAACTATTTTCGACGTCACCAATGGACATACCCATCCTCTCTTTATTGATATATAGATTCAATATTTACTGAGCATCAATTGGTATTTTGGTACCATTATCTACTTCACATTTGTTCTTTCTCTTTTTACTAGGAGATTTTACTTGCTTTCCGAAGCATAAAATACTGCACAGTTGTTGGAGATGGTTGGTGCAATTTTATATATTTCAATGATGTTATGGTTAGTGACAATCTATGATCAATCACTTTGAACATCATTAACTTTGAGATATTCAATGATTGAATGCCCGGTTGGCCTCTCATCCTTGATTCGTTTGCAATATTGATTTAGAGTTTCTGCGCAAACTTTTTATCGAATGATGTGCTCATCCAAACCGATCTGTTGATTATATTGTCCACGACAACAGTCAATCCATCTTCATCAAGATCATGCAATGGTCTAAAAAAATTAGAGCCATAACTCTTTATTTTATTTGGAACAAAATAATCCTGAGTGATGCTCTTGGGCGAGCATGTCAAAGAGCCACTTTTGTAAAGCTCGAGTACATAATGCCATTTGCTCCACAGTCGATCTGATGTCAAAACAAGAGTTAGCTTGTCTTTAAGGCTCTCTTTATTTTGAACTTGATAGATATCCATACATTCAGATTGGAAAGAGTGCAAACATATAAAATTGAATATTCCAGTTAATTTGTTAATTTCATAACACAGGAAGCAATCTAAAGCCTTTGATTGATAAGAAGAAAAATTTTATACCTGCCAAGCATCACTTGGAACATTTCCCTTTCCAGGGTGGGATGGGGTACTATGGGATATCCATTTTTCCTTTGCTTTTTCAACTTGAGAAATGAATGGAGTCTCTGAAAATTCCTTGTTTGATAAATTTTGTTGTTTGCATAATTTGTCGATGATGTGCTGAGGAACATCTCTATGTAGAAGATGAGCTGTTTGATGCCGATACCTTGAATGGAGTTGTTTATATCAATCATCTGCAATGATTATTTTATGCATAGAAATAGTATGCTTCCCATCCAATATATAAAAATTTACTGTTGGAAAATTAATTTCTTCTTCATTTCTAGGAAGAAAGGGAAATGTGGCCTCCTTATCGAAAGGCAATAGAATGGCATCTCTCAATGTTGTTGTAAATGTATGGAGAAGAGATACAACCATCTTTTGCATGACCTCCTCATCAACCTTTCGATATTTTAAGTGCAGAGGCATAACAACACATCTTGTTATGTCAATGGAAAAAACATTCTCATTGAACAAAAAGAATTTGATCTACTCTTGTTGAACTTATTTTGAACTTTCAAATCTCTTAGTCGCTTTCCGCATCATCGCTCTAGAAAGAGTCCCTTTGATTTGTTTTAAGAAAGATTTGTCCACCTCTTTTACAATAAATTGGATAAATGCTCTTGCGTTGTATGTAAGAATCCTTTCATGGAACATCTTTATTGACTTCTTACTAATATTCATGTAATGCAATACAGAGGAAGTTTTCCTAGCCAACATTCTTTTCCTCCATACCGACCAAATTCCTCTCTTCAAGGATGACGCGGTATCAATTCTAGAATGATTAGAAACATCATACGAGGGAAAAACCCATCCTTGATTCGCACAGAAAATCGGATATAGATCGGGACCACTTTTCATTAGATCTGGTCGATAATTACAAACCATAAGATCAAGCTGTACAAGGCAACAATCTTCACCATTGACCGCTTCAACCTAAACTCGCAATTGTTCATCAGATTCAATAGGATCCGCATAAGTCAATATTCCAGCTCTAGTCTGAGCTCCCTCCTCATTCAAGTAGACTAGATATAAATCCAGGTACAAATTATCCGGTTCTTCCATCTCAACGTACCATCCATTTGTGAATGGCTTAAGGTAGTGATCTGTTATCAATTCAAAGAGAGGGATTTCCTAGTAGTTACTAAGGATCAATAATGCAGCCATGCTTTATCTGCAAAACAGTCAATATTAAGTAGTCAATATAAGAATGCATACAATGTCTATAATTATAAATTAGTGTTTTAATATTAGATGTACACTTGCAAATGTTCATGCTAATGTTCGATGGTTAAGGAACGACCCCTCATTTTCAAAATCAATTGATTGATTAAGAACAAATCTACTAGCATTATCCATGAGAGATCGAATGCACATTTTACAGAGTTGTTTGAGATAAGGATCGATCATAGAATGAGTGATCATCATAGAAGGAGTGGCCGATCCTTCTTGTTTATGTGTATGAGTTAATCACATGTTTTGTATTCGAGTTTATGTGAGTTTTTGTACTTAATTTATATGTATGTGAATGGTAATTGCACATTGATTAATTGGAATACAAGTGCGTGATTGTGAAGAAGAAACACATAGTTTGATGAATTCATGGCTAACTGGTGAATATAGTAGAGATTCAGCGTAGTTCTGTATACTGCGATAGCTGCCAAGTGCGAAGACATATGGTGTTCTATCGCATTAGGTAGTTGATGTTAAATAGAACGTTATGCGAAGATTGTAATGACATCTCTGCATCGCCATGGTTAAGAGAATCTTGATTATGCAACCCCCATATTTGCTTTGGGTTAGACTTAAACCTATTTACAAGGCAATGCCGAAGGAGCTAGTGAAAGGGGTTTTGTTGTGTATACATTTATCTCGTGAATGAAAGTTCGGTTGACCCTTATTTTCCTCAGTCTTCTTTCAATGTTCACCATTCTTCATATACATGAATTGATACCCTCACCTTCGGAGGTTGAATATTTGGACAAAAGTATATGCAGGCCACCCAATAATTTGAAAGATTTCTGGTATTAAAAATGGAATTTACATGCATTGAATAGATGGAAAGCTTAATTAAGCTTGGACAATTATTGGACAATAAGCTCTACAAATCATATAGAGATAACAAAAAAAACTTATTAAAGAGTATTGATTGGATTGTTTCTTATCCCTTCTTTTCCACTAGACCAAAGCATTTTGACTGTAACTAAATGGCTACCTTGGCTTTGTTAAAAATTCACATGCAATGAAGGGGTGGCCGACCCTTCTTCTACCAAGTATTATTTTCATAATATTTCTAGACTGCAAGAAAGGTCGAAAAATCCTTCTTGTGTTCAACATCCTGGATACATGTGAACTGTTGGATATAGGTGTTCACAATTTTATAATAAACAAAGGGGCGGCCGATCCTTCTTGTCGGAGGTCGGAAGTCGGGATAAATATTGTTTATATGTTATAACTTAGCAAATCTCCATTCCCCACTATTTACTATGGAAGTCGGGAGTCGAGAACTGTTGTCCCATCCTGCAATCTGCATTGCGGGTTGCGGGATAGTGGAATTGATGGAACGTTCTAAGAAATCTAGGTATGTGCAATCCACAATATATTTGTGTCTTCAAAAAAGATGATGAAATCCTCATGCGGGATGCAAGAAGGGTTGGTATACCTTTCTTTTGCTGAGTATTCTATTCAAAGTAGTTCTAGGGTGCAAGAATGGTCGATCGATCCTTCTTGTGTTCACCATTCTGGATACAGGTGAATTGTAACATATAGGTGTCTACAGTTCTCTACTAAATGAAGGGGTAGCCGATTCTTCTTGTTGCAAGTCGGGATCAATATTGTGGATATGTTATAACTTAGCCAATACACCAATACCAACTTTTCATTGCAGAAGTCAGAAATATGGAATTGTTGTCCCAGCACGTTGAATATTTTTACAATTCACTCATAAATGAAGGGTCAACCGACCTTTCTTCTGCCTAGCATTGTGTTCAAAATAGTTCTAGACTGCCAAAAGGATTGGTTGATCCTTCTTGCGTTCACCATTCTAGATATAGGTGAATGGTTGGATATAGTTGTTCACAAATTTATAATAAACAAAGGGGCGGCCAATCCTTCTTGTCAGAGGTCAGAAGCTAGGATAAATATTGTTGATATGTTATAACTTAGCTAGTCTCTGTTCTAGGAAGAATTCTGCATTAATTTGGAAGAAAGAACATTGACAATATTTAAATGTGTGGATCATAGCATATAAAATGAATTCTAACTCAGATATTACTATCAACTATGAAGCAAAGCGATAAGATGGTGTAACACGAAATACATTCACAAAAGAGAAGTTAAAAGACTGAAGAAAGTAACAACATATGAATATCTGTTTCAGATATACTTGTACTTCTGTTATTCATTAAAGTCTTCAAAAAATATTACGTCATTGTATTTTTTTCTCTCGCATCTAACCCCTATTAATTTGTAAAATCAAAATTTATACAAAACGTTCTTTGAATTCTTCGCTAAAAAAAGAAATCTCAAATAAATCTACCAATGGGGCATCCAAAACTATTCTCAAATTTAAATTAAGACACCTGAATATTTATTCTTGACATAACCTGTGTTTTGGTTTCCCAAATATTTCAACAATTTTCCATTGCTCTTGAGTTGGGATTTCATAATCCATCATTTCTTTCACCATCACCTCCAATTATATGCATTCTATGTAACATACATCTGGTAGACCCTTCTTAATCATTACAAATTGTTCAAGTATTTCAAAATCATCGGTCAATTTATCAATTATTGTATTTCTAGTTAATCCTTTGACCATGACATAGGATCATAATTTATCCTTTCAGCCTCTTGGAAATCCATAATCTACAATATTTTTTCTACTACAGAGACGGATTCCTTATTCTTAATGATGAATGGACCAACTTTAAGAGGGAATTTCACTTCCGGTGCATTTTTGAAAGCACAAAAATTTTCTTCTTTGGAATGCAACCTTTGTCTAATAAATTCCAAGGCAAAAACCCTCAATGTTAAAAAGGCTAGCAACAGATATGGTGCTCCAGTAAAACCATACACCCTAAGTATAGTATGTTCTCTATGCAAGAACCAATCACCCATTTGGCCTTCTTGTGTAGGCTACAAAGTTTCTTTCATTTCTTCTAACACTCGGTGCATTTCAGCATTAAAAATAATCTTGTCAACTTCTGCCATGATTTTATGGGTGAACTCAAACATATTGACCTGTTTAGGAAGATCATGAGAAAATATGGTACCAAGAAACTTGGATTCTGAAGTGTTTGAACACAAGAACAGGTTGAAGAGATATGACTGATATCTAAAATGTTTCAACTTGTTGAATTCACTATTTGGACATGAATCGATTCAACTAGGAATTCATCAAAATCAAAACAACACACTGGACTCGACTATGACTCCGGTCAAATTATTTGGAGAAGGAAACCTAACATAACTTCCATGATTGACTTATCACTATCTAGACCTGAAATTTGACTCAATAAGGAAAAAACTAACTGGGTATCTTGCTTAAAGACATCAATAGTCAAAGGGAACGATAGGTTTTCATGCGACTGACTATCTTTCAATACTTGTAATAAAAACTTGTCTTTTTCTGTAGGACTACAATTTTTATAAATCTTTGCCAAATTTTCTTCATTAAATGAATCAGGGATTTTGGGAAATGTTTCAGGTAAATGTAGAACCCCACTGACAGTCTTTGAATTTACTCAGCATAGAATTTTGGTTGTTTTTACATTAATCATTATCCTTTTTCCCTACAAATAATTCGCCGCACACCAACAAATAAATTCAAGGAAGTGTAGGGTTTGTTTGACACAAAAAGAGTACAAAAAAGAACCAAAAACATTAAATACATCCTTTCCCTGTGACTTAAAATCCATTAATTTCTCCTTAGAGTGCGAAATACTACATACAGACAAAACAGGGTCAAAAATATCCTTTTCCCTGTCAAATACAAGCTTCTCGTTTTCATATGAACATTCATTGAAGGGAAGAAGGCCTTGGGTTTTCTCGAGGCTTTTGAGCTAACTTTGAAGTCAGCTTCTTGCGTGTTGTTCCAGTTGACGAAGACAACAAAGTGTTTCCCGCGGGTTCTTTTTCTCCAAGCAATAACCGCCAACAACATTTTTTTTAATTTTGAACAAACCTTTTATAGAACATATGCTTAGGTGGTTTCGGAACTTGCGATGAGCGGTTTAAATTTAACCACTTTTCATAGTGGACTCCACCACAACTTGCCACGTGTTAAGCGGTTTTATTTCTGCTCCACCTTTTCCAAGTTTAACCACTGTGCACTTTCTAGAGCGGGAACCCATTTCCATCGTTGATTTGCTTCTGGGTGGGTCTACTTCATTATTCTGCCACGTTGCTACACGTTTGAAACTTTTGGTGTGAGTCATCCAATTTTTTAGCGCCTTTTCCACCTCCACCCTTGGAGTGAGAGACCTTATGTAGAGACCTTAGAATAGTGACAATATTTGCATTGTTTCTCTCTATAAACATTAATAAGCAATATTATATTAATGTTAAATAACCCAAGAATCCATATAGAATAGATTTAAAAAACATAAAGACAAAAATGCTAACAATATGAAAAAATCACTTGTTTGATGAACTATACCAATTATAGACATTGTTTGTAGAAGATCTAGTGTAACATGGGAAGAAGTCGATGAAGAAGAGGGAGAGATGATCATAAGAGATAACAGAAGTCTAAAAAATAAGATCAATCTTCCAAGATGGCATTGAAATGAAACATTAAATTAGAAAAAGAAGGAGATATCACATGTCGTAGCAATAACATGTAAGTTTGGTGTTGTTTTTTTACACAATCCATTTCATATTAGCTGCATAATTCTATTGTTCATGTAGTGTCCCTTTTTAATAAATTTGTTAAAATTGGAAAATCGCATTTTTTGGCCAATTCGACCCTTAGCCTAATAATGACTTGAATGCTTCCAAATGGATCCAAATGCTTCTGATTTGGGTCTGAAGGTGTTTGAAAGGTATTCGGACATAAAAAGTGACAAAATTTGCATCGTTTCTCTCTACAACTTTTAATAAGCAATGTCTAACCAAGATAAACCAAGAACCCATATAGAGGAAATTGTAGAAGCATAAAAAATACCTAACAATTTGAAAAAAAACACTTGAAAAATATTCATAACCATTCATGTGTAATATGACACATTTATGTAGCTACTATAGGCTTGGAAATTTCTAAAAGACTTCAGCCACTTGCATTTACAATTAGAGAATGAAAGGCAGAATTACTAGGAAAATCTATGTTGAAGCCACCAAGGGTAAATGGCTCCAAAAGACTCTTTAAAGGATTTAAAATTGGGTCTAAAGGTATATGAAGGGTATTAATACATAAAAAGGAACCTCATTGGTGATTGTATAATAATATCAGAATGCTTCTGCAACATCCATTTAACTTTAGGAGAAGTTGGGGAATTTTACTAGTCAAATCAAGGTTCAAAACCCCCAAGGGTAGGGGACAAAGATGGCTTCCCAAATGTTGTAAGACCTTCCCAAATTTTAGAACAAATACATGGTACTAATAAAGGAATTCAACAATATCCCCAATGCATCATCAATTAGTTTCTATAGGCTTCTGCAACTACCATAAATTAGATGTTTGTATACATGTCTTCACATACTAGGGGGAAATGCTAGTAAACTTCACCACTGGTTATGAAATTCGAGATTTAGGATCCAAGAACTTGTGAAATGTTAATGAAACTTCTTCATAACATTAATGACACTCCATACATAAAAAAAATCAGAAAAATTGACTTATACAATTCCAAATAATGTCTCTTCAAGCTCCAACAACAATATATAGGGAAAATGGCACCATTTATGAATTGTTTGGTATTTTTACATAGTTTCACTTAGTATTTCGACCTAAGATTCTTCCGAGCATTAAATATAGAGTATATATATCAGAATACAAATAAATGGATATTCTTGGACCATCACAAAATCTACTCTCCTTCTTTGTTCTTGCGACTTTTATAAACTTCTCAAGTCCTCCATGGGTACATCTCAGGACTGATTACACTATCTCTGAAAAACCTATCGTGGCATCAACCGAATATAATGAAGCATCACTCAATAGCTTAAGGTTCAATGCCAAAGGTGTGGACATGGCGTTGCAGTCCATCATCCTGAACTGCTTCAGGATCTCTACTACATACTTCTTTGTCCAAGGAAGATTCTATCCGCACTCTACCACACCTCCATGCCTAGAATTTAGTGCATAATACCCAAATCCCTTATCTCAAACTCGGAAGCAAGCTTCCTCTTCATGTCAGAAATCAACCCATCCTCACCTATCACAACCAGGTCATCCACATACAGCAGGAGTATCACTAGAATGCTTTCCTCAACCTTCTAGTGAAGGTTGGAATCCACTTTAATCTTGGTAAAGCCCAAACTAGTCAGAAAACTATCAACTATGTCATACCATGTCCTGGGTCCCTGTTTTGATTGTACAAGGCTTTCTTTAGTTTACACACATGAGTCTTCCTGTCATGTGTCTCAAACCCAAGTGGTTTCTCCACATATACTCCCTCTTCCACTACACCATTCAAAAATGCTGTCCACATATCCCGTAAGTTTCTAGATGCCTTCCATCTCTACCAGAACATTGTTAAGAGTGTGCACTACTCCAACATGTCAGCAAAGAGGTTTCATTCTAGATAAGTAGAAATGGAATTTTGTATAATACCATACACCACTTAGTACCCATTACTTGCATATAAGTAGTATCTTGTTCATAATTTAATGCAATTTTTTTCTAACATGCATAATATACATCCTAAATCTAGGAACATAAGTATGTATATGAGTGAACAACATTATTTAAGTAATCATATATTATACAAGAAATAATAATTCAAATACTTCTCTTTGTTTGGTTGTTGGGTGGACTCCCTCTCAATCTTTGCTTCCTTGCAAGAACTACTAGAGTCTCTAACAGAGTGTTCTTCTTCTTGTGGGAGCTTCTTTTGTTCATGGGACAATCTCCTTCTTGTGATGAGGATTCTCCCTCTTGTTGTAATTCTTCTTGGTGTGTGTTGTGAGATCCTGGTCTTCACTACCCATGTTTTCTTTTATAGCTACAATTTCAGCTTCTTCCTATGACCATTCCTCCCATAGCCTACTGAATGTGATGAGCTTCTTCCTAGCACAAATTCCTTGGATGAAGGAATCCCATGACCTAGGAAGACCATTCAAGGTGTTCATCACTATTTCTCCATTCTCTATATATTCTTCAATGGCTTCAAGTTGTTCTTTTATCTGAGAGATCCTTATAAAGTGTGACTGCATCATCTCTGCATTTTGTCTCTTGACATTCTTTAATTGATTCCTCAAAGTAATCTTCCGATTTATGTTCTTTCCTTCAAACAACTTGGTCAAGGAGTCAAGCATCTCTTTGGGTGTCTTTAGGGATGACACATGTGGTATGAGATGGTCGTTGATAGAATCGATAATGACCCTCATGGCCTTGACCAAGTTCTTCTTATGTAAGGCCTTAGCCTCATCTCCTGTTGGGACTCGAACCTCTTCACTTATATGGTATCCAATTCATTCTCTTCTAGGTTTAACCCAATCCTATACTTTCATGTTCAGAATTTATCATCCCCTTCAAGCTTATCTTCAAGCTTGGTGTGGTGAGACATCTTAATGAAAAACTCAAATGAAAATAAAAGATTTAGATCTTACCACTGGATTTGGAGCTAGCTAGGGTTTGATAGAGAAACCGTAAAAATCCAAATTTGAAATTTCAAACTTTTGCCTGGACAGGGAGATGCAATTGACTGAGGCGAGCAAGCTAGTGTGCTCAGATTTTGAAAACTACAAAAATTGGTACTAAGGAAAGTAGAGTAAACACTCCACTAGCATGGACAAGGAACAAGCTCTCCAAATTGCAAAGATGCAAATAAAAATGATCAAAATATACTCTCCTTCTTTTTTCTTGTGAGTTTTACAAACTTCTCAAGTCCTCCATGGGTCAAATTCCTTCCAAAGGATTCATTCCAACTCAATTTGGGAAGAGATTCCAATGTGTGCCATTTGTCCAATAATTCCTAGTCTCCTTATTCCCTCATTTCGAATGGGTGTCTCTTTGGCTGCCCTAACTCCCTTTTACACCTTCTTGGAGGCTATTTTTATCCCTAACATGTCATATATTTAAGATGTCGAAATTTACGTCTGATTTGTGTCATAAGTGTCATAGCATCTTCATCATTGTTGTTATACTAGAGGCTAGGGAATCTAGCCCAAGTGTCACAATTCTTGTAAGATGCCTCTTCCTCTTCCATCGGACTTATTCTTCTACTCCAGTTCGACCTTACATGACTCATACCATAAACAATACCTCTTAAACTACCCAAAGTATGTTACCCTTCATCTTGAACTCGAATTGGTGAGAGAATCATGCCAAGTGTAGTGGGGAATCTTGCCATAAATGGGTCCCACAAACTCTTAGTATGTGTGCTCATGGTCCAATGCACAATGGCCTCTCCAATTCCCAAGTATGATGGGAATCTTTCACCCTCGAAATTGGTACTAAGGCAAGTAGAGTAAACACTCCATAAGAATGGACAAGCTATGCTCTCCAATATGCAAAATGAGAAATGATAAAAAACCACTCTCCAATGGCATATAGATTATTGTTGTTGTATTGGAATATTCCATGGTAATGATATTGGAATGAGATCCCTGTAAGGTTTCAGAATGTACTATGAGGTCTATGATGTAAGGGTTTGAAGGTGAAAATAGATGAAGTCTATTGGTGATTATTTTTGGGTTTTGATTACACTCTTTGGAGGCATATTGTTCTTCTTATTCATATTAGGGTGGCAGGATCAAGCAAGGATAGGAGATTGAAGTCTCCTTTGGGTTGGTGCTCGTGATCTTAGGGAGTTGGGATTCCATCTAGTTGGTTCTAGTAAAACTATTGAGTTGGACTTTACTGAGGTCTGGAGTCCTATCTATAGGTTGGAAATTATGAAAACCAAGGGGTTGTAGCCTCATTCTAGATGGAGCTAGTAAACCGAGGAGTTGGAGCTTCCTTAGGTTTCGAGCCTCCTTCCGGTTGGTGTAGTTAAATCATGGCGTCAATTCCTTCGAGAGAGTCTGATAGTTGGACCAAAGATCTCTAGAGCACATGGACGAACATGAAAGTCTCTACTCCGTAGATGGGGTTCGACTATTCTATAATGGATCAAATTCTCATTTGATTGGATTATAAGAATGAGACTCCATTTAAATGCACAAGGTTTTTATATCTGGAAATCTATTCTAAATGCTTACATCGCTCTAAAAAGACTACAAAAAACTGCATCCATGAAGGAGCTAACAAATAATAATGCAATGGAAATGGATATCATGTTGCATGGAATACATGATCATGTGAAAGATAAATTTGGAAGGTGTTCATTAGGTGGGACAAGGTACAAAATATCTGCACAAAGGGACCCCATTCTTAGCATTATTTTTGTTCCGAGTACCTAAAAAGATCGAGTAAATAGTTCATGAGATTTGGAGTCCAAAGAAGGCTTAAAAAGTATAAGGGAAGTAAGCTTAACTTAGGGGGCCTATAGACTTATGCCAATAGTCCCAAGCGCTTAAAATATTAAACAGAGGTGCTAGAGAATCAACTACACAACACGTTAGGTGACGATTAGGACGCTATGTGGCAGGTGTTATACAAAATTGTTCTACAAGCACCAACTTGATGGAGAACTTAATCTCGTGAATTCTTCTTCCACTACAGAAAGGATGCTCCTACACCCCTAGTTTTCTACCTGCTAAACAGACAAGGATTCCCCACCACCCTAAATCTCTACCCACGACTTGAAGGAGGAAACAATTCCCTTAGAAGTCCTGAACCTGCCCCAAGAACCACCCAACAACCCTCTAATTTACGATCTTGCTTCGGTTTTTTAGATCTTGCTTCTAATATGAAATTACAAAAAATTCATAGACACCTATGGTCCTCTTCAAACATTTGACTTGTATGGTTATATATATTTTCAAAGAAATTTATTATTTGAGAACTTTATTAAGAAAAATCATGCCTCTTCATAAAAAAAAAATTGCATCCTTCTAATGGCATCGATTCATCATTGATCTTAATAGTCTTTCAATCTTGTTTTAATTCATAAGGAAATACTAATTATGAACCCTTGCCGTCAATATGTCCCATCAGTTAAATCAAAGGGTAACGTCTTTGACCCTTAATGTCCTATAATGCGCTATAACAGTCTTTCAATTTTCGATGGCTCCGTAGATCTACTGCGATCTGTGTTCTGTTTTTTTTTATTAGCCTTTCAATTGCTTTGATCTTTGCAATTTATGAATGCATCTGATTTGTTGGTTCAAACTTTCCTTAACTCACTATTTGGATGTTATTATGTATTAGGTAAATTTATTCTAATGTTTATGTATGAGTCATTGTAATTTTTTGCATAATTAATGAAATTCAGTTGGTTTCTCTTTGCCATCTTTTTTGGATAATTTGTGAAATTTCTATGAACTATGTTTTATGTTGTCAATTTAATGAATGCATCGATTTGTAGGTTGGATTTCTATTAATATACGATTCATGTGTTACTATGTGCTAAATGAATTTCTTCATTTAACTCATTTTATCTATTCCTGCAACTGATAAACAACCACACATTTATATTGATGCTAAGTGGAAAAGCGCTCTTACACAACCATTTGCTTCGATCTACGTTGGATAAAGATAAGTAATCTTATGCATTCGATTCTGATATATTTTTATTTCATTCTTGTATGTTGTGATTGTGTAATTGAAAGGTTTTTAATTATGTTGTGATTGTGTAATTGAAAGGTGTTTTCCACTGTGCACATCCAAGTTAACGTGGAGAAGCCACATGGGCAGGAAGTCTGGCATGGAGGAGACATGTGGGTAGGAGACCCGACGTGGAGGATTTGCGTGCGCAGAAGGTGTGATGTGGACCAGCCACATCATATCCACATGTTCTAGTGACCGTGAAGGATGGGCGAAGGTGGTTTCGCAAATGGAGGAAGGTGGTTTTCCTTACCGCCCTTCCAACTTGCGAAATCATGTGGTGCTACCACATTGAGAGCGGTTTCAGATTCCACAACCACCCATCTTTCCGCCCTAGTGTGCATATTGGGGATGTGGAATGGACGTGGGACCCTTGATCTTTTGCGGCCCGATTGATCTTTTACGCCATTTAAAATGGTTTGTACGTTGGCATGGAGGTGATCCTGAGGATTGTATCACTCATGCGAATAATCTCATCAGTTTTATGATGGATTGTGTTTATGTGTCACGACGTATAGATGATATGACGCCACACTGTGATAATTAATGTCATGTTTATGATGGATTGTGTTTATGTGTCATGACCTACAGATGATATCTCGCCACACTATGATAATTAATGTCACGATCTTTTCTGTATTGATAATTAATATCACGATCTTTTCTGCATTAATGATATCCCACCACACTGCTCTAGCCATCCACTTCCTACATTGAAAATTAAAGTTCAAACTCTCTGTGTTTTCCAGTTTGGAGCTCTGTTTTCTCTCAAGACTGAGGTTTGCTTTTGCTGAGGTGGAACCGAGAAGAGTGTTGGGCAGGTAGAGTAGTAAGATTGTTTTGAAGAATCGACTGCTAGTTTTTCAATTGGAAGGTATTTATATTATTCAAACCATAAATATAAATCTGTAACAGAGCATGCTTATTCATCCTCTGGGATAAAAACCATATCTTCCATGGTTGTCAAAAATCAATGCAATGACAGTTTCAAGTTCACATAAATTAAAGTTGCTGAACGTTTTAGATTCTTTAGATTTCCTTCCACCCTTGTCTGTCTTCTTCGGATTTCCAGAATTTACTTCCTTCAATTCTGGGTAGTTATCTTCTTCCAGTCCATTAATATGAATACACATCATTATAATTGCAAAATCGTTTGTTACTCATTACTAAGAGAAATTAATGGAATTAACAGGTTTAATGCCGATTGTTGCCAGCTTGCATACGTTTTCTGTTTGGTGATATAGCGTATTATTTTCATATATTCCATATTGTTTTCTCCAAATCCTCTAGCATTTGGCTAGGTTTGTTGGAAAAATATAATGACAAATGAACTCGGAAAATTGAAACATGTTTTTTCTTTTCAATATCATTTTGCAGTTAATATTCACTATATTATACTCATCTATATAAACGTTATACTTTATTTAAAATATTTGAAATTGATAATTTATGGCTTAATTTATATAATATTGATTACATTTCTTTTATAAATATATATAATTTAAGTATTTAATTGAATTGAATAAAATTAGGTAATCAAATAGATTTAAACCATATTAACATATAATTGTTTGCCAATACGGTATCTTGGCTAGAAAAGTCCCATGTATTGGGTAGTTGGATGTGGTGTATGACTCAAATTGTTGGATGCAATGAGAACACATGTGAGTCTTGCATACGATACCAAGACACTTAGTTCAAGAGATAAAGCTGATAAAAATGTTCTTAAAATTAAGTGAATTTTAGCAGAAAATTGGTGAAAATTGGTGAATACCATTGTCTATCTTAATTTATAGGTTGATAATGAAGAAAATAAAATAGTCCATTAATATTGGGCATTGGTCATAAATGAAACCAATATCAATTTTAGCAGAAAATTGGTGAATACTTAGATGCAGTAAACCACAACATAAACATATGAATTCTGATTTAATATTACTTTCATCCAAGCATGAAGAATAACACAATGGAAAAGATTTACTGGAAATAAAAATTAACAGAGAAAGGAAGGCAATTTACATACTGTCATTACTGGAAATAACAATTAACAGAGAAATGAAGGAAATTTACAAACTATCATTAATGAATAGTTTTGTCATCAGTGGTACCATATTCAACAAATTCCAAGCAACACATGCATGCCTTCCCAAACACAACATAATGCCAATTAAAGAAATTTAACAGTGACGACAATGTAGATAGTGATGCCATTAGTTGGAATGATTTTGACTGCAATTAACTAGACATAAACATTCTTTTTTTTCTTAAAAAAAAAAAAATAGAAACAATATACTTTTGGGTCTGCTCTTCACTAAGTGTAGCACAGATCAATTCTAGAATAATCAAAGCCACGTGGCACAATCTGAGAGTTCCATGTGTCACCCTGGAGACTAGATTTCGACATTTGAACGACAAAATTTACAGATGTTTTGCTACAAAGAGTTTGCTATCAAGTCGAAATTTTGTCAGAGGAAACGATGTTGCTCTTTCGTCAGGTTATTCCATTTCAGGGCGTTGGAAGTAGATGCTGAGGAGAAAGAGCGTCTGCTCCTTCCCCCAGGGATGAGCTTTCCAGAGTGGCTAAAGTAGATATCGTCACTTTAAACACATATTTCATAGGAACATTGCTTCGCACACTTTGATGGAAAGTGGAAATCTGCACATAGAAAGATCGGCCGCTCTTTCTCCAAGTTCTATTATTTCAATTCCCTCGTAAAAGGAGGTGCAGATGATCCTTCTTCTTCCCAATATTCTTTTCATTACAGCTTGAGAGTGCAATAAGGGTCAATCAATCCTTCTTCATCTTCACCATTCTGGATATCGTTCAATTTCTAGATAAAGGTTTTCACAATTATCTACTAAACGAAGGGGTGGCCGAACCTTCTTCCGGTGTTCACCATTTTAGATATAGATCAATTGACGTACTAGCCTTTGTAGGTTGAATAATTTTACAATTCCCTCATAAATGAAGGGGCGGCAGACCCTTCTTCTGCCCAGTTTTGTATTCATAATAGTTCTAGAATGCAAGAAGGGTCGGTGGATCCTTCTTTCTTTCGCCATTCTGGATATAGGTGAATTGCTGGATATAGTTGTTCACAATTATCTCCTAAACGAAGGTGCGACCGATCATTCTCTTCGGAAAATGGAATTCGGGACAAACATTTTTATATCTTAGAACTTAGATGATGTCTGGGTCCCTACTATTTAAAGTGGAAGTCGGAATTCGAGAATTGTCGACATAGCCTTCGTAGATTAAATATGTTTAAATTTACATTGAGGATGAAGGGTTGGCCGACCCTTCTTGTGCTTAGTATTCTTCCATTGTTCACAATTTTGGAAATACATGTGTTGACGGCCTAGCATTCGTAGGTTGAACATTTTTAATATTCCGTCATAAATGAATGAGCGGGATACGCTTCTTCTACCCAGTATTATTTTCATAATCTTTCTACACTGCAAGAAGGGTCGTTCAATCCTTCTTGTGTTCGCTTCTTCTACAAGAAGGGGTGGCCGATCCTTCAATTTGGAAAATTGGAATTCTGGACAGACATATTTTTATATATTATAACTTATGTTATATCTTTGTTTAAAATTAATATGATTTTTAAAATGCTCCTGTTATTTTATATTGCAAATATTGTTTATGAACTGGATTTTGGTACTCAACAATGTGTGGACCTGCTTTTGAATGGATTGAAAGTTTCCAAGGGAATCTCTTTCCCATAAAGAACATTTTTGCATAATATCAGCATTAATGCCAAATGTATCATTGTAAATGTTACAAAGACTTTAAATGCAAGTCTTCCATTGCCCTATCCATCAGAAGATGTAGATACATTTTCAGAGGTTGTTGGTGGTTATATTCAATGGCCTATATCTGAGATCATTAACCAGATTGGGTCTACTCTTCACGAGAGTGATGTGAATGATATACCATCTTATACTTCAACGAGTGTAGGACATATCATAACAACTAAGAATGAGGTGAATGATATACTAGCTTCTACTTCGACGAGTGTAGCACATATCATACCAACTGAGAATGAGGTGAATGATATACCAACTTCTACTTCGACGAGTGTAGCACATATCATAACAACTGAGAATAAATCTTCTTTTATTATGAGAAAAGTTAAGTTGTTACATAAGTGTTCAAAAAGCAAGGATTGCATTTCCATAGGTTTGGTAACAAATGTGAATGGGACTGATTTTGTTGGGGGAGCAGTTTTGGGTGACTTCTCCTTTGGTATTCTGGTGGATGAAGTGGTGTTTTCTTGTATGGAATGTTGTCCAAGGTTGAGCAGTGGAAGTTTTGTTGTATGGTCGATTAAAAGAATCATCGATTTTAATACATAAACATTGCTTTCTGTTGCAAGAAATTTCAACAATAATCAATCTAAATCTACTTTGAAAGTATTGAGAGAAAATCACAATGTCAGGTTTGTGGGACAGAAAGTTAATTTGATACACCAATGTTCTTTAAAGCCACAGTATGTTGCTCTGGGAATAGTGTCAACTATTTTTTAGGGATACATTGCATAATTCAAAGCACTAAACGTTGGTGAGTTTTGTATTTTAGTTCATAAAGTCTTCTGCAATTGCGAGGATTGTGGTGTATCTGAAGGCTCCCTTATAAGATGGCCTGCAAACTATTTGCTTGACCTCCATGATGTTCCTTTGGATGTTATACTAAAAAAGAAAGCAGACAAAGATATGGTCAAATTTTGGAATGTGTTTGAAGAATGTCCTTTATAGATGGTCCTTCCAGGTACTCCCCATTGTGAATATACAGATGTTAAAGGTAATGGAAGAAGGCCATACAATTCTATAAAGAGTCAAGCTGGAACTAAAATTTCCGACATAAATTCAAGATCGGTACCTTACACGCCTGCAATAAATCCGGGTGCATTCCTTTCAAAAATTGACACTGAACATTGTAGCTCAAATTTTGTATATAAAAATTCCACTTCAATCGATAGTTGAATGTCGGAAGAAATTTGATAGTATGAATGGAAATTCAAAAAGACAATATGTTATAAACTGTATGGGATCAAATGCTCCTGTGGCCAAAGAAGGAGATGACAAAAAAAGAAGCTTGTTTACAATGAGATTAGACACAAGAGACATCTGTCAAAATGCATGGTATAAATGCCATGGGATAAAAAGAGCACTTTCTTCAATTATAAAAGAATGTTCTTGAATGGTGATGTGAGAGCTGTGCACGGTAACAGTGGCTTGGAAAAATCTAGGGCGAACACTACTGCATTGGTAGTTACTATCATTAGATAAATTTTGAGGTAAAAAATGGGTCTCAAAGCAAAGAAAATGTACTATGAAAATCAACCAATCACATTCTAGTAGATGACATCATCCCCCATGGTTGAGGTGGCATTGTATGAGTTAAGAACGCTTATTTGTCAAATTTTCTATGGTGGATGAAAACCCATAGTTAACCAAGGTAGTAGTATAAGTACTTTTAAGTCATAAAGTAAAGTACTCATAATGAATATCTTTTCATACTTTTTTTCCTTTCACACTTCCTCATAAAATAATATTTTTGTTATTTTCAAGTAAAATACTGATATTTCATAAAAAGGTCCTTTCACATTTTTTTATAAAATAATATATTGTCATTTTCATGTTTTTAATTTTATATTATATATTCACTCCATTCTATTTAATATCATAATTCCAAACTAATATATATATAGATAGATATTTCACATTTTTTCATAAAATAATATTTTTGACGTTTTTATATTTTTAATTTTTAATTATATATTCACTCCAATTTATTTAATATTATAATGTCAAACTAATCTATAAGCACACACACACACAAATTGTCCATTTTATTTCAATAATAATTAATAACAACATATTATAATATTTCTAAAAAAATCAATTTCATTACAATTTTCAAAGCTTTAAAGAAACATGTTTTTTCAAAATAATAATGTTATAAAGATAATATTAATAGTTAAAAAAAATTATATATTTTTACTACTCAATTTTTAAGAATAAATTAAGTTTTATATTATTTTCTATGAGAGACTTAGCTATAACATTCCTTTACAATAAAATAAATATCCCAAAAGAGTTTATGATTTTGATATTAATTTACCAATATAGATTTAATGAATAAAGAATAATAATAATAATGCAATGTGGATTATAATAATATTATTAACATTTTACATGTAAATAAATTTTCAATTAAATCACATTATATTAAATTGATGAGAAAATTACTAAATATAAAAAAGTCAACATAAATTAAAAAATAGCTCTTAAAAAATCTTTTTTATTATTTAATTTCATTTGCAAGTTCAAGACAAATAAATACTATAAGACAATAAAGTTTTGGGAATTTACAATGAATCTTAGTCACATCAACGTATAGTTATTTTATTAATTGTATTTCTAGTGAATTTTGAAAAGTAACTCAACCATGGTTATTTATATTGTGCATAGAAAATAGTTTAGAAGGTGAGTTGTCATATATACCTACCCCATAAAACCCCTAACTTGTAATACTTTAATATATCTCATACCTTTTTAGTATATCTCTTAGGGGGGCATTTTTTGACCTCAAAATCTCTCTAATGTAATAAAATTGTAGTAGAGAATTCAGACAAATCTCCACATCTTACACGATTAATCAGTGGAGATGGAACAAGGACAACCTTGAAATTATTTCCCACTAATATGTCCCATGGTTTGCTGCGACAAATGGATAATGATGAAATTGAAAGAATCGGTTTGGCTCTAGTATCACAATCCTCCTTTAGCAAGGTAATGAGAAAATATTTTCCAGATGTTAAAATTTCTAAATCAAACTCCTTTGCAAGGTGTAATGAGTGCATTACAATACAGGATAGGCTTAAGGGGACCACTGATTCATCTGAGGTGGAAAAGTTGCGAGCAAACCAAGCAGCTCATAATAAATACATCGCAAGTTGTCGCCAACTCTATTATTCGCACAGGTTGGCTTCACAGAAAAATGCGAAGACTTTGTTAGGATATTTAGACACTTAGGAGTTAGTTAAGATCAACTTATGTAATATATTCGTTAGGAAAAATGTGTTTCTTTAGTATGTAATAGTATGCATTTATAAATATTTAATCCGACAGTCACAATATGTTGTGATCCGACGGCTCAACTTCTCTTAGATCATACCTAACCTTGATCTATGGCTTAATAGCCAATTGGTCCATGATCTCTATTTAAAGAGCATGGGGGTCATTGTTTAGTTGATCGATTATGAGAAGCTCATTTGTAACTTTCTTTCTTTTCATAATAAATCGCTCTGTAGAAGCTATTTGGCCGGGGCTGTGGACTGTTTCCCTCTCGAGGGTTTAAACCATGTCAAAACATCGGTGTATCGATCTGTGATCTGTTTGTGTGAAGTGGTTGCTCTAGGTGTTTGATCTTTTGGGAGTACCATGTGTACTCGAACATGGTATCAGAGCTTTTATGAAGAGCCGCTTCCGGTTATGATCTAGATCTTGAACTGTTGTTGCTAAAAATTGAAAGGGTTTCTGGTTCTGGTATTTTTGTGGATTTATGGGATGTGGGAGGTGTTCCATTGTGTCTGGAGCATCGTTTCCATTGGGAAATAGATTTTGTTTGATCGAAAACGGTTCTTGGTTGCTTCAGAAATGCGTATTTCATTAGATCTAAAGGTATAATATTATAGTGACTTTTTTTTTTAATTTATGTTTTAAAAAAATACAATATCTCATATTTTATCAGTTTTTATTATTAGATTTTTTTAGTTTCGGATTGTTGCTTTTCCTGTCTACGTATGCTCTTTGTCGTGCACCTTGTGCGATCTTGGCGAATCAGAAACAGAAAGGAAAATGTTTTTTCTCGGCTGCGTATGCTCTTTACCGTTCACCTTGTGCGATCTCGAAAAATCAAAAATAGAGAGAAAACGTAGAATTTCTGGGTAAGTTAATGAGATCTAACTCCACAAGTGTGGAATTTTTTTTTTGTTTTAGTTTATGGTGTGATTTGCAGAAAAAAAAAGGCAAGCACGGAAACTGAGCAAGAAGAGTAAAAAAAGAAACCTTTATCCTTCCCATATTTTACATACATTTTAATCTAGCTCACTTGGTTCAAAGTTGCTTTATTCCTTAATAAGTCTTGAGTTCAAGTCTTAGGAAGTTACTTTTCAAAGAAAAAGTGCATGCAATTTCTATTTTAAATTACTTTATTGTAAAAGTGCATCTCACTTAAATAATAAAAAATAAAAATAAAAAGTGAGTCACTGAAATTCATTTTTATTGTTGCGCTATTTAAAGTAACATCATTGTAAAAATGAAATCACTTATTTTACAAAAGTGATTCACTGAAAGCAACTTTCTTGTAAAGTGATTGTCAAAGGTTCATCTTGGAAAGAGGGGGGCTCTTTTTTTAGCTAGTTATTCTGTATCTGCCACGTCACTATTGGGGACATCTTCAACATTTTCTTTGATCAAGCATAACTTCATCATACAAAGTCTGTTTTCAGTGCTGTTTTTTTTTAAACCGCCTATTTTTTCGAGCTCTTCATATCCAGATTATTGGTTTCTACTTTTACAGTCATTAATTAATAAATATGGCCGCCCCTTGTTATATTCTACTTACTAGTTCCAACTATTTATCATGGAAATCTCGTATGGAGGATGTTCTATGAAGTAGTGAGATTTTCACAATTACCTCAGGGAAAGAAACAGAACCTACTAATGCTGATAAGAAAATAAAATGGAAAAATAGATGTGATGAAGCTCGTGGATTGATTGGGATGTCAATCTTTACTGATTTGCGATTCTACATATCTGGAATTGATGAACCTGATGTTGCTTATTGACCAACGCGACCTTGGTCGACAGGGGTTCACCTCACTATCGACACAAACCACAGTCTCTCTGGGAACCGGCCCAGGCAGGTTTGAGCCCACCCAGCAACACCCGTAGAGCAGATGAGGTCTCACCCGAGGCATCCAGGAAGAGCAGACGGAACCATGTTTTTGCCGAGGAAGGAGGAAAGTTGTGGCTACACGGACTAAGTCTATTGTGGTACTTAAACAGAAAATTTAAACATTCGGCAAGGAGTTATAGCATATTACTTCATTGCAGCATTTATCATCACATTCAACATAGAACACATTACTTAATCACAACATTTATCATCATAGCAACAGTAAACAGATATTGCATCAACCAACATTCATACATCGCAACATTGCACAAAGATCGTACCAAAACATCATCATTATATTACTGTTGCGATCATATATTAGAAGGAAAACAGAGATCTTCATCACAATCATTCTTCTCTCTCTATTCTCCTATTCCCTTGCTTCTTCTCCTTCTCCCTCACACTTACAACTCTTATCTATTTATAGGCTTTTGCCATTACAATACTTGTCCACTTACAAATGACTTCCTAACCGACATTGTGGACAATTGACACAATATCTAACTGACTCAGTCCAAATGACCTGAAAAACCCACATACCGCAGTACAACTGACTCACTATTACATAATATATGGTCCAAGTGACCCAAAACCCGCCAACTGCAGTATTCTTTAATACAAAATACTCCTTTCACACCCTCATCCGTCATGTCATAGCGTCGGTGGTACCGCGGCCTTTCCCCATCAAACTGCCTGCCAACAGGCCCCCGACACAATCTTGTGGCTCACCCTTGAGCCACGTTAACTACTGGACAGAGTGCACGGTCTTTGCCTTGAAGTATGCATATGGCTGTTCGACATTCCGCACTAGTTCCTAAGCATCCTTAGCTACTGCCTGACTGTTGATCACATCGTCAGCTGATGGGTGATCGACAAGCTTGTCCATGACCTGTTGTTGATACTTCTGTACTACTTGTAGGGCTTCACTGGCCTGCAGCATCAGTTTCCCTCCAGTGTCCTGGAACTCTTCCATCTGGGCCGCACATATCTTCTAGCATTCATCTACCTTGGCAACCCGTTGTTGCAAGTCCTTAAGCTCGCGTGACTTAGCAACTTGCTCCATTGGCCGCAGGGTTCTCATCACAGCCTTTAATGTGGCCACCTGGCCCTCTGCTTCCTGCCGTATTTTAGTGAGTTGTTCAACTTGCTCATCATGAATGATGCAACCCCAAAATTTTACCGTTTTGGCTGTAAGTCTAGTTGCGTATGTTTCCAGCTCCTCCATCTGGGTGGCAACTTCCTCAAGTGCCCTTCTTCGTTCATCCACCTCGGCCTAAGGCGTACCTAGTTTCAACTGAGCCTTCAACAGGTCATTCTCCTATTGCAAGTGAAAAATGGCAGCCCCTAGTTGCTACACTTGGTTGAGCACATCTACCTCTTCAGTGGGCTTTGGGACATGTTGATAAGCCTCTGAGATCGCCCGGTTAACCCGAAAACTGTCGTCCCACATGCAAGCCTTGTCTGCAATAAGGAAATCTTGTTCCTTTTTAAGTGTTTCAATGGCATGACCCTTCTCGGCCCGTTCCGTCTTAAGGTTGGCTTCAAGGTCATCCACTGCTTTCCACGTTGCAGCATCCTTGCTTGTAAGCTCATCAATCTCGACGGTTGCAGCTGCCTCGCTTGTCTGGAAGTGTTGAAAGCTCTTGCTGATTTCATGCATTCTATCTGCCATTTCCTGAGAGGCAACACTCTGTATTGTCACCAGTGCCATTATCGGTAGTTCATTAACATTGACAGTCACTTGGCTAATCGACTACAACACATTTTGCAAAGCCTCATTGTCGATCAAAACCGAAGTCGAGGGAATGTTGATATTCCTGATCCGGGGCGTGGTGCGGAATGTGACCGTTTCTTGCATAGGTACATTACCGAGTTCCTTTTGTAACACTGCATTACACAAAGAATCCATACGAGCAGCAAGCATAGAGAATCCCTCCTCCGCTTTGATGGACATCTTTTCTATAGCCGATGTGGTGGCATGGTTAAGGGATGTAATTAATTGGCTCAACTGCGCCTCTGTAGGTAAGGACATCCCATTGATCGTCGCATGCTCATGGTGCCATTTTGACCGGTTTTCCTCAAGAGCTCAGTTGCTATCATCGACAGTTGGTGTTCTAATTGACTCGTGATCAGAACTATGATGACTCTGCTGATCCTGAGCTGACACTCAATCCGCAGGACCCAGCGGTGGACCTCCAGCATCAATTTCTATGGAACTCATGGGCTGTCACCAAGCCTCCAGCCACTCATTCACAATAACCTCCAAATCCACCGCTGTCACTTTATACCTCATCTGCAACCATTGTTGATTAACATCACGGCAAGCTTGTATATGTAAAATGCTTGGTCGTATTGCAAATGCCATGATAGGTGTGAATTGTGCCACAGTATCTTTGGATATTCATGGGACTGTGTTGCTGCATCACAATGCATTTCTGAATACAGCCAAAACTGCAACTAGCACTCCTAGATGCCCTCAGGCTCTTGTACATACCATAGATTCTGATAGCGTGCCCCTCGTCGTTCCACTACAGCCGGGCAGTCCATACCCTAGTAGGTGTCGGGCTCTTTCCATGCAACTAGAGCGATCAACAGCAACAACCAACTATATGAGAAAGCACCTCTACCCACTTGGACATCTGCGACATCCTCCATTATCTGATTCAAGAGATATATGGACCAGTTCATTTGGACTCCTTCTGCACATTGCTCTGCACAAGCAACTATTCCCGAATTACATTGGTTAGGGTGACCTCCCCTAATCACTTCACAGGATAGGATCTTAATTCCCGTGAGTACCTCATGATTATTGTAGCTACTGGTGCGATACCCACGCCCATCCGATTCCAATTCATACTTTTGCGCCAACCGTTGCACCCACTTCTTCTCATTTGCCTTTCCTTGAATAAACTGCGCTAGATCAACACCATTCTTGGGCAAGCCGGTAATGTAAGAAATCAAGTCAACAATGACCGGGACCTCTCTATCCAACCACAACGAACCCCTGTGGAAGCATGACAAGAGCTGTTTTACACAAGAACCAACTTCCGCTAAGCACCCAAAATGCGGCATGTTAATTAGCCCTAACAAGCCGACCTGCCGCAGTCCTTGTGCCCAGTCATGTATCTTTGAACGCGGTGAATTGCATGTCTCAGGCACATATGGTGCTGATGCAATTTCGAGTTGGGCCACCATGTCGTGGTCCTCATAGTGCAGGCGCATCAGTGCCAGCCCAATATCCACCAAGAACGTCATCCCAGTCGGGAGTGCGAGCATCTTCACACTAAATTTCTGTTTCGTATTTATCTTATGCGGGGTGGCATCCAATCAAACATGAGGGACGTAACCAAGGATATTATTCGCAAACTGTCCCAGCCATTGGGCAGATGGATGAATGGTGCGACTGGATTACCCCACCTGCTCTGGAGCATCTCCAGCCACCGCAGACTGAAGCAATCTTTTACTTTGCAGAGATTCAGAAGGCTAACCCCCTCGGCGCTTGTTAGCAACACTTGATGCTCCCACCAGCATGTTAGCAACCTCGGCTCCAAGATCAATAGTGTCCAAGGACACACCTTCTTGTTCTAAAGCAGTCAAAATGAATGGACACTCCACTTCACTGCTAATGTCCACTATCTCCAGTTCTCCTGGCATACCTAACCACTCTTCGTTATATACCTAACAGTAACTGGCTCAAATCACGACAACGCTCCACAAGAACATGTCTTGCTAATTCCTTGGTGTCTTATGCCCGACATTAAACCATACTTATAACATCTACCCAAATCCACCGTAATCATGACTAAATCATGCATTAACTCAACCAAATCATGTATTAATGAGGCAAATCCGCCATCGATCCTGTCTGCCGATCGCCCGGATCCGCCATTTGTTAACACCCAAAAAGTGCTCACTACCTCATCTACCCCATTACATGACTCATTTGTCCATATTTCCTACCATATTTACCTTAAGAACCCTAAAATCCCCCTAAAAAGCCTCCAAAAGGCCTAAAAAGCCTCCAAAAGGCCACAAAACCATCAAAAAAGCCTCAAAAAGGCTAAAAAACCCCTTTTCCCTCCACAAATATCCAAAATTCCTCCAAAATAACAAAAACCCTCTAAAAAGGGAATAAAAAATATAAAATAATGAGGAAAAAGAGGAAAAAGGAGGAAGAAACCCTATACAGCTGACCTAAACCATATGGTTCCCAAAACCATGGGCCATCAACTCCACCACCAAAAACCTATAAATAGGTGATGGAGACCCCTCATTTCATATCCACAATCAAGTATACCCTTACTCTGCCAAAATCTCTCTTGAAACCCTAACTCACCCTTGAGCTACTTTCACCATTGAGAGCCCCTTTTGGCCCATTTCCACCATTGGAGAAAGAGAAGGAGCAAAGTTGGAGTTTGGAGCAACCCTCTTGGATCATTGCAAGAACATTACCAACCTCTACACTTGAGGTAAAATTTTAATACAAAGAAAACCATTTATTATTTATTGTCTCTTATGTTTCATGCACATGTTTAGAATAATTTCCATTTCAATGTATTGTCTTTTAATTACTGTTTATTGAACTGCTACTAAGGAGTCCCTTCTCCTTAGTAGGTGCTCATTTGCACAAGATAGGGTGAAAACCCTAGCTACAGTTTTGGCGACTCCACTTGTGTTTTTAAGAATTTCTAGTTATAATTTTTTAAGTTTTAGACGTTTTAATTTTCTGCAATATTTTTCTGTTCGGCTATCCCTTTCGGCCACCATAAACCGCATCTTTTACCCCCTGCAGTTGCGTTCCGATCGCGTCTTTCAGGCATTTACCTGCGATCCGACCGTGGCTCTCAGACTATTTCCGGTGACCTGCCGACTATTTTCAGTTTGTTACCTGCGGTCCAACCGCGGCTATTAGCCTGTTTGGGATGGTCCAACTGCGGCTATTAACCGTTTTTTTTGCATCCCGCCTACGGCTTTCAACCATTTTCCCGCAACCCGCTGGCGCCTTTCGGCGTTTTTCCTGCGTCCCACCTACGGCTTTCGGCCATTTTCCCGCAACCCGCTGGCGCCTTTTGGCATTTTTCCTACATCCCGCCTACGGCTTTCGGCCATTTTCCTGCAACCCTCCTACGACTTTCGGCATTTTTCCTGCGTCCCGACTGCGTTTTTCATCCTAAAACTCGCAACTCGACTGCGACTGTTGAGCTGTTTTCCGTGGTCCGACCACCTAGATTTGCCAAAACCCCGTGGTCTGTTTTCTGCATTTTTCCTTGTTTTGAACCCAACACTTTGCTGCATTATTTTCTGCACCAGCACAGCCATCTGTCCTACCTGCAGCCACACTTCCTTACAGCCTTTTTCTGCAGTTTTATTTCTGTTCCATTTATAGAATAGTTTTTAAATTTTCAGCATTTTAAATTGAAAAAAGAAAATTGTGCATTTCAAAGGTTAATTTCTGTCTTGTTATTGCTAGCTAGAAAGTTTCCCACCCTAGTGGCACTTTTTACTTGGGTTCATCATCATCTCACAAGCACACACTCTGCCACCTAATTCAAGTGAGCCTTAAAAAGTACTTAACACAACCAACATTATAACGCCACTTGGGGAACACATAAGAATTTGTGTAGTTAGGTAGGATCGGGGGGATAGGCATCCAAATAACACCCCTCAGTTGCTTACACTTGAGACATAGCTATTGTCCATTAGGGAACCAAAATCCCCTAGTATTTTTTGGCACGGTCACAAATAGTTTATCAGAGGGCCTCTCCCCTAGGAGGCTTGAAGTCGCCAGACTGGTTCTGGAGGCCTGAGTGAAATACCACAATCCATTCAATAACCAAAGGCTACCTTTCACAGTTATCGAGGTATCCCTGTATGGGGGTACTGCGATAAAAGGACCAAATGGCAGATTCACCTTTTCTGGACGTGTTATGAACGGGGTATCTTAGTTTCCTTTCTTCTAGGATTGACTACCCGGTAGGGGGATATCTTTAGCCACTTGGCTCTCATATCCATATTGTCTGACTTGGATTTCATCACCTTGTAGAGGATATGTCTAGTTGAGTCAGAATATTATTTAGTTAGGTGTTTGCATGCTCCCTTACCTCCTTTTGGTCTAGTGAGTCCACTATTTTTATTTTCTAGGAAACCTGCTGCTTGTTGGTATTTTGACCATTTTTGTTGTTACTCCACTTATTGTAGCACAGCTGTTACAGTAGGTGTTTTGAGTTGGTTGTTGGCCTGAGTGCCATATTTTTTGAGCTCTCCTTCTGCACACTCGGTTGCATTAGGGTTTTTGAGCTATTTTTCACTCAACACAACCCCCAAATATTTGACACCATTTGTCACCATTGAGTCCCCGAGACATTCTCGGTGCCTTTGGGGTGAGCCACCACAACATGGTTCACTTGACACCACCCGTCATAGACATAGATATTAATCACTTGATACCACTTATCATAGATCTCGATCTTTGTCCCTTGACTCCACTTGTCAACGGCATAGAACTCCGTCACGTGATCTTAACGCTCCTTATTTTACCTCTGATTCTGAGGCAGAGTCTGAGAACCCCATTTACACTGCACCAACCAGCCCCATGGCTGGCATGACTTCCACCCCTTTCATTGTAGGGACCATTGGTGGAGCATCCACCACTACGCTAGCCACTACACCCACTTTGGGTATTCCCTCGATGGGGCCCCCATCTACCATTCCGATCACGGCACCCATTCCAGTAGCTGGAATACCTATTCCCACTCCATCAATGACTCACACTACCCTTAGCGGCGCAGGCCCATCCCATACTACTTTCGTCCCTCCACTTAGGGGCAACATCCCGAACCCATCCCCTCCACTTGGGGGCATTGGCCCCCATTTGGTCACACCCACTAGTATGTCACATCCTTCTACTAGTTTTCCATTCATGGCTAGCCTCAACCTTCCTAACCTATCCAAACTAACTAACAATCCCATTAGACACGACCCTACGTGGCGTCACATGCCCACCAAGCTTCCCTCTAACATCCCTAAGTTTGAGGGCAAGGCAGGTGAGGACCCCTCGAACCATATTATGTCCTTGCATCTATGGTGTTCCTCCAACTCCATAGTAAGTGACTCTGTCCACCTCCGTCTGTTACAGCGCACCTTCACTGGCTCTGCAGCTAAGTGGTATATCGAGCAGCCCCATGGGACCCATGCCACCTTTACATCCCTTGCCTCGACTTTCCTGCTGTTCTTTCAGTTACCTGTCTGCTATGATGCAAGAGTTGAGATCCTACTGTCTTGCAGACAGAACACGGCTACCCACATCACTGACCACATTCATGAGTGGTGTTGATGCCGCAGCCTCTGCAAGATCAAGTTAGATGACCGTATCTTCTTAGATTGGTTCCTAAAATCCCTCCTTCCTGTCATTGTCAAGGATGTGGCATCCGAATGACCCCAGTCTGAAAAAGAGGCCATCCTCAAAGCCCAGCAATTTGACCTCATTTACGCCCAGTCGGGTTGTCTATATACCATCATACCTGATGCCCCTCAGGGCGATTCCTCCCAACACGATGCGCCGGGGGCATGCCATGCCGCAGATGGCATCATTGGTCGTATTGCCTCGCATCCCCAACCCTTTTCCATAACACGTCCTAGCCATGGTCCCGACCTCTCGCGAGCTACGTCACATTCTGGTGCAACCAATACATATGCTCCCATGGCACATCACCACCATTCCCATGGACCCTCATGTCCACCTCAGTTCTTTGGGCACGCATCCCTCGCCTATGCCCCCCTGGTCGCACCTCAACCGTATTACCATCCACAGGCTGCACCAGCTCCTGTGACCTCTTAAGCCCAACCTGCTTATTACACGCCACAGGCAGCCCCTGCGGCCAACCCACAACCTACTCTGCAGACATATCATCAACCCCCACAAGGTTCATCACCTGTGTAGCCTCCACCTACATATTATCCTTCGCAGCCTACTCCAGCACCTGCGCAACCCCAAAACCCACCTGCTGCCCAAGGGCAAGTATACGCCCAACAGAATCAGCAGCAAAACCAAAACAACCAGTGCCAACAGGGCCAGCAAAACCATGGAAAAGGCCGTAACCGTGGGAACAACCCTCCTCCAGACAAAGGTGGTCAACCTCCCAATCCCCCAGACAATAATAATGTGGCACCTGCCAACCAAAACCCTGATTGGCCATCGAAGTAAGCCAAAAACCCTAACTTGCGAACTAACCATCCTTGTTCTATTTGCGGGGTCTATGGCCACTACACACATGCTTTCCCACATTTGGAGTGAGCTCGGTAACTCTGGGTTGATGATGCCCATCACCAAGGGCATGCAGCTCCTCAAGCACCGCCCAAACCTCCACCCCCTCAACAGCCACCTTTGGTACTGCAAAACCCCTTACCAACCCAAGGCGTAGTGAACACTCAACCGTTGGCTCCCCCTCAAGGCAACGTGCCACCACAACAACAGATCACTTATGCTACCCCTGATCAACCCATGTTTGACTCAGGTACCCACCACTTGTTGATGATGTCGTCTGCTGATGTCAACCTCCAAACCCGTCGGAACCAGTATGGCTCCACCCCTGAAGCCCCTCCCTCCGAAAAAAACACTAACGCTCATCCCACCGATCAGACGTTACGTATACCTCTGGCTCCCCTCGATGGCGCCTCCAAAGCACCTCGTTTCCCACTTCGTCGTATCAACAATAACCCCAATGCTCGCGCTGCGTCAAATTACAACATTGTAGATGACTTATCCCAATCTCCCACGGCCATGTCTGCATTAGAAGTCTTAAAAAACTATCCTTCACAGTGCAAGACTTTGCTCTCCGCCATTGGCGCTATTGATCCAAATGATTCACAACTGATGGCATTCGATTTGGACCAATCCGAACCACGCCTGCCTTCCACTTTAGCGTTCCAAGTTTCTGTTTCCATTCAGAATCTTGTCATCCATTGGTGCATCATCGATGAAGGTGCCTCTACATGCATTATGTCCACATTCATTTGGCAGAAGTTGGGATCCCCTACTCTCCAGCAGTCCACTAATGCGTTGCGAGCCTAGGACGGCCGTTCGGTTCAACCCCAAGGCCTATTAGCTAATTTCCCCATCCAACTAGCTGGTAAAACCGTACTCATTCATATAGAGGTCATCAATGCCCAACTTGATTATAACCTCTTACTTGGTTGCAGCTACATGTATGCCATGAAGGCGGTTTCCTCCTCCGTTTTTCGTACCATGATGTTCCCCCATGATGAATGCGTGGTCAAGGTTGACCAACTCACCTACTACGATCCAAATGCCCCCGCTGCACCCAAAAATGTTCTCCCCATGGTTGAACAACCTGTTAATGTTGTCGCTACCTTGTTTGTTTCCTCTGTGGGACATGGAGTTTACTCAGATCCGTTGATGACATCAACATTCCAATCCATTCCTCCCCCGTCATCTGCACCTGAAGTATTTGACCTATGTACCATTTCCCACAATACACAAACACCTAACAATCAAATGCCCTTGTTGCCTAAACCACCATTGGTGCCTAGCCACATTGGTGTTACACCCGTCCACACGATCCCCTTCCTAGTCTCTCCCTCGGGAGTAGTAAGTGCCCCAGCTATGGCTACCCTTAGCCTCCCTGGGTTAACCTGGGATTACCCATGTGGTATCTTTCACCTCCCATTCCCCCGCCGACACCAAACGTCATCCTACAACCAGTGCAACCCATGGCTACTACTAGTCAACCACCTCCCGATGTCACTACCCCTTCGTCCTCGACGAATCCCCCCCTTCTTATCAAGCACACTGGGGACAGAGGCCCACAACCGTACACTACTATACCTCCTCCCAAGATAGTTAAACCCCCTCCCATTTTTCGTGCTCCCCCCAAATGCTCGTTGTGCGATGAGTTAGGCCATTCGACTCACCAATGTCCATAGTTACTTGCATTACAGGAACACACGCAAATGCTTGACGATGACCCCAACATCCCGGTTGTTGAACTCAACCCAACCCCCAAGCCTCGTGATAAATCGTTGCGCACCAACCACCCTTGTGCCATATGCGGTATTTACGGCCACTACTCACATCACTGTCTTGATCTCCCAGATTACCGAGCAGCTCTCTATGAGATGAATAATTTGGACCTTGAGATGATGCCCCCCACAATTGAGGAGATCCACCCACCGGTCTCCTCCCCATCCGACGAGATTAATACCATTTATATGATCTCTTCGACTACCACTCCCTCGTCAACCATTTTGACAACTCAAAGTTTCGGTACTGATGAGGAGATCCTAGAGGCTCTGTCCGCCCCAGATTACCCCTAGGACGACATGCACCATCATTCGTATTTCCTCCTAGAAGACTCCTCCTCCACCACAGCTACCCAATTCGCGGTTGAGTCCAAAGATTTCCTTCCCACCAAAGTCGACTGGTTTAAGGATCCTATTCCTACTCTTGATGCCTTTGAGGAAGGTAACATGGCCAACATCTCTCCCGTTATCCACATAGATATCTCTGCCCCAGGAGGTGCCCCTGAACTCATCACTTTAGGAGCCTCCTGCAGTGAGTCTGAGATTGAAGAGTACAAAAAACTCTTCCAAGAATTCTGTGATGTCTTTGCCTGGTCCTATACCGAAATGCCTGGTCTTGACCCCGCCATTATAGAGCACCACATTGACACATGGCCTGATGTACCCCCCATTCGTCAGAAACAACGTCCCATTCACCCTTCCAAGCTACCCGCTGTTAAAGCCGAAGTTGTGAAACTTCGCACGGCAGGATTCATTTATCCTATTGCTTATACCACTTGGGTTTCAAACCCCGTTCCTGTTAACAAAAAGCAAGGCACCATTAGAGTATGCACTGACTTCTGTGATTTAAACCGAGCTTGTCTCAAGGACAACTTCCCTACGCCATTTATTGACCAACTCATCGATGCGTGTGCGGGACGTGAAGTCCTATCTTTCATGGACGGTTTTTCCGGATACAACTAGATTCAGATCCGTAAGGAAGACCAGTACAAGACTACCTTTACCACCCCATGGGGCACCTTTGCCTATCGCGTCATGCCTTTCGGCCTAAAAAATGCTGGTGCCACCTTCCAGCGGGCCATGACCTATTGTTTTCACGACTTGGTCCATATCCTACTAGTCTATCTTGATGACCTTACAGCTCGTTCTCGGAAACGATCAGGCCACCTTAACGACCTCCAGCAAGTTTTCCTGCGTTGTCACAAATATAAAATCCACCTGAACCCACACAAGTGTGTCTTTTGTGTTCTGGTAGGTTGGTTGTTGGGTTTCATTGTTTCCCAGAAAGGAATTGCTGTCGATCCCCTAAAGGTCCAAGCCATTTTAGAAATTCCCTCTCCTCGTACGCTTTGGCAACTCTAGAGTCTGCAAGGGCGGTCCAATTTCCTTCGACACTTCATTCCTAATTACGCCATTAAAGTTCATGGATTCTTACGCCTGATTCATACCCACATACCCTTTGTTTGGGATGAGCAAGCAGAAGCTGCATTCGAAGCCCTCAAGAAAGCTCTCACACAAGCCCCCTTGATCTCCCCTCCGGATTTCTCTCAGGATTTCATCCTTTACGTTTCGACATCCAAACATGCTGTGTCTGGAGTCTTGGTTCAAGAAGATGCCTCTCACCAATAGCATGTCATTTATTACATCAGTCGGACCTTGTCTGGTCCACCCCTACATTACCCATATGAGGAAAGACTCGCCCTTGCTGTGGTTTTTTTCGTCCAAAAATTGTGACACTACATTCTGCTCAGTCGTACCACAGTTGTTGCCAACTCCAACCCTATGGTCTATCTCCTAACCCGGTGGCTCCTGCAAGGTCATGTTGCTAAATGGTTCATTATCCTCCAGGAATATGACCTCACTTTCCGAACCCCGAAAAGCACTAAAGCCCTCGCGCTTGCCCAGCTCATCACCAATCTCCCATCCCTTCTGCCGTCCCCCGAAATCTCCGACGAGTTACCCGACAATCACTTGTTCACCATCTCGTCTGATGACCCTTGGTACAGTGATATTTTGTTATTCAGACCCAACATCAATCGTGATGGACGCCGTCGTATCCGTCACTAGGCCTCTCTATATCTCCTCTTAGGCGATGTCCTTTACCGACAAGGGGTTGACACGATTCTTCGTCGTTGCCTTACACACAAGGAAGCTGAACATGTCCTCAATGACTGTCATAGCGGTGCCTGCGGCGGCCATTTGTCTGGGATGGCCACCACCCAAAAGGTCATCCGTGCTGGATACTTCTATCCCACACTTTTCACCAACTGCATCACTGCAGTCAAGCATTGCCATAACTGCCAACTTTTTGCCCGCAAGGCCTAGACACCACCTGCTCTGTTACACCCAGTCGTCACCGTTGGTCCATTTTGTAAGTGGGCCATCGACTTCATGGAGTGTAGACCCCCATCTGCCAATGGCCATAAATACTTCATTGCCGCCATCGATTACTTCACCAAATGGGTCGAAGCCATGCCTACCTTCAATTGTACCGCTGACACCGCTACCCGTTTCTTTTTTAACCACGTTATCACTAGATTCGGGGTTCCAAAACAGTTGGTCTCAGACCATGGTTCACACTTTGAAGATTCCGTTTGGCGTGAGTTATCCACCCTCCTCAAGTTTGAACATCAATTTTCCTCTCCTTACTACCCCCAAGGGAACGGCCAAGTAGAAGCCATTAACAAAATTCTCAAAACCATCCTTCAACGCACTGTTGACAGGCATAAGTCCAATTGGCACCACATGTTGTTCCCTGCCTTATGGGCTTACCGTACCTCTACCAAGACTGCCACTCGTTTTACCCCATTTCATTTAGTTCACGGTGTAGAGTCTATCCTCTCCATCGAGTGTCAGATACCTGCCTTACACATCGCCGTCGAGCTTCTCCCCGACACCTACCCACTTGAGCAACATCTGCTATCCCTCGAACAAGTTGATGAAGACTGTCGTGCCACTCTCCAAACCATTGAAGCCGCCAAGAACCGCTTCAAGGCTGGTTATGACAAAAATGTACACCCTCGAATTTTCCATGAAGGGGACCTCGTCCTCGCTTATGACCAGGCCCATGACAAAACTGGCAAAGGAAAGTTTGAGTCCATGTGGCAAGGCCCTTACATTGTGCAGACCTGTCTCAGCCAGGGGGCATACATTTTAACTGACTCAGAAGGTCACCCTTTGCGCAACCCTTGGAATGGGTTGTATCTTAAGCGTTTCTATCCCTAGAATAACTCGCGGCCCCATTGGTCCGCATTGTATAGTTTGCTCTCTTTTTGTTTTGCACCCTTTTTTACCACGATCTTACATTCATCATTTTTGCATGATCACAGATGGACCCTCTTCCACCTCATTACATTGGCTTTGCTGATGGGGCAAGCCGCTGGTCTCCGAACCTAGCTTCTGCAGCATGAGTCTTATATTCCCCTTCACATGACTTTATTCACCTTGACGAAATATGTATAGGCACTGCTACCAATAACCAGGTGGAGTATGATGCTGTGACCGGTCTCCTGATTGCTGCCCTCCAGATGGGCATATGTCACCTTCATGTGTTCCTTGACTCCCATCTACTTGTCTCCTAGCTCAACAACTGCTACCAAGTGCGTGATCCCTGCCTCTTTAGAAAATTCCTGCGCACAAAACAACTCAGTCGACAGTTTGAATCCATAACATTCACCCATGTCCCAAGAGCTCAAAATAGTGTCGCAGATCAAATGGCCAACAACATCCTAGATTGGCACATCAATCACACCATGTAAAACCTCCATCATGCATCATCATCCCATAGCATCTCATAAAAATATATAAAAACCCAAAAAGATTGCAAGGGGCATCCATGTGCCTATCATCACATAAACATTTGCATCCATGTGCAATAAAAATAAAAAAACATAACATACACAAGGGGCATCCATGTGCTCAACATCCTATACTACTTGCATCCACGTGCAGTACAAACATATCACAAACCATAAGCGCATCCATGTGCATACACTAAAAGCATCATCACAAAAAGGTGCATCCACATGAATATACATATATCAAAAAAACAATGTCCATATGCTATACATGTCCTGAGTACCCCCGTACTCAGCTATACACAAAAATATCTATACATCTCATAAGATACATGCTGGAGCTAGAAAACTCGGGGGGAGTCCCCTGCACTCCCTAATGAGAGTAATACCTTGCATCAGGCGCCTCCGATTCCTCCCCTCGCTCCTCCTCCGGCAGATCCTCATCCCCTGCGGGCTCCTATGCCCGACCCCTGTCCGCTAGGATAGCCACCCGGATCGCAATCAATCGGAACTCTCGGGGCACCCTCATGCAATATTGAATCACATCTGGATCCACGTCCTGTCACCCCTCGTCGGTCACTCCCACTAGAAACTGGTCCAGCAGCACCTATACAGACTCCAAAGTCCCCTCTGTGTCCCACCGATGCACTTCCCCTCGGCCCGGTAAGGATGGTACCGCCACATGCCCTCTGCACGCGACGTGTCCTGGCGGTGGTCTCGGACCCACATCTGTAGATCACACATCAGTCAGTCACAGTATATATCATAACACACATCATACATAAGTCTTGACATCCATAATATGCAAGTAAATCAATACATACCATCCAGTCCCCATGCCTGTCCTGGTGCCCGTGGTGCCTCTGGGTCCCCGGTGTAGTCCATATCCCTAATCGGGTAGTCATCCAGTGGCAGTGGCATCTGTAGCCACTGCAGATACAACTCCTGGGTAAAATATCTACCCACCTCACCACCACCCCGGTGGCGCATCATCTTCCCCCACCGCATCATGCGCGGTTCCCTCAGCCCTCCTGCCCTGACCGGCACCTGTGGCCGCAGTGTCGGTACCCGCTGCATGAATAATACACATAGAAAGGATCCGTAACAAAATCCTTTGCAAGATTCCTTCACCGATGTCAGCTGCCACTGCACACAGGTAAGGAACATCTGGCCCCATGCTTAGTAGACACCATCCAGTACGCGCTCCACTAGCTGCATCTGGCCCACGGACACCTTTTCAGGTGACTGGGACCCCAACAAATGAACCACGCATGCTGCAATAGGCTGCACTGCCGGCTCCTGTAGGTCTATCACCCGCGTGTCCAACCTCGAAACACGCGGTCCCAGATCATGTGTTTCGACCTGAGCCCCGCGGTCTCCACATGGAACCCACGGTCTCCGACCGTGGCTCCCTCCTACAAACCCGCAGTCCACCCCACGTGGACCGTACAAATACCCCCTGGGACCCACTACCCACCCTCCGAACCTTAAAAACATGTGGGTATGAGTTTAACGGAATACCTGTATCTTCCAAATCTGAAATCGGCCGATCGAATCATCCAGAAACACCAACTAAGCTCTGGTAAACTCTGATCACTAGTCAAAGTCAATAAGTACAAATGACACTTGTCAAGTTGGACCCACTCACTATTTATAGTCCGTTGACTTTTTCTTGTTTTGGCCATTTTGACCCCATACGGAGTCCATTTTTCGAACCGTTTCCACCCCTGGAATCAGCACAACGAGACCGTCATGATGGTAAACTCGTTGCATTATTTTTTCCATGTCATTTTTTGCACATTTTTTAGATGCCACAAGTTGCCTCGGTTTGCGTGCCACTTCGGCTGCTCTTCATTTCTTGCATATTTTATATCATCGGATTCATTTTTCTGAGCCGATGAGGATGCTTGAGATCATTTCTCGCTCTTACCCCCATAGTTTTGGGTATTTTTCCAATGCCCCCCGTCACCTCGATTTGCATGCCACATCGGCCATTATCCGTTTTTGACACTCTTTATATCACCGGATTCATTTTTTCGAGCTCGTGATGATGCTTGAGATTATTTCTCACTCTCACTTGGTACAGTTTCAACATTGTGTCCCAACACCTTGCTGCCTCGGTTTGCACGCCACATCGGCTGCCATCGGATTGTTCCACATTTTTACATGAGCCATTCACTCCTGTCATACTGCAACTATTTCATTATTTTGCCACCATTCATTATCTCGCAAGGAGGCCCATCAGTGTTCCCCCCCCCAGCCTCTTTCTTGTTCATCATTAATGTTCCTTGATTGAGCACTTCCTCCTTGCCTGGCCATTCCTTTTGTTCGGTATAATTTTATCCCTTTCTCGGGCCAGACAAGTCCTTTACGACAAAGGCACTTAAGGAGTTTCTGTTAAGCTCTTTTTTGACTCCTAAAACAATGAAAAGATCACCGAGCAATCTTGCTTCCTTTCATGCTCGTTAAAGTACCTGAAAGGGCGTCTATCTGGTATAAGTTTACCCCTTTTCCGGACCTAGTAGACTAATTACGAAAAAGGAATACTCTAGTCACACTAGCTAGAAGAGTTCTTCATTGCATCCTTTTATGCTTCTTTGGGCCTTGGAGACTAACACACGAAAAAGCAACACCCTGGAGTCTTCTTATCACTTTCAGACTCTCTAAAATTGAAAGCAACCACGAGCATGAACTGTCCTGGGCTCGTACAAATCCACACGACAGTACCATTCCATTCTTTCAGAGTCTTCTTATCGCTTACAGACTCCTTAAAATTGAAAGCAATCACGAGCATGAACTGTCCTGGGCTCGTATAAATCCACACGACAGTACCATTTTACACACACTTCTTCTAGTTCCTTAACCCATGAAGAAGTCCCCCCATGCCTCTTGGCACTATGATCGATCATCTCAGCAGCACCCCCAATCAGGTCGCCTTTGTTCAGAGTAGTCTGTAGTCTCCTGCCATTTTACACTAGCCTGAGTATCCCTCATCCTAGTCAATATCCTTGATCCATTACAGCTATGATCCCTTTCCCATCAGTCAGTTTCATATGCTGCCCGATCATTCCCGCCATCATACTCTGAACAAAGGAAGTTTGAGTCCACCCACTCTACTTGCCCAGTTATACCCCAAAGTTTGTCAGTCCTACCATCAGTACTCTCACACTTCGGTTCTCCACCTCGTGCTCCTGTCAAGGAAACATCATTACCTTGATAGTTGCAAGTCTCCCTCTGTCGGCTATAGCCCCTCTATTCCAGAGGATAGACCCAGAGGTCCCTATGCCTTGGACCCATCACCATCAGTGGTGAGTGCCTATGGACTATTTTGAGAGGAGTCATCATTGCCTCTCCGAGTGGTTGTTTCTCACATGCTCGACTTCAACACCTTGATCGCATCATTGAGAATCGCGCAGGGTTTATATCCCTTCAGTTATTGGTCGAAGACCCCGGATTTCCCCCGACTCTAGCACATCGGAACACCTAGTTATATGTTCCCGTGGATGTCCGGGTTGCGTTGGCGATTGTATTCGGAAGCTATCCAGTTATATGCTTCTTTGAGTACCCAATTTAGTTCCAGTTCAATGTATCATTGAGAGTATGACTCCCCGTCACTATGATCCAGCAGCTCATCAGTTCCTTTGGTACCACACTCAGTAGCACTATTTTCATTCCAGTGTATCAGTCTTTCAGCTCAGACATGGTCATCCCAGTAGTATGTCCCAGATTTCTGTCCCCTCTGGACCCATATGATGTACACAGTGGTTCTCTATGTATCCTACAGGTCCCCCTTTTTCGGGCCTCACAATTATTTTTTATGTATCTTGATACGAGCATGGGTATGCTCGCCTCGTCCATATATTGAGATTCTTCCTCACTCATTATTTGAGGTCATGTGTATGTCAGTTCCCCATATTTTGGACCCCATTGTTATTATTGTTCTATATCTTGATACGAGCATGGGAATGCCTGCCTCGTCCATATGATCAAATTATTCCTCATCCATTATTGAGGTTATGTACTTTTAGTTTTTTACAGTTGGTTTGGGATCGTTGTTCCGGGCTCCAGTTTGTTTCTTCTCTTCTCCACACCCTAGGAAAACCATTCAAAGACTTATGATGTCTATCGGCCATACGATGAGCTCCTGCCCTCACACATCAGGGGGCAATCTGTTAACACCTAAAAATTGTTCACTACCTCATTTACCCCATTACATGACTCATTTGTCCATATTTTCTACCATATTTACCTGCAGAACCCTAAAATCCCCCTAAGAAGCCTCCAAAAGGCCACAAAACCATCAAAAAAGCCTCAAAAAGGCTAAAAAACCCCTTTTCCCTCCAAAAAATCCAAAATTCCTCCAAAATAGCAAAAACCCTCTAAAAAGGGAATAAAAAATATAAAATAATGAGGAAAAAGAGGAAAAAGGAGGAAGAAACCCTATACAACTGACCTAAACCATATGGTTCCCAAAACCATGGGCCAACACTCCACCACTAAAATCCTATAAATAGGTGATGGAGACCCCTCATTTCATATCCACAATCAAGTATACCCTTACTCTGCCAAAATCTCTCTTGAAACCCTAGCTCACCCTTGAGCTACTTTCACCATTGAGAGCCCCTTTTGGCCCATTTCCACCATTGGAGAAAGAGAAGGAGCAAAGTTGGAGTTTGGAGCAACCCTCTTGGATCATTGCAAGAACTTCACCAACCTCTACACTTGAGGTAAAATTTTAAGACAAAGAAAACCATTTATTATTTCTTGTCTCTTATGTTTCATGCACATGTTTAGAATAATTTCCATTTCAATGTATTGTCTTTTAATTACTATTTATTGAACTGCTACTAAGGAGTCCCTTCTCCTTAGTAGGTG
This sequence comes from Larix kaempferi, assembly GCA_027924585.1. Taxonomy (NCBI): domain Eukaryota; kingdom Viridiplantae; phylum Streptophyta; class Pinopsida; order Pinales; family Pinaceae; genus Larix; species Larix kaempferi. The sequence continues at coordinate 3,208,569 of BSBM01001248.1, read as the reverse complement.
CTCATTTGCACAAGTTAGGGTGAAAACCCTAGCTACACCATTAATGCCCATCATTCAAACAGCGTCGTTAATTAACTATCTACACTTTTGGCATTTATTACTGATTTGACCGGGTCGCAAGGCTGCCATGTGTCTCCGAACTTGCGGCACAAGCCTTCCCGCTTTCACATACCTTCTTCTGTTGGTGCATCATTTGCCACCAAGCAACCTGCAACACACACATTCTCTCTCTCTCTCTCTCTCTCTCTCTCTCTCTCTCTTTTTGATGTGACTCAGACATTGCATTGCTCCAAGCCTGAGCGATAGGGCTTCAACCTATGACCATTTACCAGCTTGGAGAGCATCACCCCATCCAACCGCTCCACCTAAAGTAATACTATTGATGCGATATGGACCCAGCCAATGCATCTGCAACTTTCTTGGATGTTTCATAAACTTGTTGTCGTATAATAACACTAAGTCGCCTTGCTGAAACTGTTTGTTTTTGATGTGGTGATCATGCCATGGCTTCTGGAGATCCTTCTCTACTCCTTGGTGAAAGCCAGCGATAAATCAATCCTCTTCCAGATCAAACAATTACGCTAGACATTCATCTAATGTTGTAACATCATCCATGCTCGTAACAGTCGCAATTTGTAGACTTGGAACAATGTACTCCATTGGCATAATTGCTTCCTTCCTATATACCAGCTTGAAAGGTGTCTGACTAGTCAACCTTTTACGTGTGGTGCGATAGGCCCACAACACTGTTGGGATTTTCCGATCCCAGTCATCGTGGTTCGCACTGCATACCTTTATCAACGCATGCCCCAACACCTTGTTAAATGCCTCCGCCATTCCATTCACCTGTGGGTGATAGGGTGTACTCTTCTTATGCTATATCTACAACTCCTCCGTCAATGCACTGATAGTGTGATTAAGAAAGTGGCTACCTTGATCACTTAGCAATATCTTTGGGCAGATGAAATGAGTGATAATGTGATCAAACAAAAATCAAGTAGTCGTTGCAGCGGAACAATCAATTACAGGTGCTGCCTCGGCGCATCGGGTCAAGTACTCGATCGCCATGACAATATACCGCGCACCTGTGCGTTTTCCTGGTGGATGAATCGGTCCGAAAAAATCCACAGGCCATTTCTCGAATGGTTGCAATGTTACTTGAGGTAGCAGCGACATCTCGTCTCATCTGGATGGCTTGCTAGTTCGCTGACAAACATCACAAGACCATGCATAGTATGTCACATCATTATGTAATGTGGGCCACCAAATCCCTACACGTAGTACTTTTCGGGAAGTCACCCGACCGCCATAATGTCCTCCCACTACTTCTCCATGTGCCTCAGCCAATATCTGTGCTTGCTCATGTGGCAAGACACATCTGCGTAATATCTCATCAGCACCCAATTTATAGAATTCTCCCACAATTAGATGAAATTCAGCAGCCTTGACAACCAACTACTTCTTCTGAGTAGTGGTAAAGTCAGCGGGCACGGTGCTGGTTACCAAAAACTGAAGGATGTCATCAAAATATTGATCAGTGGCGACAACTTGGAATAGTTGGGCATCCGGAAACCCATCTTTGATATTAGTCGGTTCCTCCCCTATGTCAATCTGTGACAAATGGTTTGGTCCAACATTCAACTGCCCCGGTTTCACAATGACTTCAAAATCAAACTCCTGAAACAAAAGTAGCCAACGACAGATCTTCCCCCCCAACACAGGCTTATTGCCTAAGTATTTCAATGCAGAATTATTAGTAAACATTTTAAAGTGGCCACCCAACAAATAATGCTTGAATTTTTGTAGCACGTAAACCATGGCCAAACCTTCACGCTCTATGGTAGTGTAATTGCATTCTCCAGAGGACAGCTTCTGACTAGCAAAAGCAATGGGATGATCAAGGTCGCCTTCTCCGGGTTGAGCCAACACAACCCCTAATGCAATCAATAAAGCATCAACATGGACATGGAATTCCTTACTCCAGTCCGGAAAGAGCAAGATTGGGGCTGACGCAATCTTTGCTTTAAGCATTTCGAAGCTATCCTGACATTTCGAGCTCCACTGGAATGGCGCGTTCTTCTTCAACAATTTTTCCATAGGGGCAATAATCGCAGCATAACCCCTGATGAACTTGCGATAATATCCCATATGACCCAATGTTGCGCGCAACTGCTTAACGGTGGTTGGTAGTTGCAACCCTAAAATGAGCGCAATTTTTCCTGGATCGACCAGCAATCCTTGCATACATACGACATGACCCAGCAATATCCCAAAGGGTGCATAGAAAATACATTTCTTCAAGTTTAGCGATATCTAGTGCTATCGGCATCGCTCAAGCATTAACCACAGATTGGCCAGATGGTCATGAATCAATCCATAAACAGTCCAATCATCCATATATACCTGCAAAAAATTATGAATAAAATCTTTGAATGTGGAAACAACGACCCAAGAGAATATCGTAGGTGCATTCTTCAAACCAAACGGCATTACTGTGTACTGAAAGCAACCCCATTCAGTAACAAAAGTTGTCTTATGGCGATCTTCCTTGGCAATGCGAATCTGAGGGTAGCCAAGAATCCATCAGTGAAAGAGTACATCTCTTGTCCACCCACTCGTTCAAGTACTTCATCAGTAAATGGGGTCGGAAAAGGGTCATGCAAGCAGGCATCGTTCAACTTTCGCAAGTCGACGCAGATGCGCACTTCGCCTATTTTCTTGTCCTACACCACCATAGGACTGATCCATTCAGACTCTTCGACAGGTTAGATAATACCCGCATCCAGCATGCAATCAAGTTCCGCCTTGAACTTTTCTTTATGTTGCGGATTCAACCGACAAGGTCGCTATCGGACTGGCTTAGCATCTGGTTTCAATGGAATCTTCATATCTCCTAAATCACCCAGGATTCCCTTAATTTCGGAAAAAATCATGGGAAACACATCTTGAAACTCATGAAGTAACTCAGTAACCTTACTCATCATCTCATCATCCCAATAATCCCCAACATCAGCAAACTTGGGAGTAGCCTCGGTGCCGATATTCATCTTGCGAAGCTGCAATGGTTGACTAAATGGATTACTTGGTGCAACAAGTGGGACTGCATCATGACTTCCTTCAGATTCGGGAATGTTAATATTTCAGGGATCATCATCATCCTCTAGCCCTCTGCTGATGTTGAAGCATTCCATGAGAGACTACATCTGACAATGTGTGTGCGGGTCCACAGGGTAGGCTGTCGGAACAACCTGAAGTACCACGTCACAGATGAGCTATAGGGTGTTATGGACATCAGGGTTACCATCCGCAAAAGTGTACGTATGAGTGAAACAAATCGTCAACTCCCCCCATGTTGTAATGTCTCGGTGCAACTCGACTACAGTGTACCTCGAGAACGATATCTCATCCAGAGTGTGGACAAAAGCATGGACCCACTCATCTTTGGGTCCCGCTACCCATAAGCGTCAGCACTCCATCACATGATCATTGGGATCAGTCCGGCCATCATACCTACCAGTGTGATAAACCTCAGTATCGCTAAACTGAACCATCATCAACTGTCGACACTATGACCAACCCTTAATGAATTTCTTATGTGTCTCCCACCAACATGCTAGAGCAACCTTCAGTGCTTCCTCCAAGGCCAGCAATCGCTATGGTTCTAGGACACAGTCTTCAAATTCTACTAAAAAGGTGGTTAGGCCAGGAAACCCCTCATAGACAGGCAATGTGATCGTTTCTGTCACAACACGACATAAGGATTGCATAACTAAGCCACATTTCCGGAATGGTACTTCATGCATTCAATTCTGCCAATGTTCTAATGCGTCGTCAGAGTCAAAAGATGGAGAACTCTTGCTGCGCCACTCCAACTCACCGTAGGCGGTAGGATGAATATAATCTTCAGAGATATTGAATGCATGTTCCCATCTAGTGGGGTCATCATCTTTTACAGGCTCCACGTAGAGGCATCCTTCAACTGGATCCAATGGGGCTATGACTCTGAAATTGTGATTCTCAAAGGTCATCATGTGCTTCTTGAAGTTGATTACAGCTCCACTATCATTATCCCATCCGATCCACAAGAGCGCTAGATAAGAGCTTCCTCCCTCAACCACTTCAATAACATCAAATTCAGCATAAGTCTTCATGCCCTCAATATCAATCGTGAGTCGTGGAACTCGCCCAATGGGTGTTAACTTTGCATGGTTAGCCAACCGAAGCTGCACAGGAGATTAGCTCAATGGGGGACTCCCCATCTTCTACCATGCCTGCTTGGTTAAGATCTTAACATCCGAACCAAGGTCAAGAATCACAGAGTCAACATCATATTCACCAATATGAATATTCATTCACTGTAGGGATTTTACTGCTGACTCCTACCGTCATTGTAGGGAGTTTACTGCTGTCCCCATCTCCTTGCTAGTATTCCATCGCTGTAGGGAGTTTTCTGCTGACTCCTGCCATCCTTTCGAAAATCGCTGAAACCATCCCTCAATCTCAACTAGGGCAGCTGAGTCTTGGGCCAACGATAGACAGCTTTCAAGGAAATTTTGTAATATCGCAGGTGATGGTGGCTGATTAGCGTCTGATGTAGTATCAAAAATAGGTGGCATATCACAAACAACATCCTTATCGTGGTCTTTCTCCAACGTGCGACATGATTCCAGGAATTTTTCCCTCTCCGTATCAATGTAGAAAGGTACTGTCTTCTAACCGGCCAACTGAATCAGTGGTCACGAACCATCCTCCCCAGTCATCTTTCCTCCACAAGTGACAATAGCCACCGAAGCATCTTGTGGTCACAGTTCTGCAGAAATGGTCGCAATATTTACACCCTGCATCTAGTTCTACTGCAGATTCCCTGGTTCATTGACATTTGATTGGCATTCGACAGTGGTCATGGGGGATGGTTCTGTACTGGTTACTGTCCTTGATTCTGTACTGGTTGCTGTGGCTAGGCCTGATTTTGTATCTACGGAGCGTTCCCAGCCTGTCATCGTGTAATCAACTGTGGACAATTCTCAACCATATGATCATTACAAAAACAAAACGTACACTGATTCTATAGCAGTGGGAAATCACGCTGATAATTCCCCCATACTGCACAGTGGTAACATTGAACAGGTCCACGACAACCTCGGCCTCCTCCACGACCATATCCGCCACCACATCCGCCCCTGTATCCTCCCTAGTAGCCACCCTGCTGCTAGTATTGTTGCTGCATTGGTGCGAGTGGAATCCCTTGCCCTTGTGGTGCATACTATGGTTGTTGTACATACTATGGATGTGGGGGAGTCATCAGCATCGGAGTGTATTTTGGCATGAACTGCTATGGTGCAAACTGCATTTGCGGTTGCGGTAGCGGCTGTACTACATGTGGTTTCAGTTGTGGTTGTTGCATGGTACACTGATCATCCTTGACATAAAATGCATCACACATCCTCTCTTGTAGCAACCCATATGCACGGAAATCTTTGTCATCGTGACCCACTAATTTGCAGAATGTCCAGTAAATATTTCGCGGGGTTGTGACCATTTTCTGCATATATGGGAAATTATCATGACTGTGCCCAAACATGTGACAAACGCGACACCACGGCATACTGCCACCATTCAATGGGTTTGGCGCACCTGACACCAAATAATTACGAAAATCCGGGCAATTATCCTTCGTATGTCCTTCTCCTCGGCATCACGTACACCATACTTCATTGTGTTGTTCCTTGTTCTTCTTCAAATATTGCAACCGTATAGTCAGGTTAGCGTGCTCTGTCTATATCTGCGACATACTGGCCGCATTATCTCCAATCGGTGATACCTCCAATCGCATTGCAATCTATAGAGCTTCATTAGGCGTCGATATGTTTTGCTGCATCAGCAGCAGCCAAATGTGGGGTAGCAATGCTGCAATTAACCATTCTTTATGTTGGACGGCACTCATATCGAAACTAACCTTTGCCATCAGTGTCTTGAATCACTGGTCGAAATCCCATACTATCTCATTGGGATACTACTTAACTTCCTTCAATTTAGTAATGTATTGAGCCTTCGACTTAGGCCGTCTAAATTTAGCAATTAGCCCATCCTGAATCTCATCCAGTGACTTCTCTGGGGCCCCCGTAGGGACTAGAATAAACTTCATGAACCAATCTAATGCATGACCTTTCAAAGTCATGGCTAACTGTCCTTTCTTAGCATTCGCATCAGTGATCTATTTCATGGTCCAGACTGCTTCACACAAAAACCAATACTGTTCTGGGTTGTCTGTCACACTTCCATGGAACACTGGTAACTTAGCATCATTGCCCACCATCCCGAGCTTCCTTCCTCTTATCGTTGCGCTACTACCAATCAACTTCTGCGGAATTGACGAACTTGGCGGTGTCAAAGTAGTATTTCTTGTTGTTTGAGAGTCAGTGAGCAGAGGTGTGGGTACGTTGGTGGTGGGGTTTGGTCCTGCCTCTATCCTCGACATAGCTTGGTTGTCCCTATCAGGATTGTGAGGTCGCTTCATCCTGTGTTGTCTTCCTTCACAGTTTTACGGTTCGATCGTAGCAGGACCTTCTCCCATCCTCTACCTCTTCTCCTGTCAAAACCTCGCTCCTCCTCTTGTAAGACCACTCTCTTCATCGGCTTCACTCACAGTCTCCTCATGGTCTGCACTCATCTACCCCTTACCATTCCATGTAGTGTTCCCCAGTAATCGCAGTACCCATGGCCTCCACCCACCAGGCTATCTACTGATCAAGGTGCATCTTTAATATACCCTTTTCACAGATTAGCATCTTAATCGACAGTTGGAGCGACAACAGAAACCTTTCCCTCGGTCCTCGGAAGACGTATCTTTCAGCTTCACTATAGGATTTCTTCATGTCGATTGCAAATTCAGTGATATATCCTTCCAATATGCTATCAGGCCAAACTTTGATAGCCTGCGATGCCTTATTATCGACTTCCTACAGCTCTTGAATCAATTCTGGGGTCGAAGCCATCGGTTCACCACCCTGGAAGTTCCTCTTCTGGAAGGTCAGCTTTGATAACCATTCGTATAGAATGACTAGGAATTCATAGAAAAGCACTTCATGTGGACCATCGTGAATATATCCTCCCAGCCAGTGATCTACTGTCAGTCGCGTGTTCCAGCTTTCTTCTTCAGCAAACTCATACAACTTCTAATCGAACCATTTCTGTATCTCTGGCTTCGTCGAGTGCCACAACATGACATCCTTCTACTCTGCACATGGTCCCAGCAATGGAACCATTTGTTGACTGACGCGACCTTGGTCGATAGGGGTTCACCTCACTGTCGACACATACCGCATTCTCCCTAGGCATTGGCCCGGGTAGGTTTGAGCCTACCTAGCAACACCCACAGAGAGAATGAGGTCTAACCCGAGTCATCCAGGAAGAGCAAATGGAACCATGTTTCCACCGAGGGAGGAGGAAAGTTGTGGCTACATGGACTAACTCTATTGCGGTACTTAAACAGAGACTTTAAACATTCGGCAAGGAGCTATACCATATTACTTCATCGCAACATTTATCATCACATTCAACATAGAACACATTACTTAATCACAACATTTATCGTCATAGCAACAGTAAATAGATATTGCATCAACCAACATTCATACATCGCAACATTGCACAAAGATCGTACCAAAACATCATCATTATATTATTGTTGCAATCATATACCAGAAGCAAAACATAGATCTTTGTACACAATCGTTCTTCTCTCTCTATTCTCCTATTCCCTTGCTTCTTCTCCTTCTCCCTCACACTTACAACTCTTATCTATTTATAGGCTTCCGCCATTAAAATACTTGTCCACTTAAAAACAACTTCCTAGCCGACATTGTGGACAATTGAACCAATATCTAACTGACTCAGTCCAAATGACCCCAAAAACCCACATACCGCGGTACAACTGACTCACTATTACATAATATATGGTCCAAGTGACCCAAAACCCACCAACTGCAGTATTCTTTAATACAAAATACTCCTTTCTCTCCCTCATCCGTTGTGTCACAGCATCGGCCGTACCGCAACCTTTCTCCATCAAACCACTTGTCAATACTGCTTGGGACAAGTTGAAATCTATGTTTGGTAAACACAATGAAATTCGAGGTCACCAACTCGAAAATGAGTTGATTTATTTAAATCCAAGTGAATTTTCATGCATACAAGATTATTTATCTAACTAAAAAACTCTTAAACTCTTATGTGAAGAATGCAAGATCAAGAGGGAACACAAACAATGCATTTATCATATTCTTTCCAAACTTAGACCAGCATATTCTGTTTTTGTATCTACATTTTACTCCATCAAAGAATCCTTGAATGCAGCTAGCTATCAAGACCCAAATCTTGAATCCTTTTGTGATTCCTTGATTAGAGAGCAAGATAAGCTCATCCATCTTGGAAAAATTAACAATGCAGATACATCTAGGAAAGCCTTATTGTCCCAACAGAAAGAAAAGTCCAAGCCTCCCAAGAAACAAAATTTTCGCAATAATAAGTCAAACAAGGGTCCCAAACCCTCTCAGTCATCTCCTTCTTTAAAAAATGACAAAGGATCCAAGCCAAAAGGCAACAAGATTGAGCATCATTGCAACTATTGTGGGAAAGATAATCATGATGAATCTAAGTGTTTCAAGAAGATGGAAGCCTTGGAAACAGCAATGAAGCACCACCACATTAGCCTAGATTCACCTTCAGAATCTACCTCTCATGGACATGCACTTTGTGATTCTGGTTATTCTTATAATGCATCTTCTTCTTCTACTTAAAATGAATGGCTCATTGATTCTGGAGCATCTTATCATATGGCTAAGGATCAAGCCATCTTTTCTACTATGCATGAATGTAACACCAAACAAATATTTGTTGGTGATGATAGATCTCTAAGTGTTGTAGGAGCTGGAACAGTTCCAATAGATAATGGTCATTTCAGTGATGTACTATCTGTTCCAAGAATTTCCTGCAATTTGTTATCAGTCTATCAAATCACTCATTGTGGTGAAGGTAAAACTGTGACGTTTACACCTCACCAAGTTGTAATCAAGGACTTTAAAGATCCTCAACAGGTCCTAGCTACCGAAATTGTTGATGATATTACAAAGTTGTACCAATTTAACAACTTTGGATCATCACCTTTTCCTTCAGTTTTTGTTTCTCATAGTGATCACTTGAGCAAGCTTTGGCATGAGCGATTTGGTCACTTAAATTATCACTCATTGCAACAACTATGTAAAGACAATATGGTGACAGGTCTTCCGATGGTATCTTGCAAGGATGGTGTTTGTTCCAGTTGTGTACTCAGAAAACATCATCGAGACGGTTTTGACAAATGTGCCTCTTGGCACGACTCGGTTCCCTTGGAGCTTGTGCATAGTGACTTGTGTGGTCCTCTTCCATCTACTTCATATTCTAGTTTCAAGTATTTCTTAACTTTCATTGATGATTACACCAGACGCACTTGGGTTTATTTCCTAAAACTTAAGAGCGAAGTATTTAACATGTTCTTGGCCTACAAGGTCCTTGTTGAAAAACAATCTGGTCATCAAATTATTAAGTTAAGATCTGACAATGGAGGAGAATATGTTAACAAAAATTTCATTACTTTCTGCACTGAACAAGGAATCCAACAACAACACACTGTTCCATATACACCACAACAAAATGGTGTAGCTGAACGGAAGAACCACACTTTAAAAGAAATGGCTAATTGTATGATCCAATCTAAGAGACTAAGTCTTCAATTTTGGGCTGAAGCCATAAATTGTGCAAATTACATAGTTAATCGCACCCCCACAAAGATTTACAAGGTATCACACTGGAAGAAGCATGGAGTAAAATTAAACCAGATGTAAGTCACTTGCGTGTGTTTGGTAGTGAAGCATGGGGTCACATTCCAGATGAAAAACAAAAAGCATTGCAGCCTAAAAGTGAAAAGTGCATATTTGTTGGATATTCTGAAAACGTAAAAGGTTATAGATTTCTTCAACCACATTCTCATGATGTAATCATTAGAAGAGATGTTAAATTTGATAAAAATCTCTTGGCCTAGGAGCCTAAATCAGCGATTGTGCCATCTTGGGCCTGCGAGCCTAATTCAGAAATTGTTCCTTCTTCTTCTTCCAACTTCCTTGACAGGTTTCCAACTCCAGTTTCTAATGATGACAATGAGGATGAAAATCCACCTCCACCTTCTCATGTTCCTCCAGTTGCACCAGCACAAGTGCTTCATCAATGGGTCCATTCAACATGTGAAGCAGTTGGTGATCTTGCGGGTGATCCTAGAGATCAACGTTGAACACGTTCTCAATTTCAGTGAGCCTCTTCTCTTTTGGCTCAAGTTTCTGAGAATCATGATCCAGAAACATTTACAGAAGCTTCAGAAAATCTAGATTGGAATGCAGCTATGAATGAAGAATATCGTTCCTTAATGACGAACGATACTTGGGATCTTGTACCTCTTCCAAAATGAAGAAAACTTGTCAAATGTAAATGGGTCTATAGCACTAAGTAAGCATCAGATGGAATTGTTGAAAGACTTAAGGAAAGGTTAGTTCCAAAGGTTTTTCCCAAGTTGAAGGGATTGACCACAATGAAACCTTTGCTCCTATCGCAAAAATGAATTCCATCCGCCTTGTTCCTTCCCTTGCAGCCTTACATAACTGGGAAGTCCATCAAATGGATGTCAAGTTTGTCTTCTTACATGGTGATTTACAGGAGTAAATGTACATGGAACAACCTCCTAGATATGTTCATAATAACTCTAGGCTTGTCTTCCGCCTTAAGAAATATTTATATGGCCTTAAGCAAACTCCTAGAGCTTGGTATGCCCAAATGGATAGCTTTCTCCTTGACACTAGTTTTTCTAGATGCCATTCTGTCCCCAATGTCTATACCAAGAAAGTAGGAAACCATCTCATCATACTTGTTCTATATGTTGATGACCTTATTCTTACTGGTAGTGACCCTAAGCTTATAACCCATGTGAAATTCAGTCTTAGGCAAAATTTTGAAATGTCAAACTTAGGACATTTGCATTATTTTCTTGGTCTCCAAGTCCTGCAAACCAAAGAAAGAATCTGTCTTCCTCAGTCTAAGTATGTTTGTGACCTTCTTTGTTGCTTTCACATGGAAGATTGTACACCAACCCCTTCTTCCTTCCAATCTGGAGTCAAACTTTCTGCCACTTGTACTTCACCTAAAGTAGATGCCACCTTGTATCGCCAGGTTGTTGGTAGTCTCTTATACTTGACTCATTCTCATCCTGACCTTTCCTTTGCCGTTGGTCATGTTCCCCATTATATGCAAACACATCATGAAAGTCACTGGAAAGCAGCTAAAATAATACTTTGATATATTCAAGGTACAATTCAGTTTGGGATTCATTACAGTACAGGGGGGAAACCTTTGTTGGTTGGTTTCACTGATTCAGATTGGGCCGACGATCATGATGATCAAAAGTCTACTGTAGGTTATGTTTTTAGTTTGGGATCTTGACCTGTCACTTGGGCTTGTAAGAAACAACAAGCTCTTGCTCTTTTTTCAGCAAAGGTAGAATATCGAGGCGTAGTTAATTCTAATCAAGAAGCTTTATGGCTTCAACAGATCCTTTCGGAGTTTGGATTTGAGCAATAGCAGCCTATTCCACTTTGGTGTGATAATCAAAGTGCCATCAAGATTTCCAAAGATCCAGTCTTACATCAACACAGCAAACACATTGAGCTACATATGCACTTCATCAGAAATCTTGTTCATGATCATGTTCTTGAAGTGCTCTTTTGTCCTACAGATGATCAAGTTGCAGATATATTCACAAAGTCTCTTACATAAGCGAAGTTTTCTAAACTTCGATCTATGTTAGGAGTTCAGGAATTTTTCATTAATGGGGGATAGGCTCTAATTCCTCCTTCCTTCTCCTAAGAGTGTTACTTTTGTAAACCCTTCAATCCTATCCCAAGTTGTTCTTAAGGGGGGATGTTAGGATATTTATACACTTAGAAGTTAGTTAAGATCAACTTGTGTAATATATCCGTTAGAAAAAGTGTGTTTCTTTAGTATGCATTAGTATGCATTTGTAAATATTTAATCCGACGGCTCAACTTCTCTTAGATCATACCTAACTTTGATCTGTGGCTTAACACCCGATTGGTCCATGATCTCTATTTAAAGAGCATGGAGGGTCATTGTTTAGTTGATCGATTATGAGAAGCTCATTTGTAACTTTCTTTCTTTGCATAATAAATTGCTCTGTAGAAGCTATTTGGTTGGGGCCATGGAGTGTTTCCCTCTCGAGGGTTTAAACCACGTCAAAACATCGGTGTATCGATCTGTGATCTATTTGTGTGAAATGGTTGCTCTAGGTGTTCGGTCTTTTTGGAGTACCCTATGTACCCGAACATAGTATCGAAGCTTTTATGAAGAGTCGCTTCCGTTTATGATCTAGATCTTGAACTGTTGTTGCCGAAACTTAAAAGGGTTTATGGATCTAGCATTTCTATGCATTTATGGGCTATTGAAGGTGTTCCATTGTGTCTGGAGTACCATTTCTATTGGTAAATAGTTTTCGTTTGATCGAAAACGGTTTCCAGTTGCTTCAGAAATGCGTATTTCATCAGATCTGAAGGTATAATGTTACAGTGACGTTTTTTTTTTCTATTTAAAAACAAACAATATCTCATATTTTATTAGTTTTTATTATTAGATTTTTTTAGTTTTGGATTGTTGCTTTCACTGTCTATGTATGTTCTTTGTCGTGCACCTTGTTCGATCTCGGCGAATCAGAAACAAAAAGGAAAAGGTTTCTTCTTGGTTGCGTATGCTCTTTGCCGTGTGATCTCGACAAATAAAAAACGAAGAGAAAATGTAGACTTTCCGGGTAAGTTAATGAGATCTAACCCCACAAATGTGGAATTTTTTTTTTTGGTTTGGTTTATGGTGTGATTTGCAGGAAAAAAAAACAAGCACGGAAACTGAGCAAGAAGAGTAAAAAAAAAAAAAAAAACCCTTCCTCCTTCCCATATTTTACATACCTTTTATTCTAGCTCACTTGGTTCAAAGTTGCTTTATTCCTTAATAGGTCTTGAGTTCAAGTCTTAGAAAGTTAATTTTAAAAGAAATAGTGCATGTAATTTCTATTTTCAAGTTACTTTATTGTAAAAGTGCATCTCACTTAAATAATTAAAAATAAAAATAAAAAGTGATTCACTTAAAACAACTTTCTTGTAAAGTAATTGTCAAAGGTTCATCTTGGGAAGAGGGGGGGCCTTTTTTTTCACTGATCATTCTTTATCTGCCATGTCACTATTGGGGACATCTTCAACATTTTCTTTGATCAAGCATAACTTCATCATACGTAGTTTGATTTCAGTGCCGTTTTTTTTAAACCAACTATTTTTTCGAGCTCTTCGCATCCAGATTGTTGGTTTCTGCTTTTACAGCCATTAGTTTACAAATATGGCTGCCCCTTGTGATATTCTACTTACCAGTTCCAACTATTTCTCATGGAAATCTCGTATAGAGGATGTTCTACGAAGTGGAGGAATTTTCACAATTACCTCAGGGAAAGAAACAGAACCCACTGATGATGATAAGAAAATCAAATGGGCAAATAGATGTGATGAAGCTCGTGGATTGATTAGGATGTTAATCTCTATTAATTTGCAATTCCACATATCTAGAATTGATGAACCTGATGCTGCTTGGGACAAGTTGGAATCTGTGTTTGGTAAACACAATGAAATTCGAGGTCACTAACTCGAAAATGAGTTGATTTCTTTAAATTCAAGTGATTTTTCATGAATACAAGATTATTTATCTAAGTACAAAACTCTTAAACTCTTATGTGAAGAATGCAAGATTAAGAGGGAAGACAAACAATGCGTAAGGATTTGAAAACATTTTTATTAAGAAAATAGGATTAAGGTTAAGAGAAAGAGTACTTTATTTATGAAGGTCGATCCGATCTTTTCTCTCTTTTTTCTCTTATGCAACAACTTGCAAAACAAACATAGGACCTTCCTTAAACCAAATTGACCACAAATAAAATATTGATATTAATAAGACAACATGAAATCAACTTGAAATCAAATTTCAATAGACATAAACAAATCTATTGGAAAGGGAAGAATGTCTCAATCTTTATTGACAAATGAAGAAAGTACAATAATGCTATACGTGTCCTGCACCGGCACTGTCGTAACTAGACCCTTGGCTCTTGCTCCTCTCTCTTAGCTATGAATTTATCTAGCATAACTTTCTCCATTGATCATAAGGTCCCTTTCTCAAGCCCCTACCCTTGTATTTATGGTAAGGCAAGGAGGGAAGGTTCGAAAGGTGGTTGAGTTGGGAATTTGGGGTAGTTTGGGTACCTGCCTCAACTAATCCCAATTCATGTTTATAATTATTTTTTCAATTTTTTCTTAAGACACCATGACTATGATATAGGACAAATCGTGAGTGACTCACAAGTTTCCTCACTTGCATCTTGCAGGTGCAATGTTTTAATTGACACCCATAGGTTGTCAGTAGTGATACCCGTGGCTGACCCACTGGTTGGAAAGTATGAGGGTCATGGTTATGTCTAAAAATAGGCAGAGAAAGATTATTATGAGTGAAGGAATGCCAGGTTCATGTCTAGGTCATCTAGGTTCAAGGTAAGCTCTTCCATCCATAGTGTCCTTTTGTGTGACCGACAACGCAATGTGGTCATAGACTGAGAAGTGTTAATTTGACTAATAAAATAACCCTAAGGAGAGTTCGAAGTGGAGCCTATGCGCATCCTCGATAAGAAGGTCACATTTCTTCAGAACCGAGCTATCGTACAGGTGAAGGTGCAATGGAAGCACCTTAGTTCCAAGCAGGCTACATGAGAGCTGGAGGATGCCATGGGAGAGGCATTCCCATTTTTGTTTAGTTTTGAGAACACCGAGGATGGTGTTGTTCTAAGGGGGAGAAAAATTTAACATCTCTATTTTGACCCTTAGAACATATTGGATTTCAATGTAAATATTGTATACATGCGATGTATGTTTTACTAGCATGGAGAGTAAGGTCAAGGCCCCACTAGTGGATGCTTGATTTTTATGTAAAAGAAAATTATTAGATATTATATTATCCATGTGCTATTAAGCCATGGGACATTGTAAATGATGTAAATATTAACATTGCAATATAAATACCAAAGAAACTTGCTATGGAGGCAACTAATAAGAGGGGGTCATGTGTATTCACTAGGGAGAGGTGAGGGGGTTGTGGGATTGGACCATAGATTTCCAAATGTCACCTTAGAACACAGTAGACCTTCCTTTCTAGCATTTAATTCTATTGTATAAAGTGGTTGAAGAAACTATTCATGAGGTCGATGGAATGTGGGAAACCATGAAATTCAGATGGCAAGGTATGGGGCTCTATTTTCCTTAATCCACAAGTCACTCTGCCTCCAAGTAATTCATTTCATCATCCCCATTAAATTGCATACTAGCAACAAAATTTTGGGGGAGAATAGAGAGTCAAGCAATGAAGAGAAGAAGAAAATGGCGATTCTAGGAGAAACCCCAATTTGGAGTGTCGAATCCGCCCAAAATTTCATGTGGAAGTTCAATCAAGTAGGGAATCCTTAGGCATGAAACCTAGGGAAAATTACAAAATGTGAGATGCTCAGAAACCTGTGAGAAAACCCCAAATTGATGGTCGAGAACCCAGCTACGGGATAGAGTCGCTTTGACCATAGAAATTAAGAAAAACCAATTGGGACTGATAGAGAAGAATAGGAAATAAGGTAGGGTTTCTTGATAAACCCATTTAAGGCTAGAATATCAAGGAACCAACATATTGGACCTTTCTATGCCCACCCTGAAGAGAACTGGAGGGAAGGGGCACCTGAGGGACTGTGCAACAAAGAAGGGGGCCTTCCTTGTGTTCGATGTGGTAGGTATTGTGGGTGCCAAGACTATCTGAGTGTGAAATGACATGCCTATAGCTATGAGGTTGAGCTCACTGGGTTAGAATCCTCCTCCATTGTTCCTTAAATGCTTGATAAATCCGACGGTGTGTGTTGGATTAGAATGTATTTTGTGTGAAGCCATGGATGCGAGTGAGCCTGTTTAGTTCCTCCTTAGTGGATACACAACCCAGCTTGGGCTTGGTTTCTCAGTTGAAAGAATATAGGCTAGAAAGATACCTGTGGTTGGGTGGAACATTGCTCTCACATAGCCAGTTTCTTGGACAATTCATCTTATAAGATAACTATTTTATGTGGATCTAAATGATACTAATTACTATGTTGTGTTATTTTTTATTTCAAGTCTATCTGAATGAAATGATCATATGGAAAAAGTCAGTAGGAAGACTGTGTATAAGCCTAAATATCAGGTTGGTTCATTTGTTGTTGGTTTCATCATTTTGCTTGTGATAATATGATGTTAGTCTTCCATGTTGTAGATACATTAACTAGATTTAATTCCACTATGTATGTTTACTATGCATTGCACATCTCCCCAGAAGGTTGTGGTTCAACATATGGGCTTGGGGGATGAGTTAGACACCACCTGTTGTGTTCAGGGATGCTCTTTGGTTTGGATGAAGGGAGGGGCCATGACAGGGTGTTATAGGTATCTTGGTAGTGGGGTAAAGAGGATTTGATGGGTTTCGAGGAATAATTTTGATTGGAAAAGTGATAGGTTCATAGCTCTCAGGTGTGGCAGAGGATCACACCATTGCATAGAGCTCACTGAGAGCTTTCCAATGGTACCACGTTTTCTAGAAATGGATTTAGGATGAAGAATATATCAGCTTGAGAATTTGGCAGATATAGGGGTATATGGCCTGCTTCCGAATTTCCGAACCCACAGTGTGGATTGCGGATTGCAGAAGTCAGGGGCATGATTTCTTTGGATTTGCATGTTGCGGTTCCAAATTTCTCACTCCCGCAAGGTGGATTATGGAAGTCAGAGGAGTAATTTCCATGGAGATGAGAATTTTGGCATTCTGACTTTCTAAATCTTGCATCACGGATTGTGGATTGTGGAAGTCAGAGAGGTGTTTCTTCGCCGATATATATCTGGCATTTTGACCTTACGAATCCTGCATCGCGGATTGCGGATTGGGGAATTCGGCGAGGTGTTTCTTCACCTCCATGTGTTTGGTGTCCTGACTTTCCAAATCCAACATCACGGATTGCAGATTACGAAAGTCATAAACGTGTTTCTTCACCATTGTGTGTTTGGTGTTTCAACTTTCCAGATCCCACATCATAGATTACAGATTGTGGAAGTCGGAGAGGTGTTTATTCACCACCGTGTTTTTGGTGTTTCGGCTTTCCAAATCCCACATCGTGGATTGCAGATTGTGGAAGTCAATGAGGTATTTATTCAATGTCGTGTATTTGGCATTCTGAATTCCTATTTGTGGATTACAAAATTGTGGAATTGCGAATCGAAGCCACTGCAACTGCGTGAAAGAGTAGAGTTGCGGATCAGGGATGTGATATCTTTGGTCAATTGCTTAAAGGAATCATGTTATCTTGTATCCTATTGTCTTTTTCCTTTTGAATCTTTTGGAGGTAAACTATTCATCAACAAGCAGGACTGCGAAAGATTTAAGATACAAGGATGACCTTCGTAAATAAGGTATGGACTTGAATCTTCATATTCAAGTAATTTCGTAGATCTAGGGAAATTTTTTCATTACTGTTTTTCTTTGTTCTAGATCCAAACCATTCATACTAGGGAGATTGGTTGGTGTCCATACTGATAGATTTATCCATTAACAAACCCACTGTTGGGCCTTCTATCCTGATGGGAGATGATTCTGAAGTTTCCTCAGAAGGGATTGGAAGGATCAATATGGAACATGGATACTTAAATGATGTGATCTATGTTCCTACCCTGGTAGCTAACCTCATTTTTGTTTATCAACTGACCCATATAGTAGTTCCCAAGAAAATAATATTTACTCCTAATGTAGATGAAATCCAAGATATATCTTCTGGGAAGATCATTGCACAAGGCATTGCAGATCACCATTCTAAACTCTATGGGTTTTCTCACTTCTTGCCTTACTCAAAACAAACTGAACTTCTTACTCATGCAAATGAAGTGAGAAAACTTTGGCATGAGAGGTTTGGGCACCTCAACTACAAATATTTGCAAGAAATTCACAATAAGAAAATGGTTTAAGGACTTCCAAACATCATATTTGGCAAAGGAACATGTCAAGGTTGCTTGATTAGTAATCATACAGAGCACAAGTTTGAAAAAGGAAAGGAAAAGAGAGCCTCATCTCCTCTTGAGTTGATTCATAGTGACATATCAGTACCTCTTCCTCACCTATCTTTGAATAATGCAAGATACATCTTAACATTCATAGATGATTATTCTAAATTCAGTTTGGTATATTTTCTTAAGTTGAAGTTAGAAGTCTTTGAATGCTTCAAATTGTTTAAAGCTTCTATAGAAAAGTTCACCGATAAGAAGATAAAGGTCCTTTGTATTGACACTGGAGGAGAGTATGTGAAGAATGAGTTTTAGTTATTTTTTGCAGATGAAGGTATTGATATGAAACACACTGTTCCTTACACACCACAACAGAATGGTGTAGCAGAGAGAAAGAACAATACTTTTAAAGAGATGGAAACTTGCATGCTTGAGTCTAAAGCATTGGCTACTAGACTTTGGGAATAAGCTATCAACTATGTTGCATACCTCTATAATAGAGTTCCTCACAAAGTCCTATAAGGAAAAACTCCTTTCGAAGCATGGATGGGATACATACCAGATGTGTATGATCTCAGAGTATTTGGATCCAAAGTTTGCGCAAGGATTCCTTCTGAGAAGAGGAGAGCCTTAGAGACACAAAGAAAAAAGTGCATACTGGTTGGTTATGCAAAAAATTCAAAGGCCTACAAACTATTATATCTATCTACCATGCAGACATTTATTTAGAGAAGGGTCAAGTTTGAGGAGTGGCGATTGCATGATTCCCACCATGTCGAAGAAGACAACTTTCCAACTACTACACAACATGATATTGAATAATAGAGTGAAGCATCCTCTAATGAAAGTTCATATTTTGACTCTGAAAGTGAATATGAGTGAATGCTAGATCCAAATACACAAGAACGTGAAGATATAACACCTGAAGATCCACCTACTCTTCCAAGATGGGCTGCCAAGACCCTTGAATCTGCAGGTGATCTTATTGGATATCCACAAGATCCAAGAAGAACTAGATCTGAGTTTCAAAATGCAAGGTTTGCACTCTCTCATATAGATCCCTTTATTTCTGACAGATGTTTTATTATGATTGGATTAGATCCAAAAACCTTCTTTGAGGTCTCCCAAGATCCAAGATCGATATTAGCTATGGCTGAAGAGTACCAATCTCTTCAAATGAATGAGACTTGGGATCTTGTTTCTCTCCCTCCTGGAAGGAAGTTTGGTAGTCACTACAGTACTCCACCAATCATCTATTGTGACAATCATATTGCTATTAGGATTTATACAGATCTGGATCTGAGACAAAGAACCAAACACATTGATATACACATGCATTACATCCGAGGATTAGTGCATGATTGTACCATCACACTTCTCTATTGTCCTACAGAAGATAAAATTGCAGATATTTTCACCAAGACTTTTTCAGTGAAGAAGTTCACTCATCTTCGATCCCTTCTTAGGTTGATTGCTACCTTGGTTGATTAGTTTTTTACAGTCTATGTTGAGGGGGGTTTTTGTTACCATTGGGTTTTCCCTCTTTCCTCAGTTTTTCTAGATTGATTGTATGAGGTGACCATTGGTCTCAGTAACCAGGGTCCTATTTTCCATTATTTTTCCTCATAGTCCAGCTTAAGGGGTGGTGTTGGAATATTCTCACCTTATTGTTTTGGCTTTGCATGCTTTTCATGCAGGCATGCATTCCATGCAACAATCCATGAATCCATGCATCATCAGTGTAGTGTCCTAGCACCTAGTCCCTATTTTGGGCCCCCTCGAGCTTGTTTTTGGCCATCATTAGCCATCCTATCCACTTAGTGTTCCTTTTTTCCATCACGGGGATTACAAATGTGCCCTCATGCACATATTTAGGAGATATGACAGTCAATTCCATGATTTAACGAACATTGTCCCCTTTATCACACAATTAATTTACTATAGCTCCTAGTTTGATTGCTACTCAGTGTAGGAGCACCCTCCTTGACCATTGAAAACTAGTTATGTGCCCCCTTGGAATATCCTCCCCTATTTTGGTTCCCACATGCTCAGTGATGTTTAGTTCCAACTCAGTTGACTGATTATTCATCCTCAATGGCCACTAAACCTTATTGGGAGATGGTTCCAATGCAAACTAAGCCATGACTTGAGGAGAATTCATTCTATTGTAATACCATTTTTTCCAGCTTACAACTGATGAATGTATGAACAACAATTTCTCATATCTTTTGAGTTTCGTGAGTGAATTTGATCATATTTCTTGCTAATTCTTTTATGCAATAAACACTATGAAATTATGAGGTTTGTTCAAGCTTAGTGATCTATCCTTGTGGAATTTCACACTTGGTCCCTAGAAGGTGCCTTTAGAGCCTAATGCATAATTCAAAATTCAAAATATTTGAAAGTGATATTTAGTTGTGTAATTGTGTTTGAAAAGCTGATGTTGTTTGTTATTTTATACTAATATTTGTATGGTTTTCCTTGTGCAAGTGTGTGTAAATATTTGTCTATGTGTGTTTTTTCTAACATGTATATTTTTGTATATGTGCATAGATATTTGCCTATGTGCATGTTTTTTTTTAATGTTTATGTATAAATCTTTTTATGTGTGTAGGTTTTTGTAGTGTAAATATATATGTATATGTACATATTTAATATGTGTGTAAATATAATTATGTGCATCTAACGTTTGTGTGTAAATGACTAGCAGTGGTAGGTACACAAGAGGGGTGTATAGGGGTGGTAGAAACACAAGGAGGATGAAATGGGGTGGTAGGTACACAATGGGGTTCCTTCATTGATCCAGAGAGAACTCAAAAAATAAAAATATCTCGGGGTCTAGAAAATGCTTCAAACAATACAGTATAGACTTAAATGATCTCCATCAAGAGATCGAGATCACCTTTTCAGCAAACATAAGGAACCTTTTGGTATTTGGGAAGATCGCCATTATCATTCATCACTTACAGAAAAATTTCATATACAATGACAACTCTCTAGAAAAAATTATCAAAATAATAAGGTATAGGAAAAGTTCAAGTATCTCCCTAGTCATCATATCAAGGCACCCATAAAATTTTGTTAAGTTTAAACCAAATAGACTAGCAAGATCACTGAAAAAAGCATAATCACAAGATAGACACAAAATTTACCCTGGGAAACCCTCATGGGGTAGAAAACCTAGCAAAGCTTTCCTCAATAAGATGATCAACCAAAATACAAGATGTGCTCCCTCCTTCTTCACCTCCTTAGCAGATCTCCTAGACAAGTGCGCTACTTTTCTCAAGTGAGAAAGTGTGTCTAATGAGGAGTTCACCTCCTCTATTTATACTAACTCCCGACCACCAAAAATACCTAATGGGGCCGACCTCTCCTGGAGAAGTCTAATAACCCCAAAAATATAACCTCAGGGCCGACCCCCACATGGTGGGTCTAATAACACTGGTTAGCACAACTTCTCGGAGGAATAAACATCTCTGGATACATAATAGAATCACCTCAGAGGGATGGAACATCTCTGGAATAAATAATGTACAAATATAATATTCTTAGAAGTTACAATATTCAACACTCCCCCTTAACGAGAAGGATATTATAACAACATCTGTAGGAGCAAGGAGTTAATGACTACATCATACATGATACATCTATAAATAATCGGAAGCTTTCTTCAATTCATCATCATCAGTAACTTGACTAGTTATTGGAACATCAACATCATCAGAGTTGATAGTACTCAATCATCAACATTGTCATCATACGATCATCAGCATCGTCATCAGCATCGTCATCACAAGATCATCAGCATCGTTATCACACGATCATCAGCATCATCATCATACGATCATCAGCATCGTCATCAGCATCATCATCAGCATCGTCATCACACGATCAATAGCATCGTCATCATACGATCATCAGCATCGTCATCACACGATTATCAGCATCGTCATCAGCATCATCATCATATGATCATCAGCATTGTCATCACACGATCATCAACATCATCATGAGCATCGTCATCACACGATCAATAGCATCGTCATCACATGATCAACAGCATCGTCATCATACGATCATCGGCATCGTCATCACACAATTATCAGCATCGTCATCATACGATCATCAGCATCGTCATAACACGATCATCAGCATTGTCATCATACGATCATCAACATCATCATCAGCATCGTCATCACACGATCAATCCTGTTCTCTTTAGGAGCTATGTCCATGGATGATGCAATCCTGTCATGTACCTTTTTGAACCGAAGTCCAGGGACGATCCAGTCCTATCATGTACCTTTTGAACCGAAGTCCAGGGACGATCCAGTCCTATCATGTACCTTTTCAACCAAAGTCCAGGGACGATCCAGTCCTATCATGTACCTTTTGAACCGAAGTCTAGGGACAATCCAGTCGTATCATGTACCTTTTGAACCGAAGTCCAGGGACGATCCAGTCCTATCATGTACCTTTTGAACCAAAGTCTAGGGATGATCCAGTCCTATCATGTACCTTTTGAACCGAAGTCCAGGGACGATCCAGTCCTATCAATTTTTGGAGACCTCATGTCTACGGCTCAATTCGAAAGACCAAAGTCTGAGGATGATCCAACCCTCAACCGTACATTTAGGATTACATCCAAGGATGTCTTAATCCTCAACCATACATTTAGGACCATGTACAAGGATGACTTAATCCTCAACCGTACATCTAGGACCACGTCCAACGATGACTTAATCCTCAACCGTACATTTAGGACCACGTCCAAGGATGACTTAATCCTCAACCGTACATTTAGGACCACATCCAAGGATGACTTAATCCTCAACCGTACATTTAGGACCATGCCCAAGGATGACTTAATCCTCAACCATCCACCAAGGACTTCATTCTCAAAGACATATGTCTACGACTCTCTTTAGGACTGAAGTCCAAGGATGATCCAATCCCCTCACATGTCCACCAAGGACTTCATTCTCAAAGACATATGTCTACGACTCTCTTTAGGACTGAAGTCCAGGGATGATCCAATCCCCTCACATGTCCACCAAGGACTTCATTCTCGAAGACATATGCCTACGACTCTCTTTAGGACTGAAGTCCAGGGATGATCCAATCCCCTCACATGTCCACCAAGGACTTCATTCTCGAAGACATATGTCTACGGCTCTCTTTAGGACTGAAGTCCAGGGATGATCCAATCCCCTCGTCAATCATGGGTACAAGTATCTTCATCCATACAAGTACAAATATACTCATCAAGGCATTATGTAACCTTATCATCAAAACATGTAAATCAAAACATGTATCCTCATCAATAGCATCAATGCATATATCATTACAACCATGTATCTTCACTAATACATCTTATCATCAAAAAACATGTATCCACTTAATACATCTATCATCAAAAGCATGTGTACATATATCATCAAAAGCATGTATACATCTATCATCAAGAGCATGTATTCTTCACTAATACATATCAAAAGCATACTAACACATCTATCATCAAAAACATGTATACACTAGCACATCTATCATCAAAAACATGTATACATCTATCATGTGTTCTCACTAATACATCTAACATTAAAAGCATGTATCTATCATGTATTCTCACTAATACATCTAACATTAAAAGCATGTATACATCTATCATGTATTCTCACTAATACATATAACATTAAAAGCATGTATACATCTATCATGTATTCTCACTAATACATCTAACATCAAAAGTAAAAATATAAGATTCCTAAATCTAAATAATTCTAAGTAACTAAGTGCAGCAAATTGATGGGACATACTTGTTATCAGATACTATACTACTCCCCCTTTCGAGGAGGGTCCTTCTGGACTATACCAAGCTTGTCTCAGAAGTATTCAAACTTTACTCGAGACAGAGGTTTAGTCAAGATATTAGCAATCTGATCCTCAGTGCTTATATACTCGATCTTGATAGCTCCTCTCTGCAACATATCTCGTATATAGAAGTATCGGATCTCAATGTGTTTTGACATATCAGGGAACACAGGATTTTCAGCCATCTTAATGCAGCTTTGATTATCACACACAATCACAGTGGGATCCATTTCTAAGTCAAACACTCCAGATAATAGTTTCTGAAGCCATACTGCTTCACAGCTGGCAGAACAAGTAACTATATATTCTGCTTCAGCAGTACTAAGGGCCACACTAGATTGTTTCTTGCTGAACCATGAGATCATGGCAGATCCAAGACCGTAACATCCACCTGAAGTACTTTTTCTGTCTTAGATACTACCTGCCCAGTCAGAATTTGAGTAACCATGTAACCTTAGTTCATGACCTCCGAGATAATATAGACCAAAATCTAATGTACCTTTTAGGTACCTCATTACATGCTTTGCAGCTATTAAGTGAACCTTTCTTGGTTCTACTAGATACTGACTTAGGGTATTTACAGCAAAGCATATATCAGGCCTAGTATTTGTTAAATACATCAAAGACCCGATAATTTGTCTATATAGGGTTATGTCCACTAATTCTGACGAATCATTAACTAATAACTTCAAGTTAGAGTCCATGGGAGTGGCCATGGCTTTACACTGTAACATATCAAATCTTTTGAGAATATCCACAGTATACTTACCTTGATTTAGAAAGATTCCTTTTGGTTCTTGGCATAATTCTAAGCCTAAGAAGTAGTGCATTAATCCAAGATCTTTCATCTCAAATTCTGAAGAAAGCTTCTTCTTGCTTTCAATAATTTGTTTCTCATTTCCGGTTAGAAATAGATCATCTACATATAATAACAGTATAACTGGTTCATCATCCATTACTTTGAGATAAAGATTGGGGTTAGCTTTAATTTTGGTAAATCCCATGCTTGTTAAGAAATTGTCAATCCTTCCGTACCAAGCCCTAGGAGCTTGCTTCAATCCATATAATGCCTTTTTTCAGTTTGCATACATGGGTCCTTCCGTCTTTGACCTCAAATCCTTGTGGTTGTTCTATGTATACTTCTTCTTCAATTACACCATTCAGAAAAGCTATCTTAACATCCATTTGGTGTAATTTCCACTTCATCATGGATGCCAGTGCCATGATAGTTCTATTTGACGTATACCTAGCAACTGGTGCAAATGTTTCTTCATAGTCAATTCCCTCCTTTTGAGAGAATCCTCTGGCTACAAATCTTGCCTTGTATTTTTCAATGCTACCATCTGCAGCATGTTTTATCTTGAAAATCCATTTGGAAGAAACCACACTTTTATCTTTTGGTTTGGGGACTATATCCCAAACTTCATTTTTCATTATCGACTAATATTCTTCTGTCATTGCTTCTACCCATTCTTTCTTCTGAGCTACCTCTTCATAGATGGTAGGTAGTTGATCCACAAGATCACACATCAAGGCCATATAGTTGGATACTAGCTTTGGTTTCTTTCTTTCTCTAGTGGAGCCTTCAGGAGCTCCATATCTTTCAGCCCCTTGAATAATATCTCTAGCCCATGCTGGCCTTCTTTTCTTAGATAAGTCTGAAATAGGAGGCTCTTGTGGTTCCAACAAGTCATGATCCTCTGGTGAATCATCTTCAGGAATGGGCACAGCCTCTGTGATTCTGGGAGATGTATCTTCTTCATAGATTTCTTCAAGTTGGCACTTTTTGTATTTCTTAAGAGCTGCTTCTTCATCAAAAGTTACATCTCTACTTATTTCTATGTGATGAAAACCTGGAATGTAAATTCTGAAGGCTTTCGATGATTCACAATACCCAACAAATATTCCCTTCTTACCAGAAGGGTCCAACTTGGTTCTCTTTTATTTTGGAATGTGGATGTACACATGACACCCAAATATTTTAAGATGACTTACCTCAGGCTTCTTTCCTGTAAACACTTCTTCTGGAGTTTTGAAATCAAGAGCACTATGAGACAATCTATTTTGCACATATACTGTTGTCTTGGCTGCTTCAGCCCATAAATACATGGGAATATCTTGGTCATGTATCACAGTCTTCACAGCTTCCATGATTGTTCTATTTTTCCTTTCAGCCACCCCATTTTGTTGGGAATTATAGGGAGTAGTTAGTTCCCTTTTAATTCCAGCTTCTTTACAAAAGTCTTCAAAGTTCTTTGAGGTAAATTCCCCGCCATTATCTGTTATGAGAATCTTGATTCTCTTTTCTGAGAGATTTTCTATTAGAGCCTTGAACTCTTTGAATTTTCCAGAGACTTCATTCTTACCTTTTAGGAAGTATATCCAAGTTTTCCTTGAATAGTCATCAATGAATGAAAGATAGTATTCAAACCCACTTAGAGAAGTAGTGGGCATTGGTCCACATACATCTGAGTGTATTAGCTCCAAAATGTTCTTAGTCTTTGTTTCACTCTTTGGAAAGGGGTTCTTGACATTTTTCCCTTTCTTACATCCTTTGCATGAGCCATCATGATCAACTTTCCAATCTGGTAATCCTATGACTACCTTGCTTACATAGGGTAAGGCTTTATAGTTGATGTGAGCTAATCTTTTATGCCATATCTCATTGGGGCTAGATATCTCATGAGCAAGGGCAGCTTCTGGATGACCCTTGAGCTTATAGAGACCTCCTTCTTCTTCACCAATGACAACTGCATCTTTAATTGTCTTTCCTTTGGACCACATGAGTACTTGTCCATCTATGAAAGCCACTCTAAAACCTTTCTTATCTAGTGCTGAGATAGAGAGTAGGTTCTTCTTTAAACCTGGTACATATAAGATGTCTTTCATCTTCAAGGGTGTTCCAGAATCTAGCTTGTAGCTAGCTTCACCAATTCCTTTGATGGGATATTGATAGTCATCTCCTAGAGATACCTTTTGTGAAGAAGACTTTTCTTCAAGATTTGAGAAAGTCTTTCTTTGACCTGTCATGTGCTTAGAAGCACCACTGTCAATAAGCCATGTATCTTCTCCAGGAGATACAGATCCAGAGAGTGCAGAGAATAGGACATATTCTTCTGGATCTTCTTTCTTCAATTTATATCTTTTCTTTCTAGGTCTTACCTCTACCTCTTATTCTTCTTCTTCTTCTTCTTCTTCTTCTTCTTCTTCACTGTCATTTTCTGCCATATGTGCATGGTGTCTTTTGTGGACAAACTTCTTCTTTTGTGAAGGACAAAATCTAGAGATGTGTCCTAATTTATGACAATTGTAGCATTCGACTGTGGAAAGATCTCTTACTGGATTGGGTCCTTTTCTCTTTTTAGGTCTATAGAAGTGTTGAGATCCTTTGTGGTCAACTTTCTTGAGATGACTCATTCTTCTTCTTTTGGTATGGGTGGCCAAAGCTTGGTCATCCTCTTTGAGAAGAGATTCTCTGTTGGCTACTCTAGCTTCTTCTTGAACACAATCCTCCCATACTATATCAAACTTCATGCTCTCTTTTCTGGCACACATGGTTTGTATGAATGATTCCCAAGGTCTAGTGAGACCATTGAGAGCAGTCATCACAAGTTCATCCTCATCAAGAGTATCACCTATTGCATCTAGTTGCTCCTTGATTTGTGAGACCCTTGAGAAGTAGTCTTGAATGGATTCTCCTTTGTGCATCTTGGTACTCTTCAATTGAGTCCTTAGATTCATCTTCCTATTGATATTCTTTCCTTCATACATTCTTCCTAGGGCATCATACATCTCTTTTGGAGTCTTCTTGGAGGCCACTTGGGGAATCAAGTGGTCTTTAATAGAATCAGCTATGATTCTCTTTTCCATAATAAAATCCTTCCTATGCTTTTCTTTGGCTTCATCTCCTTTTGGTTCTGCAACTTCATCCTTGATATAATGAGCAAGATCATTCTCTTCAAGATTGAGACCAATTCTGTATTTCCATGCCCAAAATTTTTCTAAACCTTCTAGCTTGTCTTCAAGCTTAGTGTTTGGAGCCATCTTCTCTTGGGGGAGTCCAAGAGACAGAGTAGTACTTACCTGAATAGTTACCTTTTATTTTTCTGGATCCTGAAACAGAATTTTATCGCACTTTTGGTAGAATTAGGGTTTGACTTTCCCAGAGTTCTACCAAACCAAAAATTTCGATCTAGGGCTCAAAAGATTTGTCTTGAGAAGGGATATCCAGCCATGTAATCAGATTTCAACAATACCAACTTTTTGCTGAAACCAATTTCTGATTTATCGCACTTTTGGTAGAATTAGGGTTTGACTTTCTCGGAATTCTACCCAACCAAAAAGTTCAATCTAGGGCTCAAAAGATTGGTCTTGAGAAGGGCTATCCAGCCATGTAACCAGATTTCAATAATACCAACTTTTTGACGAAACCCTAAACTTCACCGGAGAGAGAGAGAGAGATTCTTACCTTGTGAAAGATGTCCTATTCAGTCTAGCTCTGATACCATGTTAAGTTTAAACCAAATAGACTAGCAAGATCACTGAAAGAAGCATAATCACAAGATAGACACAGAATTTACCCTAGGAAACCCTCATGGGGTAGAAAACCCAACAAAGCTTTCCTCAATAAGATGATCAACCAAAATACAAGATGTGCTCCCTCCTTCTTCACCTCCTTAGCAGATCTCCCAGACAAGTGCGCTACTTTTCTCAAGTGAGCAAGTGTGTCTAATGAGGAGTTCACCTCCTCTATTTATACTAACTTCCGACCACCAAAAATACCTAATGGGGCTGACCTCTCCTGGAGAAGTCTAATAACCCCAAAAATA
This sequence comes from Larix kaempferi, assembly GCA_027924585.1. NCBI lineage: Eukaryota > Viridiplantae > Streptophyta > Pinopsida > Pinales > Pinaceae > Larix > Larix kaempferi. The sequence continues at coordinate 3,179,633 of BSBM01001248.1, read as the reverse complement.
TAACCTCAGGGTCGACCCCCACATGGTGGGTCTAATAACCCTAGTTACCACAGCTTCTCGTAGGAATAAACATCTCCAGATACATAATAGAATCACCTCGGAGGGATGGAACATCTCCGGAATAAATAATGTACAAATATAATATTCTTAGAAGTTACAATATTCAACAAATTTCTCCAATAACTACTCAAGGTTTTGAATTTTACCATCGAACTTGCATCTTTGCATTGTGATGTATACAAACTAGTTGGATCTTATTATAATGAAATTTTACGATCAAAATAAATTTCATAATACAAACCAATTGAAATAATATTCATTATGTCGATTCTAAATCTAAAGTCACACTTAAACCTAACAAAGCATCCATGCTAAGAAAAACACATTGGCATAGGGATGATGGTCCCTTCATAAAGAAACATTCCAAGTGAAGGGGATGGGGAGATATTTTTCATATCTTTTATCACAATGATGATAGAATAGTTTTTTCACACCTAAGTATGATCGACAAGTCCTTATTGATTGGTATATCATCAAATATTAAACATCGATGGAAATAATTACTTTTACAGTTATGACAGTGGTTCCAAATGCTACGAACATGGTGAAGTGAGTATGTTTTTTTAGAGTTCAAACACAACACTTTTTTCAATCGACCATCCAACAATGACTATATGATGCCCCTAGAGATCAAAATTTATCTATTTCATTAGTAACGAAGGAAATCATATCAAAATCCATTCAAACTCAACCATTTTTTTAAAAGCATGATGTTGTTGATTAGGAAACTACACACAATAAGATAAGCCAAGATACAAATATAGACAACATGGATATAAATCACATATCTGAAAACCCATGTATATCAAAGATACAAAAATCGTCCAAAGATATCAATTTTCTAGCAAACAGTGGAACATGGTTCCCAATGTACACATGATGGAAACTCGTGCCTTAGATCGAAAATACATGGAAACCCCTGCCCTAGATACCAAGTACATGGAAAATGGTGCCCCAAAATTTCACATCATGGATAATGTGCATAACATGGTATGTCAATCATCGTTCGCACCCCCGACACTCCCAAGCGCATCTCTGAAATTGATCTTCCTCTTCTTGGAGCTAGTGGAATCTCAGGCCTTCTCCCGTCTAGGATTAGACCATCTCTCCAGGATCTTAAACAAATGATATAAGATACCATCATTTTCAATACTTTGTAACATTCACCACTTTTATAAAATGAATGTTTAATTCAAATCTTAAATAACTCACCACTGATGGGAGTGAGAGATATGAGGCATGTGTCCTTGATCTACTGAGCCTCTCAGCAATGCCACCCTACAACAATTACAACAATCATTTCATTGCAAAATAATAATTGCTTAAATTAATTTTCGTTAATGCATCACAATATTTTCATAAATTAACTTGATTCTCACCACAAACACCTCCATAAATGGATATGACTGGGCTTCAGGGCTACCAGGTGGAGCCATAGGCTGGAAAACCTACTCCAATGTAGTCATGGGGGGGGGGGTAGATGTAGTTGCAGCAACTATAGGTGCAACCATTGTAGATGTATCGACGAATGTTTAAATATTAGTTTCCACAATAGTGGCGGGAACTAAAGAAGATAGGGTGGAAGAGGGCATGGTGGTATGGGGTGGAGGAGGATGTCATGGACGATGAACCCATACCGATTATACCATAGGGGGTATCGACCTAAAAGGGATAGGGGGGATGTTGAGGGATGGTGGATGGGAGGTAAGTATTGAATAGAGGGAGGAGGATGGATACAAAGGGGGTTGTGGACGAATGGGGGAAACTGTATGGAAGTGGGGGCACGAACAAATGGGGGAGCATGTATATGGGGGGGGAGTGGATGAATGGTGGAGGATGGATAGATGGGGGGAGTGGATGAATGGGGGAGGTTATATGGACGAGGTAGGATGGACAGAGGGGGGAGTATGGATAGAGAGGGGATTTTGTATGGAAGGGTGAGGGTGGACAGGGGGACGGGTATTGATGGAAGTGGCAAGGGTGACTCATGGGAGAGGGTGGAAAAATGGGACTAAAGTGGGGAGGTGGAATAGTGGCACCTGCAGTTGATGGTGGCACTTGCATATACATTTGTAATATAATAGTTTAGTAAACAAAAATAAAATTAAACCATATTAATTCATAACAATTCAAATTAAAAGCATGTTTTTAACTACACATTATACCTATGTGTATGGTGACCCATCGATCCCTGGCGGACATGGTTGGTCATCATAGTTTGTGAATACATGTGGACACCAAAATGCATGCATGTTATGAACATATGAAACAAGTAATTAGTTAGGAAATAAAAATATTCAAATGTATTGTAGGAACTATCATCGTGTATGTCATAAATATAAATAAATAAATAATATAAATTGCATAAGTAATAACAATATTGTGTGAGGTACTGAAAATACCTCCATGTGAGGTGCTACAATTTCAGTTGAAGTTTCCATTACTGCATCTAGTTTGGGATATCCTATGTTTTCCCATGTCGGCATGTCCACTCTAAATAACTATACATTGAAATAACAGTTTAAGTCATACATAATTGCTTTAAAATAATTTACAATTTCACAAGTGATGATTGAAAAATCACTAAAAAAAGTGTTAACCTAATTCATATAGAATCCCTTAATCGGGCCAGGGAAAGTGTTCCCAAAATGGGGACAAATATGTGGGATTTTCCCCATCAAACTAGAAGGCCTAGCATGGCTACCAGTAATCACAAGTCTATCATGAATCTGTCGTTAAGGCCCTACACTTGAGTCTTTATCAGGGTCAACCCATCTCTCCATTGTAGTCGTTGCTACAAACATGGTGTCTCTAAGGAGTCCATGTGAAACATTCCTCATCACCCCCCTTGATTTGCTCAAGTTTGTGGGGTAACTGAGGTGGATGGTGAGGGGGGTTGGGCTCATGCATAGGAACTAGTCTCCCTCTCAGTGGGTTCCCTCTTGTAGTAGGTCGATCTTGGGAAGAGCCAATCCCAAAACCCAAGAACTAGATTATGTCAAAATAATTGACATGTAAAATGAGCATAAACTCAGCCCATAGTTGTCGAACGAAGTACTGTGGAACCTCCCTATTATTGCAGGGAGGTTTATCGTAAACCGTGAACCACCTCTCCATCCAGTTGTCCCTCCATGGTTGGAAATGACACCAATCCATGCAGACACGTGGATTTATAATGTATGGTGGTTGTTGTGTTCTTGGATCGGTTAACATATTGTATAATCGGGCCTTTGTAATATTCAATGCTTTTATTTCCTCCTTGGAAATGGTTGTGGAATAATACTCCTGCATCCTATCTCTATATTCGGTCATGTCAGTCAATTAGCGATGTGCATGGATGAGGGAGTCAATTGATCTCTTAGTTGAGGTGGAAAGGGACACTAAAGATGGTTCCCCTGTTTTTCTTAATTATCGAGTGTGCACTCTCATTTCATGTAGGTAATGGTTCAAGTCGTCTTCGTCAAAAAAAATTTGGGGGTTTTGATTTTGTTGGGCATTTTGATTTTGTTGAGGGTTTTCATTAGTTCCAACATTTGTGTTTTCTTGTGTTCCACCATAATACATGTTAACATTTTTTTCATTCATTGTATAGGTTTAGACTCTACAATTGAAAAAATTTCTAGTATTTTACTAATTTGGGAATTATTAAAAATTTAATAAATAATAAAAAAATCAATAAAATGAAAAAAAAATTGTCTTACCCATCAAATGCGATGGATGATCACTCGGTAGATGGATCGATGGAGTTATTGAGTGCAATGGGTGAGTGGAGTGGTCTCTTACTCCATGTATGCGTCAGGTGAATGAAGTTTGGCCAATTGGAAATGAAATATATCGCTTTCTGCCCCCTTTTTTATTTGGTTTAACAGGAGCATGTGGAAGCCCTTGAGAGCGTATGTGCTAAAAACGTCCATGCGCAGCAGCACGCATGTGCCTTGGTTCAGTACCGAACCTAAATGCGTCTGTGCGTTTCCTTAGGTGTGTGCACATATTCATTTGTTATCCGCTAGCGCGACCCCATTCCAATGGTTTTGGGGATCAAATTTGTGCCCCCACCCTTCATTTCACACTGATATTGACCCCAAAAAGATACAAAGTTGGCACCCTTCATCCAATCGAAATTCTGAAGAAAAAAAAATAATTTGTTTCTCTCCAAATAAGTAAACCATAGAGCAATGTCAAAACCTTCCTTTGCCACTTTTAATAACTGAGGACTAAAATTGCGTTGATAGTAATTGTAAGGTGCATATTTGAAATTAGGGTTTGAGTGTTGTGGTTTTGTGTTGACAAAACCTCATACTCTGAAAAATAATCCTTCTACTCCCAACATTAAGAGTTTATTTTGAACTGAAATCAATTATATGAAAATTGATTTAGAATTTGTAAATTGAGGGCCTAAAAACAAAAGACTTAACAAGATACATTTAACTTTAAATTATTAAAAGATATTTATGACAAGAAACAATGTCTTTTATTCATTAATGATATTTCATGTTTTAATCATGTGGGAAACGACATATTATCACCTTATGTTGAGGGGTTACAACATGCTAATTGAAAAAATACAACCATAATCTAAAGCTTCTTTTGATTAGTGATGTCTTGCGTGCTTTCTTCTCTTGCATAACTATTCGACCATTTCTTGTTCCAAGCTACTTTCTCACTCCCGAAATTTTTCCAATCAGTTATTTGGCTTGCTTGCGCATCTTGAACCTATCTCCAATCAACTCTTTGAATTTTACCTTGAAGGACTTGAGACATGCACCATGTATCACATGTACTCTATGTATTCCTTATGTACTTCTTCAAACTGGATATGCTTGATGCTCCTTTGGATATACTTCTTTAGACTCGAATCTATGTCTTTCTTCATCTTACTAGCGCATATACTTCTTCAAAGTGGCTTCCATCTACTTCTTCAAAGTATCTTTCATATCTTTCTTCAAACTGGAAGATGAATACTGAATCCTTTTTTACACTAGTTGACATCAATGACACAAACTGAATCAGTTGACATTAATGACAACCAAATTCAAATATATATATATATATATATATATATATATATTAAAATTTGGTTTACTTTTTATTAAAAAAAATTGTTTATAAATTTTATAAAATTAAAAGTTAAAATTTATAAATTTTTATATTTTTTTGACTTCTTGGAAAACAAATTAATCTGTTTTCTCATTTTGGTTTTTCAATTTTTTTACTTGTGCCACCCTCCTTTGGGTTGTGGGGAGGGGCTCCCTTTGGGTTCCCAAATCACCACCCCAACGAGCGGCACGATCCTGAGGAAAATGTTAAACTTGAAAATTTTTATAAGATATTTTTGTAACATTTTGACTTTAAGATTTTATTTTGAGAATAATATTATGTTTTTAATATGTTATTAACAAATATATGTTATACCTTTTCTTTAGTTTATGTGAATCATCACTTTATGGAAAGTAATGTTAAATAGAATAATTTTATACATAAAATAACTGAAAACACGTTAGAAATTATTTGAAATGTCTTTAATTTCTTTAATTTAAAAAAAAAATGTCCAAAAATATGACTTCTTTAAGGAAAAATTTTTAAGAAAAAACTTCCAAAATGTATATATTTTGAATTCTAATTAGCTTCTAAATGTTAAAAAAATTCAAAAATGTATATATTTTTTCATTATAACTAGCTACTAAATGTATATATTTTTAGTAAAATTTGAAAAAATGAATTTGTAAATAAAAATTATAGTTTTTTTATGACCAAGAACTTTTAAAATTGCAAAAAATGGCTTAAAATGAAAAATGGTGCTACCAGCATACACACTTTTTGAAATAGAGGTAAAACAACTACTAAAATTGACCCCCCAAAAAATCAGAGCAATGTCGGGTTCTCTCCAAGTTGTATAACTTGTTATAAATAGAGACCAAGGTGTGTCTCTTAGGTCAGAGCCTGATATTGTAATGAACAAATTATAAAACAACATTTTCTACGGTTTTCTCCCATTTGGATTTCCACATAAAACCTATGATGCATTGTGTATCATCTTATGTGATTATTATTATGTTTAATAATGTACTATGGTTAATGATGTACTGGTAATTTAAAGTTGCTGCAATTTAATGTTTGAAGTAAAAATTGGTGAAAGTGTTTAATACTGATTCATCCCCTTCTAAATATTATTGAATATTCCAACAATGTTGTCGGTTCCATCCACACTCAACATGGTCATCCAGTGGCCTATCATAGTGAGACACTCTCAAATGTCATTTGTAAGTACCCCACCTATGAAAAAGAGATGTATTCCATTGTACAATCCTTCCACAAATGGAAGCATTACATTCTAAGGAGGGAGACAATCATCCATATGAATAACAATCCTTTATAGTTCATGTAGACACAAGGAAAATTACAAAATGGCCACCATAAAAAGTGGTCCACATACTTTCAACAGTTTCACCTCAACATTAAATATAAGGAAGGGAGCACCAATTGTGTCACAAAATTCCTCAATCAACCTCCTATTGCAGCACTAACCTTAGTGCTCAAATCTTGTGGGCATGTTACCTCTAGGTGGTCCCAATTCTATGACAATGATTTGGACTTCTCTATAGGCTATGAAATGCTGGGAGCGAGAAATACCATCATAGAATTTCATACGCAAGATGGACTGTTATGCCCTTTGGGTCATCGGAATGGACTATTAGGAAATACTCTAGATGTATTTCTATTGTTCGAAGCTTCACCCAAATGTTAGTAATTATCTCAGATCCTACACTACATGCTCCATCACTAATCCAACCATTAAAAAAATGACTATACACTCCTCTTCATACTCGCTATAGGCCCTGGTAATCCATCTTCATGGACTACATGTCAGGTATTCCTTCAACCAATCATGGTAATGACTGTGTATTCGTGGTTGTTGATATATTCTCCAATATGGCCATTCTAACAGCCAACATGAAGAGCATCATGTATTCAAAGAAAATTCCAAGGTATTCGTTGAGCATGTGTGGGTATGTTTTGGAATTCCATAGACCAACATTTCAAATTGGGATAGTTGGTTCTTAAGTACATTTTGGTCGATCCTATGGTCACTGTTGGAGACAAAGCTCACCAAAGACACCACCCCCAAACTAATGGATAGACGAAGGTCATCAACATGATTATTGTACACATACTACGCATTTTCAACTCCAAGCATAAACACACATGGGATGAGAGAGTTCCTTCCATTCAACACAGCTACAACACAGCTACAACAGAGCCCTCCATAGCTTGAATGACCATGCCTTTTTTAGGTGGGATTGAGATTTCAACCATTGGGCCCCATTGATGTAGCACTTCCCTTTGTTCCCACATAGGTGGAACCCTACCATGCTTAATTGGAGGATGAGAGAGCCACCAAATTCATTGAACGGATTCAACACATCCAGAAACATGTCCATGATATTTTGTAGAAATTAAATTCTATGTACAAGCAGCGCCATGATCAACACAGGGTTCCACATAAGTTTTAGGTGGGAGCCAAGGTTTGGTTGCATTTGTAGAAAGAGCAACTTACATGACCCCATCAAAATATGCATCCACTTCACTATGGGACTTATACCATCACCAAGTACATGGGTGAAAATGATTTTGAAATAAGTATATCCCCCTTCCTTGGCTTGCACCCGGTATTTAACGTGGACCTCCTTTGACCATATTTTCCACCATTATTTGACACGTCAAAGGTGGTCGCATAGTTGATACCTATAGATATAAAACCTGAGTGCATGGAAGAAGCCTTCATTGATCACATCATGGACACAAGTTAAGGGAACTCGCCAATAGAAGCACCAACTTTACTGGGTTGTCAAAGAAGCGAAGCTCTTGTAGAAAGGAAAGTGGCTCACAAAGTGTCAAGTTCAACATCATTTTCCCCATTTGATGGGGGCACTCAATTAAATAGATATCATTGCTTCCAAAGGGGGGATGAATGATCTAGGTGGTCATCGATGGCCACTGACCTAGTCCTCTCGGTCAATATACAGTTTTCTATCTTGAAATTGTTTTCATGGTTTTCTAGGTCCTAATGTTCGGGGGTCAATTTGAGGCCATAAATAATAATAAAATGTCATGGAAGCACCCAATAAATATAGAAAGGCATGTATAGGAATTTAATAACATGTACCTTTCAACCAAACCTTTCCAAAGGGGTACCAATAACCCCAAATGGAGATTGTATCCAAATGTTACGCCCCCAGGAAGTTGATGTATCGGCTAACCACAACAAGGCCCACAAACATTTTGGTGTTTCATCTTTTGGGATTAGGGTTTTTTTATTTGTATGGTTTTCTCATTAATTCTCTATGTTAATATACCTTTTGTCCTCATTGTAACTAAAATTCTTGCAGATGAGCGTAGAAGACACATCTCTTCTCAGAGATCAACTACCACCATTCTAGCTATTTTGTATTGTGCATTTTACAATTTTCTTAATTTCATTAAGATACAGAGTTTGAATTTACTTTATCACTATGTTCTTGGTAATATATATTTGTGTACGTTATTCTATGCACATTCTTTCATTTCATTCTTAGACAAACTGGGATCAAGTGGTTGGTCAAATTTCTCCCTACTCCAACAATTGTTGCAACTAATTATGCACTTCTTATGCTTCTAGAACATACTATTTGTACAGTCTAACGTTCGACAATGGATAATCTAAAAGTAGTTGTATCTCATTCTCCACTTCCCTCTTAGTAGGTATGATCCTCTAGGTTCCTAGAATACTTTGTATATGCATGCAAAAGATTCTCCAATTTTTGTTTATTCTCTTTTGTACATCCCTCCAGATATTCCCTTACTTCTATTGATTCACCTTCTTGATGATTAGGTCTTAAGAAAAGAAACACAAACTTTCTACTTCAACTAATTGACTTCTTTGTTGGTTGTGGAGCCAGATCTTCTAGTCTCATAGATGATATTGTATCAGCTGTGTTTGTACCCCAATTTTATATGATATGTAGGTGGACTGTACACTCACCCCAGCGGGGGGGTGTGGGGGGGCATCACCCTCCGACAGGGTTCCAGGGGGGACCATCCCCCCTGGCTGGGGGGTCCGGGGGCCAGTGGTCCCCTGGCGGGGGTTCGGGGGTAGCGCCCCCAAAGAAAATTTTTGGGGCTGTTTTCACCAGCTGTTTTGCAGGCCCATGGTTTTGGGTATCCCGTGGTATTTTCCCATTGTATTTCCCCTATAAAATAAAGACATTGTAATACGGCTAGGAAGGAGGATGTATTAGGTTTTATGCATTGTAAAGATCTTTGAGATCAGGAGAGAGACTGTGAAACAAAGAAGAGGAAGTGCAACGGTTGTGTTGCAGGTTGTATCCCTTCACCTTGCTGGACGGTAATAATAATAAGGACTGGCAAATTCAGTGTGGACATAGCCCAAGTTGGGTGAACCACGATATATCTGTGTCTCTTTTGTAATGTGTATGTGTGATTATATTTGCATTTCTGTTTATTGTTATTGCTCTGCGATCCTGATTTTCTAACAATTGGTATCAGAGCCAAAGGTCTATTTGGCAGTTAAACCCACAGGAAGCTAGGGTTTCTGGTTCGAGTGGGAGAAATGGCAGAAGAAGGAAAGTTTAAGGTCGAGAAGTTTAACGGCCAAAACTTCAGGTTATGGAAGATGCAAATGGAGGACTATCTATACTAGAAGGATCTATTCCTACCGTTGGGAGGAAAAGCAAAGCAACCGACGGCTATGAAGGATGAAGAATGGGAGGTTCTTGACAGAAAGGCTCTGAAAACAATACGGTTGAGCCTGGCCTCGTCGGTGGCTTTCAATATCTCAAAAGAAACGACAACACAAGGTTTGATGAGTGCATTGGGTAAGCTGTATGAAAAACCCTCGGCCTCCAACAAGGTATTTCTAATGAAGCATTTATTTAATATGAATATGTCTGAAGGTGGATCTGTTACTGATCATTTAAATGAGTTTAATATGGTTACAAATCAGCTAAGTTCTGTAATTGTGAACTTTGATGATGAGGTTAGGGCTCTTCTAATCTTGTGTTCATTGCCAGAAAGCTGGAATAGCTTGGTCATGGCTGTAAGTAACTCTGTCTCTGGTTCAAACACCTTGAAATTTGATGATGTTATTAGTGTTATTCTTAGCGAGGAAATGTGATGAAAAAGCACAAGTGAGACATCAGGTAATGCGTTGACCATGGAGAGCAAGGGAAGACAAAAGGAGAAAGGAAAGAGCAAAGGTAATCGTGGAAAGTCTAAAACGGGCATATCCAAGTCCAGACTGGGAAAGATAGAGTGCTGGAACTGTGGAAAGAAAGGACATCTAAATAAAGACTGCAAATCTCTAAAGAAGAAAGGAGATGCACAAAAGGAAACTACCTGGGAAGCAAATGTAGTAGGTGATGTGTTACAAGATCCTTTGATTCTTGCATTAGATAATACTAGTGATTATTGGGTAGTAGATTCAAAAGCTTCATGTCATGCTACACCCCATAGGAAATACTTTCATGAGTATGTTCCTGGCGACTTTGGACATGTTTTATTGGGTGATGATGAGCCATGTAAAATTGTTGGAATGGGTAAGGTATGGATAAAAGTTAAGAATGGAACTGATTGGTTGTTTAAAGAATTTAGGCATATTCCTGCTATGAAAAGAAATCTCATCTCAACAGGGCAGTTGGGAGATGGCGGCTGTCTATCTACGTTCGGAGAAAAGTGGTGGAAGATCACTAAAGGATCAATGGTGATAGCAAAAGGAGACAGAGTAGGTACGTTGTATTTATGTCCTCATAATACTGACCATTCTATCTCTTTAGCTTCCACAAGAACAAATACAGCATTGTGGCATCATAGGCTTGGCCACATGAGTGAGAAGGGGATGCAGATTCTCCACTCAAGGAAGTTGCTGCCGGATTTGAAGCAGGTAAGTTTGGAATTCTGTGAAAACTGTGTTTATGGAAAATAGAAGAGAGTCAGATTTCTCAGGGTTGAGAAATAGAAGAAGAATGAAAAATTAGAGCTTGTGCATACAGATGTATGGGGACCGGCTCAGGTACAATCTCTTAGTGGCTCTCATTATTATGTTACATTTATTGATGATGCAACTAGAAAAACTTGGGTTTATTGCATTAGACAGAAATCTGATGTGTTTGCTACTTTTAAGAAGTGGAAAGCTTTGGTTGAGAATGAGACAGGAAAAAGATTGAAGTGTCTCAGATCTGATAATGGAGGTGTGGCAAGGAGTTTGATAGTTACTATTCATACCATGGGATTCATAGAGAGAAGACAGTCCTAGGAACATCACAGGAAAATGGTGTGTCAGAAAGGATGAACAGAACGGTCATGGAGCATGCAAGGTGTATGAGACTGCATGCAGGGTTGCCCTTACAGTTTTGGGCTGATGATGTAAATACTGCTGTTTATTTAATAAACAGAGGACCTTCAAGTGCTTTGGATGGTGGTATTCTAGAGGAAGCATGGACAGATAAAAAGTAAACTACTCATTTCTGAGAACGTTTGGTTGTGAAGCATTTGTCCATATTGATAAAGAAAATAGAACAAAGCTTGAAGCTAAATCCAAGAAATGTACCTTTATTGGATATGGGGTTGATGAATTTGGTTATCGTTTATGGGATTATGAAAATAACAAAATCATCAGGAGTAGAGATGTGATATTCAATGAAAAGGTCATGTATAAATATCAGTTGCAGGGAAAGAAACAGGAAAAGGAAAACACAGAGGACATAGTGCTTGATGAAATTAAAGAAAATGAAGTTCCGAAGGTGCCAGAAAATCAAGAGCAACAGCAAGTACCTAAAACTCCTGCAACTGTAAGAAGATCTACCAGGTTAAGTAGACTCCCTGAACGATACTCTCCTTCAATGTATTATTTATTGATGACTGATTCTGGTGAAGCAGAATGTTATGAAGAAGTAATGCAGGTGGAAACTAGAAATAAGTGGGAGAAGGCATGAATGAGGAGATGGACTCATTTGTAGGAAACCAGACTTGGGATTTGGTTTAGTTGCCTGCTGGTAAAAGAGCATTGCAAAACAAATGGATTTACAGGTTGAAGGAAGAAGAAGGAGGTAAGAAGCGGTACAAGGCCATACTTGTTGTAAAGGGGTTTGCACAGAAGAAAGGTATAGATTTTGATGAAATATTTTCTCCTGTTGTTAAGATGACTTCAATTAGGACTATCTTAAGTCTAGTAGCGGTAGAAGATTTGCATCTTGAACAGTTAGATGTAAAAACAGCCTTCCTCCATGGGGATTTGGAGGAAGAAATACATATGCAGTGGCCACAAGGGTATGAGGTCAAAGGTAAGGAGGATCTGGTATGCAGGTTGAAAAAGAGCTTGTATGGCTTAAAGCAAGCTCCAAGGCAGTGGTATCTAAAGTTTGACAGGTTTATGACAGAACAAGGTTATAGTAGATGTCATTCTGACCATTGTGTTTATTTCAAGAACCTAGACAATGGAAGATATATTATCTTGTTATTGTATGTGGATGACATGCTTGTTGCAGGGTCTAACATGCAGGATATAAATGTACTCAAAAGGAAGCTAGCTAATTCATTTGCGATGAAGGATTTGGGTGCTGCAAAGCAAATCCTTGGAATGAGAATAACGAGAGACAGGAAAAATCGCAAATTGACATTGTCTCAAAGTGAGTACATACAAAAGGTGTTGGAGACGTTCAGAATGCAGAATGCAAAACCTGTAAGTACACCTTTGGCTAGCCATTTCAGTCTAAGTAAGGAAATGTGTCCCAAGACACAAGAAGAGACAGATTACACGTCCAAGATTCCCTATCAATCAGCAGTTGGCAGCTTGATGTATGCCATGGTGTGCACAAGACCAGATATTGCACATGTAGTGGGAGTTGTGAGCAGATATATGAACAATCCAGGTAAAGAACATTGGAAGGCAGTACGGTGGATTCTCAGGTATTTGAGAGGTACTACAACTGAGGAATTATGTTTTGGAGGTTTAGACACTGTTCTACAGGGATATGTTGATGCAGATATGGCAGGTGACAAGGATAGGAGGAGGAGCACCACAGAGTATGTCTTTACTGTAAGTGGAACAGCAGTAAACTGGATTTTGAAACTACAGAAGGTTGTTGCATTTTCAACAACAGAAGCAGAGTATGTTTCCATTACAGAGGCTAGTAAAGAGATGATTTGGTCGCAGAGGTTTATGGAGGAAGTGGGTAAGAAGCAGAAGGATAACAAATTGTATAGTGACAGCCAGAGTGCCATTCACCCTGCAAAAACTCAGCATTCCATTCCAAGACTAAACATATACAGCTCAAGTACTATTTCATACGCTTTGTTCTGGAAGATGAACTGTTGAAGCTGGAAAAGATACATACTAGCCAGAATCCTACAGACATGTTCACAAAGGTAGTGACCAGAGAGAAACTGAGTTCGTGCTCGGTTTCAGTTGGCCTTCTAGCATGAAGGTGAAGAGGAGAAATTTGCCAAGTCCAAGTCCAACAAGTGCAGCAGTGGTGAAGTTGCTGTGATCAGTCTCCAAGTGGGAGATTGTTAGTTGTGGAGCCAGATCTTCTAGTCTCATAGATGATATTGTATCAGCCGTGTTTGTACCCCAGTTTTATATGATATGTAGGTGGACTGTACACTCACCCCAGCGGGGGGGTGTGGGGGGGCATCAGCCCCCCACGGGGTTCCAGGGGGGACCATCCCCCCTGGATGGGGGGTCCGGGGGCTAGTGGTCCCCCGGCGGGGGTTCGGGGGTAGTGCCCCCAAAGAAAATTTTTGGAGCTGTTTTCGCCAGCTGTTTTGTGGGCCCATGGTTTTGGGTATCCCGTGCTATTTTCCCATTGCATTTCCCCTATAAAATAAATACATTGTAATACAGCTAGGAAGGAGGATGTATTAGGTTTTATGCATTGTAAATATCTTTGAGATCAGGAGAGAGACTGTGAAACAAAGAAGAGGAAGTGCAGCGATTGTGTTGCAGGTTGTATCCCTTCACCTTGATGGACGGTAATAATAATAAGGACTGGCAAATTCAGTGTGGACGTAGCCCAAGTTGGGTGAACCACAATATATCTGTCTCTCTTGTAATGTGTATGTGTGATTATATTTGCATTTCTGTTTATTGTTATTGCTCTGCGATCCTGTTTTTCTAACATTCTTCTCTTGGTTGGCACTTACCATAGAGGACGTCAATTTACCTTTGTGCTTATTGATGATGAAATATTTCTCATACTTGATCAAAAGGTATTGGTTTTGTCTCCTCATGAATATCACATCCCTCTTGTACATATAGGGGATTCCAAACACTACACCACAAGCATCAAGGGGTACCACATATACCTCCACTTCATCAATATAATATGTAATTATGGAAAATTTAATCTTGCATTGTTTTGTGACCCTAATTTATGTATCCTTATTCATACATACCAATGGATAAGGTCTATGATGATCATGTACTTCCAATCCCAACTTACTTACCATATATTCTTGTATGTCATTGGCATATGAACCATAATAAATTAGAGCATCAACCTTGGTCTTCCTGATTTAGATCTTGATATGGAGGATTTTTTCATCTCCTTCTCTTCTTTGTGATTAAGGATACTCAAATTATCCTCCTTCTGCACTCAAGTGTAGAAAACATTCTTCTCCACATATGAGTTGCTCTCTACCTATCTGGTTGAATCCTTTTCTAGAAGTTTCTTCTTCCTAGCATCCTTCTTTTGGTTCTAAGGGTTCGACTCTAGATGTAGGTTCCATCAATTTCATTTAGTGTTTATTGATGTTATAATGGTTACAATGGGTTTTTAGATCATTGCATTGATGTGTTGTGGTTGTAGTCTTCTTATCTATTCCTTTCCACTCCTTCTTTTCGTCCTTGGAAGCATCTTGGTTCTCTTTATATTTAGAACCACTTGGTTGTCCTTTCTCGTGGCCTATATTTTCCAGGTACTATGCTTGCACATAGGCCCCATTGATTGTTCTAGACTTGGAGAGAATCACTTGATTTCATTAATAACTATGTAGACCCCCCTGCTAGTTAAAGAGTTCATCTGTATTCTTGGGTGAGATACCCAACATGATATCCACATTCTAGAATTATGTGGTGTACTATTACACACTCTCCCCTTACCTTTTCCTGAAGTAATTCCAATGGTTCCCATTGTTCCTATGCATACCCAATAGGGTAGAACTATGAATTAGTGAGGTTTTTTTTACCACCCACTGAGTTACTAGTGGATCACCCTCTTACCTAGGTGCCTCTGTGTGGGTTTTCCACTAATTTAATGCATGGACCTCCAATTTTGATGGGGAAAATTAAATCTTCTACTCCTGATTAATGTTGTGGATACTAAAATATACCTCTAATTGCAACAACCAATAGTTCAACTTTAAAGCATTGATCTCACCTTGATACAACTTGATATCCCCTTTCTCTTCCACCTTACATAAAAAAATGGGAAGGAATATTGGTATTGGAAATTGGTTTCTATTTCTCAAGCTCATTATTTTTCTCCTTTTTTGGGTCACATTTATCTTCCCATTTCCCCTCTAATATAATATCTAAGTTAGAGCCTCCAACATTATTGAAAGGTCCAACATTTCTCTCCGGAGATGCCACAAGGATTGACATGTTGCATGTGATATTAACGAGTTGTATTTTCAGTATTGTAAATTTCTTCTCATATTCACCCACAAATTATTCTTGATACTTGTCTACCATGGATAGGATTTGGAGACTTTTTCTTATTACAACACTAAATCTAGCAATTTCCCGCAAAACCCAAAACAAAAATGTTATGATACCAATATGATATGTAAACTATTGAGGATATTCCACAAGAATAGTTTGTTAGAATGGATCTTACAAATGAGTCCTTTTTATTATCTTATTTTCAGTGAACTGTAATGTCCCCAATTTTTTCTATGGTCCAGGGGATGATTTTGGCCTAAGTCACCTAGGCATTAATTAATTACTTAATGGATGGATGTGGAGATTGACTTATGGAATATGCCTAAGGGTGAATTTGGGGAATTAAATGGATAAGGTGGGTCCCCCACAAAGATATTAATCCCCAAATTAAGTGCTAAGGTGATTTATGAGTTAATTGAGGAGTTTTAAGCCAGGCCTATAGTTTAATTAAATATTTAGTGATTTTGAATTTTGAAGTAAGGAATTAATTATTTGTATTGTTTATCCTCATTTATTAATATTTTGGCAAGTGGATGATGTGTACAAGGATAGGAGGGTGCAATAGGGTCAAGGTGGACCTCACCTCCCCATGTCAAGAAGTAGAAACATCAATCTGTCATCCAAAAAGCAAGAAAGAAGAAGAAAAAAAGACAAAAGCTGGAGTAAAACTAGAAAAAACATAAAGATGGGAAGTTTTAGAAGATGGAAAGATCAGCAAAAGCTGCTAGTTGGTGAAAGCAGGAGACATCCCAAGACAAGGAGGGCGCACTTGCCAATTCTAGTGAAGGGGAAAAGCAAGGCAAGTTCAGAGAGGCACAAATGTTTCCATCTTTCTCAAGGAGGGCGCCTCCCTCTCTCACACGTGTGGGTATCTTGAAGGAAAATCTATCCAAGTCTATAAAAGAATGGATCCTCGTCCCATTAACAACTTTTTATCATTTCAGAATTTTTCTTGATAGATCTAAGCTTCTCTAGTGTTGAGAGATGTGCCGCAACAACCTTGGGAGATGTGCCCCAATTTATTGACAACTTTCCAGTCTACTTCCATAGTTTCATGTTGCTTCTCTTCATATGTTTATCATCCATAATTGAATATTATGCATCCATGAGAAGGGATTCCATCATCCAGAAGTGCTTGAAGTGAAGATATTGGTAGATCTAGTGGGGAGAAAGCTCCCATCCTTGAAGTAGAATTCAAGATCATCTGAGAGAGAAGTGTGCAGCCCATGAGATTTGTTCTTCACCTATAGAATCTCATCAATCAAATATGTCAGAGATATGATCCTTATACCCTTCCTCCAACCATTTCTCCTTCCATATGGGGGAAAACTAGTTGTTGGAGGCCTCCTGAGGCACTATTGAAGAGATTGTCTATAATACTTCTTCCATTTTTGTGATTGCAACTTAAAAATAATTTTGATATTTTATCAGAGCTATTTACATGCTTCTAACTGATATTTGAAGTTTGAGGATGAGTTTGGCACCTCCAGTGATTGAAACTAGCTTTTCTAGCTTTGTGGGAATTGTAGTTAATGGAGGAGTCTTAGTATTTGAGAGATATTTATGAAAAATTCAGATTCAAACCTATGAGTTAAATTAATTTATAAAAGAGCCATTAAATTCTGAAAAAAAGAGTATTATGTTCTTTTAATGAGTTTTTACCATTCAGAATTGAAGATTAGATCAACGGACACTTTTAACTAGCTATTTTTGGCATATTTTTCTGTATGACTTGGATATGATGCAAATTAATTATATAATGGTTCTATGACGTCATAATAAGACTAATAAATACCCCCATGCTTTTCTCTTGAAGTTTTGGATGCATTACATCCGGTTTGAAAAATCTTGGAAATATCCTACCTGTGCAATCCCCAATAGCGCCCTTGACTAGTTTTCCTTCAAATCCATATACAACCTCTCACAATATTATGAGATATGCTCCATTATTTTTTACTGATATTATTGACTGAAAATAGCCTTTACTGCCATCCAGAATCAATCCCCAATCTAGTATGCATATGTTGGAATCCCAGGAAGCCTCGAAGTAGGCAACAAACTTCTTTGTTGTTGAAAAGAGAAAGGATCCAGTACCTTGTGCATAGGAGTCACTATTCAAACCTATATTTTCTTGCTACTACAAATTCTACATATAAATTCCAGAACCAAAATTCATCCCTACCACCCTTGATCAGTGAACCAGTACTCCTCACTTACACCCTACACACCTTAAAGAAAATTATAAAAAAATTGCTAGTTAAAATCCTGATCAATTTGGAAGTTGGAGATATTCTTCAGGCCAATTTTTGGTTGGGATTTTACATGAACACTCAGTAAATTTGAATTGAAAGAAAAATAACTAGATAAAATAAATACAAAATCCACACAATAACATAAGATATACCCTAGGAAAAACCACTATGGGGAAGATCCCTTCCAAAAATGAGGTCTATGCCTTTGTCTTTTATATAGAAATCAAATACAAAGGAAAATGTACTCTCTATGCATTTATCTATGACTCTATGGCCATAATGGCTGCTACAGGATCTCTTACTCTGCCTTGATCTACTCTAATATACACTCTCATGTTGTTTCTCGACTATTAAACAATGCAATAACATCATAAGAATGTAGTCCTTTCTTCTCCTAATGACTCGATATTTAACATAGCTTGATAGTTGTCCAAGTTTAATTTTAGGGGTTTTGCATGCCTCAATTCCCTATTAGGGTTTTTGTTTTGGACCTTTCCAAATGTTATGGAAAGTCCACACATTACTTTATTTGAGTGTTAGAGAAATCAGAGCTAACATGGAATCCACTTGGTACCATAGTCATCAATTGGAGATCTCAACTTGTTAGAGGCATAACTTCCTCATATAGACTTCGATTGAGGCAATTCTTAGATTGTTGTAAAGGTCTCGGAATTAGAATAACATCAAGGGGAATGACATAAGAAGGGAATGTTTTACCCCAATAAACATCATTTAGACCCTCAAATAGGCCCCAAAAGGCCATGGACCCCAAACCTGCAAACTTAGACCTACCCCTAAAATGGGCCCTACAATCTAATTCATCCCATATTTCCACTCTAAAAGCACCAAACTAGATGGAAAATTATATATTGGTCCATTTCAATTCAATAGTGAGTATTGACAGGGTGATTCCATGAAGAAGAGTAACTCTTTTTGGCCAAATATGGTGATGAAAAATGGAAATTTGACCCATATATTAAATTCAAGCCCTCGAAACTCATATTTTCCATATGAATTTCGACATGCGGTTAAAAAACAAAGTGTAGAGAATTATGTTGGATTTCCAATGATATTCTTTTTTAATATACCAATGTCATTTATTGTGTCAAATTTGTATTTATTGAAAGGTGTGTCCTTAAAAAATTGAAAAGCAATTAACAAGTGACTTGTGTGTGTGCAAAATAATTTAATGTTAAAGTAATAATTTAAAAAAATGAAATATGTCAACATGATCTCGACAGGATGCACTAGTGCGTAAATATTTTTCTTTTAATTTTTCCCTAAAAATATATTTATTATTATTTTTCGAAACTAACCAGTGAATATTTTAGTCGCATTTTGCAACTTTTTAAAGAGGACGCACTGATTTAGCGCTTGTATATTTTTTCAAATTTTTTTATGTGTATTTTTGATGTTGTTGATTTACCTTTGAGGTCATTCGAAGTTGTCGATGGGGTTTTTTAGGGTAATATTTAGCAGAAATTTAAAAACAAATGACATACAAAGATTAAAAAATCGTAAATTATATGTATATGGATAGAGGATTCTATGACGAATACAACTATATCAAGTCCTCCAGTTAATGTGCATTTAATGACATAGTTTAAGCCTCTACAAGGCAGAAATTTTTTTCTTTCTACAGTGAAAAAGCCTTTCGGCCTGTTTTTTAGGCTCTCGATCAAGAATTTTAAAATACCTTGATCGAGGGCTAAATGAGACCTCGATCGAGGGTTTTACATAGTCCTCGATTGAGCTCTCTTCAAGCCCTCGATCGAGGTTTATAAAATACCTCGATCAAGGATTTGTTTGTGTAAGTGAAAACATAAAAAAATAACCCAGGAAAGTAGTTGGACAATTAATGTTGCCAACCACTATTCCCATGCAAAAACAACAAGCAACCTCTATATAATCACCAAAAAATTTCCCAACAACACTTATTTAAATCATTCTTAATTTACTTTTAATTAGAGCTATGTGAATTTGATGTTGTTCAATTAGAGTTCATTAGACCTGTAAGAAATTCTTTTTAGACCTAATTCACAATTTCATATTAACATATTGTTGTTTGTTATAACAATTTGAAGAAATCTTTGTTTGTTTTCATTGTAGTTTGATGGGGAGTAAAAGAAAATGAAAAAGGAAGCATGCTCTTCAACAAAGGACAATGAAGAGCATGAGAAGAATAGAGAAAGAATGAGACAACAAAGAGCAAGATTGAAAGAAGAAGAAGATGCACCTTTGGTGCAACAAATTCCAATGGCTGACAACCAAAGTAAATTTTTGAATTACATGCTACCTAATTTTAATTTCATAGTTTATCTTTCTCTAATAATTTGTTATATACTAACTATTTTTTTCATTTTAGCCTTACTATATTTTGTTAGTAATAATATTTTTAACAATTTGTTATTTAGATTACAAAATTAGTAACAATTAAAAAAAATAACTATTTCATAATCTAATTTATTTACTATTTGTTTGTAATGAGATTCTTATTTATTTCATAACTTTTGTTATTTATATTTCAAAAATTGTAACAATTTTCAAGTTAAATGAATAATTTCAAGTGACTAACAATTTTCAATGTTATTGGAACAATTTTCAAATTAAATGTACACTTGGACCCTATTTTGAAGTTAAAATGTACATATTTAACTATTTTCAATTTTCTAAGTTACTAACAATTTCAAGTTAAATGTAATTCCAATTCTTGTTTTGTTATTTGTTAAAAAATATTTGTATAGCCTCATGTGAGCTCCAAGTCTCAACATTTGTTGATTGAAATAACTATTAATGACTAATTTGAACTTACCCTCACTTTATTTGAAATGAACATTGTGATAGTTATGTATAGTTAGAAAATTCAATTTGAAAACAAATGAAATGAATATTTTTATAGTTATGTAATATATGTAAAATTCAATGACATCAAATTTAATGAACATTGTGATAATTATGTAGTAGTTAGAAAATTAAATCATGTTGTTTTTAATGTATTTTCAATTCATGTACCAATTTTTTCTATGCATGAATGTAGGGATAAGTTAAATATTTTTTTCTTATAGTAAGTATATATGTTATTTATATTTCAAAATTTGTAACAATTTTCACGTTAAATGAATATTTTTCAAGTGACTAACAATTTTCAATATTATTGGAACAATTTTCAAATTAAATGTACACTTAGACCCTTATTTCAAGTTAAAATGTACATATTTAACTATTTTCAATTTTGTGGGTTACTAACAATTTCAAGTTAAATGTAATTCCAATTCTTGTTTTGTTATTTGTTAAAAAAATATTTGTATAGCCTCATGTGAGCTGCAAGTCTCAACATTTGTTGATTGAAATTAATGTCTAATTTTAACTTACCCTCATTTTATTTGAAATGAACATTGTGATAGTTATGTATTAGTTAGGAAATTCAATTTGAAAACAAATGAAATGAATATTTTGATAGTTATGTAATAGATTTAAAATTCAATGACAACAAATAAAATGAACATTGCCATAATTATGTAATAGTTGGAAAATTCAATTATGTTGTTTTTAATGTATTTTCAATTCATGTACCAGTGTTTTATATGCATGAATGTAGGGATAAGTTAAATATTTTTTTTCTTATAGTAAGTATACATGTTATCTATATTTCAAAATTTGTAACAATTTTCAAGTTAAATGGATAGTTATGTATTAGTTGGAAAATTCAATTTACACGCAATTTTCAATTTGTTAAATTCAACATCAAATTTCAAGTTACTATAAATTTTAAAGTTCAATGTACAACTATCATGTTATTAACAATTATCAAGTTAAATACATACTTGATTTTCAAACTTTACTAACAATTCTCAAGCTAAATGTACAATTTGAAGTTACATACATATTTAGTTATTTTGAATTTAAGTTACAAACAATTTTCTTATTTTTAATGTATTTTCAATACTTGTACCAACTTTTTCTATGCATGAATATAGGGATAAGTTATATTTGTTTTCCTTATAACTTACCATAATAAGGAATTACAAAAAATTATTTGCATAGCGTCATGTGAGCTCAAAGTCTCAAGTCACCAATAATGTTCAATTTGTTAATTTACATGTAACAAATTTCAAGTTACTAGCACTTTTAAAGTTAAATGTACAAGTTATAGATCAACTTATTAACAATTATCAAGTTAAATATGTATATACTTGATTTTCAAACTTTACTTAAATTAGACCTCAAGCTAAATGTACAACTTCAAGTTAAATGTACATATTTAGTTATTTTGAATTCAAGTTACAAACAATTTTCTTGTTTTAAAAGTATTTTCAATTCTTGTACCAACTTTTTATATGCATGAATGTAGGGATGAGTTATATTATTTTTCTTGTATAATTTCCATGTAACAAATTTCAAGTTACTAGCAATTTTAAAGTTAAATGTACAAGTTCTATCAAGTTATTAACAATTATCAAGTTAAATACGTAAACTTGATTTTCAAACATTACTTAGAACAATTCTCAAGCTAAATGTACAACTTCAAGTTATAAACAACTTTCTTGTTTTAAAAGTATTTTCAATTCTTGTACCAATGCATTTCAAAACACTTCAATTTGGTACTCTAAAATTAACCTCCTTGCATAGTGCATTTTTGATTGAAATTCCCTTCACATTAATTTTGATTATGTAGGGATATATTATGGTCAGCCATCACATCATTATGATAAAGAATCACATGACCCTATGCCCCGTCATGATCCTGATCAGCCACCACTGGATACTTTGCCCTCTCACATTTCAAGTATAATTGGGAGCTGCAATGGGGCTGGAATGGGTGGAAATTGTCTAGAGGATTGTGCAGTTGTTTCTACATGAGAAGAGCTTAGGAACCTGATCTATTTGGACATTTAGAGAGCATCTCAGTAACATAATTAAGTCATATTTTGAACAACATTTAGCGATGGCACAAGATCAAATCCTACATGGGTTGATAAAACACAAAAAATTGAAATGTGCCACAAAGTTGTTAGGTTTTCAAGATGCTAAAACAAAAACCACATGTGAGAATGCAATAGAAAATGTAAGAACTACATTATCTTCATTTGGAAAATCAAGAAATAATGATATTCGAGCTACTCGTAGGGAAAAATAAACGTCTTTTGTGGCACAAACCACCTCAATAAATCTAATGGCATCAACAATGGCATCATTGCTAAAAGTTTAAAAAAGAACAGTGTTCAAATATACTAAATTCATGGTCTGGATAGATGAAAATGATGAAGTTGCTTGTTGGGATATTATTTATAGGGAACCCTATCGAGGAAGGATGGCAGAGGGCATTAGAGAGAAGGTGATAGAGTTTTGGGATAGCCATTCTCATGCTATTTCAGATCGAAACAATGTCATGTGACTCCAAATGCATTTATTAGGAGCAATGTAAGCATGTCATGGAGATGACAAGAGTTGCAATTTACAAGGGATTACAAGAAACCAATCCTGGTGTTCAGATATCATTTAGCATGTTCAACAAATTAAAACCATGGTATATTAGTCCAAATACAATTCAAGACACTTGTTGTTGTTGATACCACATTGAATTTCAACTATAATATGACACATTTTTGGATTTTTGCAAAAGGAACTGGAACGGTGAACTAGCTCCTCACACAGTGTGATATTTTATTTGTATGATACTATGCAACAAGAATCCTGAAAAAGTGTTTTTCAATAAGAGGTGTGTAGGTGGGAGAAGATGCCCTAAATGGAGTGATTTGACATTGCTCCATACGAAATTTCCTATCGATCCAACACACCCTGGATTGTCAGAGATCACAATTATGTGGAAGAGGTACGAGTATGTCTCCATGAATCCATCATCTTCTTCATTTGTGCCATTTAAGAGGATCGAATTGCTCGAGGATGAGATTCATGTTTCATATTTCATGGAGAAGTTTTAAAGTAAGATTTATAATTACATAAAGCACTCCCATAGGTCCAGGTGGAAAGCTTCAGAATTCAAACATTCTCATGAGGTATTTGAAATGGGCAAGTGTCTATCTTCATACATGTATTGTACATACATGCTCAGGAAATCATTGATGGTAGGGATATCACTCCTCAGTCATGTGAAGTGATTAAGGAGTACCAGTTTTAGGTCAGTGATGATCATGAGCATGAAAATTTATTCGCTCAACGCTGCTTTGCCTTGATTTATTATTCATTCAGGCAGAGAGGCGTATCATTTACTAAACACTGGATTTGGTCATATGGGTGTGCAGGGAAATTCAAATCAGCATGCTCTTTTTATTGGTTGAATCGCATTCACCAAGAGACAGGAATCTGACACACCTAGAGATTTTTTTAAACAGGGCATGGAAAGGGTGAACATGATGGCACAAGTCCATGTGTGAAACAAGCGATTTGAAGGTACTAGATGAGTCATGGTGCAACCCGAATCAAATGCTCCACAAAAGTATTTGATTGGTGCACACATCATTTGGGACATCAAGGTCGTGAACAAGAAAGTTCAGTGCGCAAGTAATAAACTCCAAACTCAATTAATAATCTAATAACATTCAATATCATCATTTCCAAAAGAAAACCTACTCAGTAGGAATTTATATATGACAAATTGAATTCCATGCAGGGTTTTTTGGGATGTTTCCCTTGGTGATGTGAATAGATCCATGTCGTGGTATTGTGAGACCATACCTGGTATGAGGGAATTGTTGATATATATGTAACTTCGGAATGTATTTCATCTATTTATTTCATATATATTTATTATACCCTTATTAGAGACGTGTTATTCCTCTATAAGGAAGTGTCGTCATGTGGATTGACAAGTGTCGCAAGTGTGTGTGCTTGCCGATGGGTTATTAGACCACCATGTGTGGGGTCAGCCCTGAAATATATATTACATTGTGGATGTACCTAGCTAGACAAGTTGGCCCCATAAGGTCACTGGGAAAACAGGTTAGTATAAATAGAGATCAGGAGATCTCTATTTAGATCATTCGGAAAGTTATATCTCTCTCACTCAGAAAGTGGCACACTAGTGAGGAGGAGGATCATCTGCTTCTAGGAGACTATCTCAAGTGTATTTTGGTTGTACTTTGGTTGAGCCATTGCTCTCTCTATATCTGAGGAAGTTGTGGAGTTTTTTCACCTTAAGTTTTTCCCCACGAAAACTCTGTGTCTCTTGTCTCTCATGCTTTTGATTCTTGTGATGCTTGTCATGCTTATTATGATTGTTATGCATTGATATACTGTATATGTTATTCTCTTAATGATGATCCTAGAGTATTGTGAATTAATGCTCAAAATTTAACATGGTATCAGAGCTAACCTAAGAAGAAGACATTTTGCAGTGACAAAAACTTGAGTTTCTTGTTTATTGGGTTTTTCTCCACAAATTTTGGAAAAGAAGTATAGTAGATTGACTCTACTCATTAAAGAGAATCTATTTGTCCAATCAGAATTCAATTATGAGCATTTTCTTGGCCCTACCAATTAGGGTTTCCACAAAAATAGGAATTTCTGAAATCTGAAGACATAGCTGGAAGCTCCTTGCAAAAATCGAAGTTTAGAGCTTTGGATCGAGATTTTCGGCTGGGTAGATCTCCGGGAAACTCAAACCCTAATTCAGGGCTCTCCCTAGTGAACCCGGGAGGACAAAAAGACAAATCTGAATGGTAAAGCTTTGCTGATCTCAAATTCTGAATACACCGGGCTAATCAGCTCATCAAGGCGCATCTTTCTATCCTTTCAGAAAATTGAAATTCACATTTTGAATTTTTAGGGTTTTTCTAACAAACCCTAATCCGGGACCAGATCTAGTTTTCAGCATTTCAAGTGGTAAGACCTAAACCTTTTCTATTTCCATTTGAAGTACTCTTTAAGATGTCTCACCACATTAAGCTTGAGGATAAGCTTAAAGGAGCTGATAAATTCCGATCTTGGAAGTATAGGATTGGGTTAATCCTGGAAGAGAATGAGTTGGACTCATATGTAAAAGAAGACATCCCTATCCCAGAGGATGAAGAGGCTAAGGTATTGCATAAGAAAAACTTGGTCAAGGCAAAGAGAATCATTGTTGATTCTATCAAAGACCATCTCATACCCCATGTGTCTTCTCTAAAGACACCCAAGGAGATATTTGACTCTTTGACCAAGCTATTTGAAGAGAAGAACATAAATCGGAAGATGACCCTGCGCAACCAATTGAAAGGAGTAAAGTTTATGAATGGAGAAACCATTCAATCTTATTTTTCAAGGGTCTCCCAGATCAAGGAAAAACTAGAAGCAGTGGATGAAATGGTGGAGAATGGTGAAGTGGTGATGACCACTCTAAATGGGCTACCCAGGTCATGGAATTCCTTTATTCAAGGAATCTGTGCAAGGAAGAAGTTGATCTCCTTCAACAGATTGCGGGAAGAACGCTCTCAAGAAGAAGCTAGGTTTGTGGCCTGAGAAGAAAAGATGGGAAATGAAGATCAAGCTCTCACAACACATGCCAGGAAAGGCAAGTCCAAGAAGGAATCATCTCATAACAGAAGATTCTCACACCACCATTATCATAAAGATAAGAAAGATCTCAGATGCTTCAATTGCAATGAGAAGGGACACTTTGCTTCAGATTGTCCCAAGAAGAAGAAAGACAACAACAACAACTTCAATAAGAAGAAGAAGAATAACAAAAGAAGATATCATGCTCATGCTGCTAAAGATGATGAACCCCCAAAGAAGAAGGCTATGGTAGAAACTGATAGTGATGATGACTCATCAAGTGAAGAAGCGTATGTTCTAATTTCTGCTCTCACAGGTACTATCTCCCATGGTTGTAATGATTGGTTGTTTGATAGTGGGGCTTCCAAACACATGACTGGGTTTAAGGAATCTTTTGTGAATCTATCTGAACATGAATCACCCCATAAGGTGAAACTTGGGGATGATTATCAATACCCAATCAAAGGAAGTGGTGAAGCCTCCTACAACCTAGATTCTGGAAAATATTTGAAGATGAAAGAAGTTCTTTATGTACCTAGGCTCAAGAAGAACTTACTCTCCATCTCTTCATTGGATGCAAAAGGTATGAGGGTTGCATTTGTGGATGGCCAAGTCCTAATGTGGCCAAAGGGAAAGAACATAGATGATGCAGTAGTGATTAGAGAGCAAGAGGGAGGTTTGTATAAATTGAAGGGACAACCTAAACATGCCATGGTACATGAATCCATGGAGCCAAGTGAACTTTGGCATAGAAGACTTGCTCATATGCACTATAGAGCACTTCCAATTGCAAGCA
This sequence comes from Larix kaempferi, assembly GCA_027924585.1. Lineage (NCBI taxonomy): Eukaryota > Viridiplantae > Streptophyta > Pinopsida > Pinales > Pinaceae > Larix > Larix kaempferi. The sequence goes on along the minus strand of BSBM01001248.1, from coordinate 3,152,317 downwards.
AGGATGTAGAGGGTCTTCTTGAGATCAAGACCAAACATGAAGGTGTTTGCGAAGGATGTGCAAAAGGTAAGAACATTAAGAAGGCTTTCCCAAGCAGTGAAAGCAAGGCAAAAGACATCTTGGAAATCATCCACTTAGATGTATGTGGTCCTATGTCATCCAGCTCTCTAAGTGGGTATGTTTACTATGTCTCATTTATTGATGACTTCTCTAGGAAGACTTGGGTATACTTCTTGAAGAACAAAGATGAGGTGTTTGATAAATTCAAGGAATTCAAAACCTTGATGAAGAATCAAACTGACAAGAAGATCAAAACATTCAGATCCGACAATGGTGGAGAATTCACTTCAGGTGACTTCAAGAAGCTTTGTAGTGATTCAAGGATTAAGAGGGAGTTGACTGTTCCTTATAATCCTCAACAGAATGCAGTTGCAGAAAGGAAGAACAGAACAATCATGGAAGCAACAAGGGCAATGCTGCATGACCAAGATCTACCTATGCATCTATGGGCATAAGCAGCTAGAACAACTGTATATGTGCATAATAGAACACCCCACAAGATATTGGACAACAAGACACCAGAAGAGGTTTGTTCTGGTAAGAAACCTGAAGTCAGCCATCTCAGAATATTTGGTTGTCTAATATACACTCATGTCCCAAAGGAAAAGAGGACTAAACTAGATCCTTGTGGTGTACCTGCAATAATTAATTAATGCAAATATACGAGATATCAGAAATAATAGAACAGAATTGCTTTTATATTGATCATGGGCCACTTCGAGGGGGCAACCTCCTTTGAGCAAGCTCAATACAATTAACTTCACGGTGCCTTCAATGACCTCAACACACACTTATATACTAAGTCTATGCCCAATACTATGAGTCAAAACCATGGGACATATAATACTACAAGACGACTTACAAAGCATATGCGTCCAATACTATGGGTCAATCATATGGGCTAATATAAACTACGGATCAACAAATACTATGGGACGACTTACAAAGCATATGCGTCCAACAACAATATACTAACATATTAAATAGAAGGGTTGACATAGGTTCCTAACATCCCCTCTCCCTTAGAAAAAGCTTTGTCCTCAAAGCTTTGGTTGGAGAAATTGCTGCAGAATCTGAAGGAGTGGTTCCCCGGTAGCATCTTTGGTTTGCATTTCGGGCCACTGACACCTTTGGAGTGTCAAGGAGGATTGCTTGGAAGGCTGTAGATGAAGAAGAACCCTGTCAGCTACGTGGAAAATGCGCTCAAAATGGTGCTGATCGGCTTGTTGTTTCAGGTGAATTCTGGCCATGTGAAGATTGTCCTGTATAATGAGAAGAATCTGATCGCAGTTACGAAGAACCGAGTCAATTTCCTGAACTGGGGAGATGCTAAGGGTGTATGGAAGAAGAACTGGCTGTGTTTGTCCATAGACTGCTTCATATGGTGTCCTTTGAGATGTGGTATTGTACCACCAGAGTGCTGCTAGGAAATCCATAGAAATAGTTGGCCAAAGCTGTGTAGTGATGGGCAAGGGTTTGATCAATCCCGAAAGGAGTGTCGGTTCCCCCTTGTTGACTTGGAAAGTATCATCGTTAGCCACCATCTGTTGAATTGTCATTTTTAGTCCCAGCCAAAAGAAGTTACATTGTTCCTGGTCATACATTTTGCAGAACCCAGAGTGTCCTGTTGATGAAGAAGCATGGAGATCATAGAAGAGATAGCCCTGTTGAACATATGGAAACCAATTTGGAACAAGCAGAGAAAGAGCTGTAAGAGAAACTGGGTCATCAATTATGCGAGAAGGATCATCTTCCACCATATTGTCCTTACCCTTCTTGTAGGTGATCACATAGGGATAACCCATGAGTTGGATAACCCATTGCAGGTGTGTTGGGGAGGAGACCCATTGTTCTAGAAAATTTTCCAGACTCAAGAGATCAATCTTGATGCAAAAAGAATTGCCTAATAGGTATGGCTGCCACTTCTGTACTACATGCAAAATAGCCATCATTTCCTGCTGAGAGGTAGATGTGGTTACATTCTTACCGGAAAGGTCTCTTGAAGGTAGCAAGCTCATTGGTTCAGCAAAGATACCTGCATATCTATCTAAGGAAGTAGTGGAGACTGTTGATGGGTGCATCTGAATGGAATTGAGCTGAGCGATGACACCATGTGAATTCTTCTTAAGGATTTTTTCCAGGCGATGTGAATTGATGATGCAGAGAGACCCTGGTTGTAAGCCCCGAAATTTTTGTTGTTCCCCATTGACTTTAAAGTGCATCCAAAGGTCAGCAAAATCCCATAAGATGGGGCGAAGTGTGCATAACCATTCAACGCCCAAAACCACATCACATCCGCCTAAGGACAAGGCAAACATGTCGGAGCGTAGGTTATAATCTTCCATAGAGATACGCACATTGTGACACTTCCCCTTGCAAGGTAAGGTGCCCCCATTGGCAACCATGACTTCAAAGTTGGAGCAAGGATGGACAAAACAATCAGCCTGTTGGGCAATTCGAGGGTCAATGAAGTTATGAGTGCTACCAGAATCGATGAGTATGGTAAGAGAGAGCTTCTTGAAGTATCCCCTGACCCGCATTGTTTGTGGGGTGGTGACGCCGGTTACAACATGGAGAGAGATCTCGGGTGGATCGTCTTGAGATGAGGTGTCAACAGGCGGGTGTTGCATGTCGACCGGATCATCTATTGTATATGTAGCTTCTTCACTAAGTTCTAAGGTAGGCGAAGAATCCACATCCAAGATATAGAGCCTTTGTTGAACACATCTATGTCCCCGAGTGAATTTCTCATCACAATTATAGCAAAGCCCTTTTTCTCGGCGTGCCTGCATTTCTATTTCAGACAAATGCTTGATAGGAGTTGGTTGAGGAGCAGACGTGATGGTAGGTCATTGGGAATCCATATTTCTGAAGGGAACAAAGGTGGGTTTGGAGCGTTGTTTAGTTGCGATCTTGTCCTCAGCCAACTTAGCCAACCCTAGGACTTCCATCATTGTGTTGGGACAAAACATTTTAACCTCTGAGCGGATTTCATCCTTGAGACCACTGATAAAACAAGTCCTGTAGAATTCATCAGACAATCCTTCGGTGTGATTAGCTAGTCTCTCAAATTCCATCTGATACTCTCTCACTGTGCCAGTTTGGTGAAGTTTAGTGAGTGCTCCTGTGAAGTCGTCAAGAGCACTAGGACCAAATCGTAGCAAAATGAGTTGGCAAAAATCTGTCCAGTTTGGCTCGGGATGAGCTTTGATGTACCAACGGTACCATTGAAGGGCTTCCTGTTCCAAATGAAAGGATGCAAGTGGAACTTTCTGAACATCAAAAGTATTATGCAGACTGAAATATTGTTCTGCTCGGTATATCCATCCAGTCGGATCAGTACCATTGAAGCGAGGAAAATCAAGCTTCGGCCCATGAAAAGTGCTAGAAGCAGAGAACTCGGTGGCTGCAAAAGATTCTGGCTGTCTGGTATTATTCATGGCTGAATGCTGAAGATGGAGGCTGAGAAATTTTTCATCCAGATCTTGGAGTTTGGTTTGGATCGCTGCAAGTGCTTCCTCCATGGTGTGTGCTCCTACACGGGTGACAACCATAACCAGGTTTTTTTTTTGTGGTTGACTGGGTAGGAAAACAAAAACAGAAACTACTTCAGTAAGGGAAAATTTGGATTTGGGAAAAAATCAGAAGGGTAATTGGGGTTTGACTATGTTTTGGACACTGTTGAATAGACAGGGAAGCAAAAATGAGGATTTCAGAAGCGGGGTGAAAGAATGGGAAAATTTGGCAGAGGGGAACAAAGAAGCATAATTCAGAAAGGAACTCTGTGGTAAAATTTGAAGGTGATTGGGTGAAATCTGAGGAAGTTATGGCAAACCCTAAAAATAGACAAATGTGAGATTTCGGGCTGTAGGAAGGGGAATTGAGGATAGGGTCCTCAGGAATGAAATATGCAGAATGGAATGACATGGGTTCCCTGAAAATTTCAAGGGAAACAGAGGTAAAACAAGGGAGATATGGAGAAAAAACTGATTTTTTTTTTTCCAGACTGGAGTGGCTACGGCGCAAAAGGAATCTGGAACAATGCCGAATGGCTGGATCTGGAATGAATTTCAAAATGGATCTGAAACGGTGCAGCAGTGATCGGCAATAGTTCAACTGAAAGTAGATATGGACCCCAGGTATGTGCGGATTCCTAACATTTCAGGGTTTTCACTCGGCCACCAATGTTGTCTGACGGTTTGCCTATTAGGGCAGTACCCCTCACTCCACGGCTCAGGTAAAACTGATAACCGCTTTGCCACAAACGATAGCTCTTGGTTTACCTCACGGGTGGGAACTAGTCAATCAGGTAGGGGTCGTTGCCCTTTTCGCTTAGCAGGTCCTCTCAATGGCCAGCTACTTCGGGGTTCCTGTGGTACTCCTCACAATGAGTTTTAGGGCTTATGCCCAAGTACTTCCCACAGTTAAGCGGATAGGGATTATTCCCAGATCTGAACCTGCAACAAAAAAACATTTGGGCAGAAATTCCATCCAATGTTCAAAAACCGGATCTATATTGCTCAGAATCGCTATTATAGCATGTTTCCGGAATTGAAACAACCACTCTGCTTGTACCTATGAAAGTGGAATAGAAATCTGGGCACTCGGTCAAAAGATTTTCTCGCCACAATTTTCGCGGCCGTCACCGAAATTCTGAAAAATTGTTGATTTTAAATCCGCGATATCTCCACTTTTAGAACTCCAAATGAGATGATTTTTTTTTTGAAACTGCGTATTTTTGAAAGAGGAATTCAGATATGCAATTGGTTTCTTCTGATTTTGTACAGAAAGTTTCAGAAATTGATCTGAAAGTCACCGCCCAAAAAAAGAAAAAAAATTTCCCACTTGTGCCAAGGAAAGTGCTCTGATACCAGATGTGGTGTACCTGCAATAATTAATTAATGCAAATACACGAGATATCAAAAATAATAGAACAGAATCGCTTTTATATTGATCATGGGCCACTTCGAGGGGGCAACCTCCTTTGAGCAAGCTCAATACAATTAACTTCACGGTGCCTTCAATGACCTCAAGACACACTTATATACTAAGTCTATGCCCAATACTATGAGTCAAAACCATGGGACATATAATACTATAGGACGACTTACAAAGCATATGCGTCCAATACTATGGGTCAATACTATGGGCTAATATAAACTACGGATCAACAAATACTACGGGACGACTTACAAAGCATATGCGTCCAACAACAATATACTAACATAGTAAAGAGAAGGGTTGGCATGGGTTCCTAACAATCCTTTAGGAAAGAAGGGTATCTTTGTGGGTTACAGTGAAAGCTCGAAGGCTTACAGAATATACTTTCCAGCGTTCAAGAAGATTGATGTCAACAAGGATGAATATAAGTTCAAGGACATGTAATCTAGGAAACAAAGATCAAGAGGGAGCACACTCCAGCAGCTCCTGCAAGGATGCAAATTTTCAAAGGGAGTTGACCATCTTTCTACATTCCACAACAGAAAGGTGTAGAAGAAGCTACTTTAGCAGCTCCTGCTAGGAAGCAAAGACTCAGAGGGAGTCCACACAATAAACAAATAAAGATAAGTATTTCAATTATCATTTCTTTCCTATTTTGTTTGTTTAAATAATATTATGCTTATGTTCCTAGACTTAGGAGACGTATTATGCATATTAGAATGATTTCATTAATGAACAGTATATTACTAATATGCATGTGATGGGTAAGTGGCCTATGGCACTGTACAACATTCCAGTGCTACCTATCTAGAATGAAACCTCTTTGCTGACATGTTGGGAGTAGTGCAAACTCTTAACAATGTTCTGGTAGAGACTGGAAGGCATCTAGAAAGTTGTGGAACATGGATAAATGTTGTATTGAAGCATTGGCTAAGATAACTGCATGACTGCATGACATATTTCTTTATGTGTAAAGAATTTGTTCTGAAAATTATGAGATGTTTCTAATCATGCAATTTAACTTGTTTTGTAGGAAAGACCATATATCTTCACCTACAAAAGGACTACAACATTTGTTCCAGCAACAAAGATATCTATTGAAGATATTGAAGATATTGAAGTTCCCAGGATCTGGGATGAAGAAATGGAATGCCATGATCCATCGATCATGAAGAAGATGTTTGGGATGCAGTCCCAAGACTTGACAAGGAGTCACATGTGTGCAGATTGAAGAAATCCTTGTATGGCTTGTAACAAGCTCCCAGAACTTGGTGTGATACAAAGAGGAAGCTTGCTGCTGAATTCGATATGAAGAACTTTGGGAATGATGCATTATTTTCTAGGTATGGAGGTGTGGCAGAGTGCAAGTGGGATCTTCCTTGGTCAATGGAAGTACACAGTAGATATCCTGAAGAGATTTGGGATGATGGATTGCAAGGCCATGGCCACACCTATGGCATTGAATCTGAAGCTTCTATGTGATGCTTCATCTGAGCCGATTGATGTCTCTATGTATCGTCAGATGATTGGGTCCTTGATGTACCTGACGAACACTAGACCATATTTTTGCTTTGCGGTGAACACTTTGAGTCAGTTCCTGACAGATCCGAGGAGTGTTCATCTGGTTGCTGTAAAGCATGTTATGAGGTACCTGAAGGGTATAGTGGATTATGGGCTCAAGTATGAGGCGAATCAAAAGTTTAACCTATAGGGTTATGTTGATTCAGATTGGGTTGGCAGTGCTGTAGATAGGAAGAGCACATCTGGGTGCTGCTTTAGTATGGGATTAGGTGTGATCTCTTGGTTTAGCCGAAAGCAGTCTTGTGTATCACTGAGTATAGCTGAGGCAGAGTATGTTGCAACCTGTTCAGCTAGTTGTGAGGCAGTATGGCTACGAAAGCTACTGTTTGAATTATTTGATCTCCCATTGGATGCTACTAGTATCTTCTGTGATAACTAGAGTTGTGTGAAGCTATCCGAGAACCCAGTGTTTCATGATAGGTCGAAACACATAGAGATCAAATATCATTATATTAGGGATATGGTGCAGAGAGGACCTGTGAAGCTCATGTATGTTGCAACGGATGAGCAGATTGCAGATGTGCTGACAAAGCCACTAGCCAGGGTGAAGTTCGAGTACTTCAGAGAGAGGCTTGGTGTTCTTCGGATTGATGACACTTCGAGGAAGAAGTGATGGACACATTTGCTGAAGCCATTCCAAGCATGTTGGAAGGAGGATCCTTCACATGGCTGTGGATATAAGCGCTAGATGATGAGCATCAGGATGATGTTCTGGTTTCTGCTTTGTATGATCAGTTGGATCATTTTTATATGTATGTATGTATGCATCATGTTGGATGCTGGATATGATTAGGTGGATCATCTATATGTATATGTATGTATGCATCATGTTGGATGTTGGATATGATCAGTTGGATAATTTATATGTATGTACGCATCATGTTGGATGCTTGGACCATGTATCTGTATATGTATCACGTGGATACATTGTATGATCAGGTAGATCATGTATGTTGATATGTATCATGTATTTATATTTGTAGCAGGTGGATACACTGTGTGATCAGGTGGATCATGTATGATGATATGTATCAAGTAGATACTTGGTATGCATCAGGTAGATGCATTATCTGATCAGGATGATCATGGATGATGAGCTTCAGGATGTTGCTCCAGATGACATGTAGTAGGATGTTGCAGTAATGATGATCAGGATGATCATGTGTACATCAGGATGATGTATGGTGACCATCAGGTTGTGCAGATAAGCATGTAATTTGTGCCCTGGGAGATTTGCAGATAGTTTTTTGAGGTTTTTCCTATGGCATGTAATTTGTACCCTGGGATATCTGGGAAATACTCTTTTGAGGTTTTGCTTGGCAGGACATATAATTTGTGCCCTGGGAGATCTGCAGATAGTGTTTCGAGGTTTTTCCTATGGCATGTAATTTGTGCCCTGGGAGATCCGATAGGTTGAGCTGTGTGCTTGTAATCAGTCCTGTGATGCTCTTTCGAGGTTTTACCATGACCACATGTAATTTGTGCCCTGGGAGATGCGATAGGTTGAGCGTTGTGCTCGTAATCAGTCCTGGGATGCTCTTTCGAGGTTTTGTGGTGACCACATGTAATGTGTGCCCTGGGAGATCCGATAGGTTGAGCCTTATGCTCGTAATCAATCTTGGGATTCTCCTTCGAGGTTTTGTGGTGGGGTCACATGTAATAAGTCTTGGAGATCTAGACAGGATGAAAAAGGCCTTAGATGCTCTTTAGGGTTCTTGCTAGTCAAGAGACTCTTTGAAGGTTTTGTGACACACGTAATAAGTCTTGAGATTTCCACAGCATGGCCAGTGATGATGAAGACCTGCAGGTGGTGGGCCTACATCCAGTATGAAAAAGGACTAGCTCTGTAGAACTTCCTATGACGAGTAGAGTTAGAGATTGGTTGAGATAGCAGTAGCAGTGACGATGCATCGATGACGATGATCCTGAGAAGAAGACTTGTCTAGCAGATCTGTGTCAAGAAATGCCTTCCTAGTTAAGAGGGAGTGTTGATGTATATGTAACTTCAGAATGTATTTCATCTACGTATTTCATATATATTTATTGTACCCTTATTAGAGATGTGTTATTCCTCTATAAGGAAGTGTCGTCATGTGGATTGACAAGTGTCGCAAGTGTGTGTACTTGTCAATGGATTATTAGACCACCATGTGTGGGGTCAGCCTTGAAATATATATTATATTATGGATGTACCTAGCTAGACAAGTCGGCCCCATAAGGTCACTGGGAAAACATGTTAGTATAAATAGAGATCAGGAGATCTCTAGTTAGATCATTCAGAAAGTCATCTCTCTCTCACTCAGAAAGTGGTGCACTAGTGAGGAGGAGGATCATCTACTTCTAGGAGACTATCTCAAGTGTATTTTGGTTGTACTTTGGTTGAGCCATTGCTCTCTCTATCTCTGAGGAAGTTATGGGGTTTTTTCACCTTAGGGTTTTCCCCACGGCAACTCTGTGTCTCTTGTCTCTCATGCTTTTGATTCTTGTGATGCTTGTCATGCTTATTGTGATTGTTATGCATTGATATACTGTATATGTTATTCTCTCAGTGAAGATCCTAGATTATTGTGAATTAATGCTCAAAATTTAACAAGAATTACATTCTGTTCGGAGTAAAGACATGGGTGACATATTTTCCATTGAAACAAGGAAGTATGCTTGTTTTTGAGATTTTTGCATTGATGCAAATGGATGCGGGATTCATCACTATGAAAATAATGTATATGTCAAACCATGGAAATATGTCCCTCTTAATCCAAAGGGCCCACATACAATTCCAACATGGCAAGAGATGCATACTGACGAAGCAATGGTCTCACTAGATCATGATTGAGTTTTTGATTTGGTTAGGGAAGGAACAAGAATTCATTAAGTTAATTAGTTCACTACATATTACACATATACAAATATTCTAGAAATCAGCATAGTACATTTGAATAATATTTGTAATTAATCTCACATGTGATGTATTTGTTGTCATTGCACCCCCCACAATCAAGAAAATGTGGCATATTATTTGATGCGGTGCACACAAATTAAAAGTAGGTTGTGTCATGTCCCCTCCCTTCCTCCCAACCCATAGAGGGAACATGAATGCAATATGGGGTGTCTAATTCTTCCCCACAGCCATACAAAAGAATTTACAATTTAATAAAATGCATAATTCAAATATCCATAGTGGAATTAAAACAGAAGAACAAACACAGAGAATAGAATTCATCAGCATATTTCTTCCATGCAGAATGATGAAGCATCATACATATAATTAATCCCCTTCTCTTTCTATGCATAGGATTTATGTTTATAAAATTAAGATAATCACTTCATCCAATTAACAAAACAATCAATAATTAAAAGATTGCAGATCATAGAATTGACATAATTTAAACCACATAGAATACTTATATTTAAGATGAAGTTGTCCAAGCAACTGGATATGTGAGAGCAACGTTCCACCCAACCATATATCTTTTTTCATCCTATATTCTTTCAGCTGAGAGACCACCCCTGAGCTGGGTTGTGTATCCACTAAGGAGGAACTAAACAAGCTCACTCATAGCCATGGTTTCACACAAATAGTCATGCTAAGCCAACACACAATTGGGTTTATTAAGAATACAAGATACAAAGGAGCAGGATGCTAAGATAGTGATCTCAACCACAAAGATATAGGCACTTCAAGATAAACTCAACAACCTTGGAAACCACAATACCTACCACACCCAACACAAGGAAGGTCTCCTTCTATGTTGCATAGTCCCTTAGGTTCCCCTTCCCTCCAGTTCTCTTCAGGGTGGTCATTAAAAGGCCTAAGATGCTAAATCCTTGATATTCTATCCTTCACTGGGTTTGTTAAGCAATTCCAACCTCTGTTCTATCTTCTTCTCTGTCATTCACACTTGGATTTTCTCAATTCTATTGCCAAATGACTCTGTCCATAATTGGATTTTCAGACTATCAAATCTAGGTTTTCCTATGGATTTTTGGGAATCTAACACTCTCAAATTCACCCCAAGGTTTAGGTCAATGGATCCCCCATTGGATTTCACTGTCCACACAATTTTCTGGATGTTTTTGGCACTTCAAAACATGGTTTAATTTAGAGTTGTGATTTCTGTTTTTTCTCACTGTTGGGCATGTGTAACGGGTGAAAATTGATGCTATGATGTTCAAAAATGGAATGGTATTTAGAAAATGAATTCCTGTGAGGTAGACTGACTTTTGGGTCAAGGAAAGAGAGCCCATACCCTTCCATACAAATTTATGGGTTGCCCATGCTCAATTAAAGCCATGGACTGATTTCTTCAACCATTTCCTTACAAAAGAAGTAAATGTTAGCAAGGAAATTCAAATGGGTTCTCAAGATGACATTTGGAAGCATATGGTTCAACCCCACAACCCCCTCACCACTCCCTAGTAGATAGACATGGCCCCCTCTTATTAGTTGCTTCCATAGCCAATTTTTGTTCTTGTTATTGCGATATTAATATTTACATCATTTTATAATGTTCCTTGGATTAATAGCACATGGATAGCATAATATCAAATACTTTCATTATTAAATAAAATCTGAGCATCCACTAATGGGGCCTTGGCCTTGAGCTCCTCACTAGGGAAACATACAGGACATGTATACAATATTTACATTAAAAACCAATATATCCTAAGGGTCAAAATGGGGGTATTACATTCCCCTCCCCCTTAGAACAACACCATCCTCCGTCTTCTCAAAACTGAACAAAAATGGGAATACACCTCTCATGGAATCCTCTGGCTCTCATGTAGCCTCATAGGGACTAAGGTGCTCCCATTGCACCTTTACCTATCCAATGGATCAATTTCAGAGCAATGTGACCTTCTTGTCGAGGATGCGCATAGGCTCTACTTGGAACTTAGACTTCCTCAAGTTCCACCTGTATCACATTCCAATCAATCATATGATTAGGATCATGTACATACTTCTTAACCAAATAAACATGGAAAACATTATGATCTCTTATGTTAGTAGGAAATGCAATTATATATGAAACTGATCCTATCATATCAAGGACTTCAAATGGCCCACAATATATTGGTGCCATCTTGGCACAATTCCATAACTTCAGGGAACTTTTCCTTGGTTTCACCCTCAAATAAACATGATCCCCAATCTTAAATTCCCTATGCACTCTTTTCAAATCTGCATAACTCTTTTTCTTGTCCCGAGCTGCCTTTAAATTATGCCCGATCTTAACAACATCTTGTTCCATTTCCTTGATCATCTCTGGCCCAAGCACTACCGTGTTCACCGGACTATCTCAATTCACTGGAGTCATGCATCCTTTGTTATACAATGCCTCAAATGCACTCATTCTCAATGATGCGTAATGCCCATTATTGTATGCAAATTCTACCAAGTGTAGGTAATCCTACCACTTGGATGGTTTATCCATCACATACATTCTCAGCATGTCTTCAAGATCATGATTCTGTTAGGATATCTCATCATTCAGTATGTACTTTACATGCATTTTGCATTCTACATGCATTGCATGCACCCGCATGCTGCCCAGTCACCAGTATAATGCCTCCAGCACCTAGTCCCTAGTCTTCTAGCACTCGGGAGCTACTTTCCATTCAGATTTAGCCCTCCTAGCTAGGGAGGCAACCACTTCTCACCTTCCACTGCAGAAGGGTGCCTTTTCTCACCTACCAGTCAGTTTCACTTCAGTTAGTTAGTTGTCTTTCCTTGATTTGAGGCTAGAATGACTCCTAAATGTTGTTACCACTCTGATTAACCTCCAATGAGCCTTGACTACCTATTCTGAGTCCAATTAACTTGTCATGCGCCCTCCATTGAGCCTCCATCCCTACGTTAGTGCCACTTACCATCAGTTACACTTATTACACTCAATTAGACTCAGTTAGACTCAGTTTGACACATGTCTGACAGTGACTTGCGCATTGATGACCACCACTGATCGATAATGAGGACTCCTAGTTGGAGCCAAGCTATGACATGTATTATATTCGAATGACCTCCTTGGCTAATTCGAATTGCTCACTTATTGTGACAGGATTGTATTGTAATTCTACCATTCTAGATTATAGAGCACTGATGCATCTCTCTTGCACAGTTTTTACTCCAAATTGTTTTACATCTTTGCGATTGATATTCTTGTTCAATAGATCTGTTGTGACTAATTTTACATGGTATCAGAGCCATTGCATGGACAACATATCTCTTCTACAGGTGTTCTACATAAAGAATTGAGTGAATTTGCTCAAAATTACTGTAAGTTTGGCATGCAAAATCTCATGTGCATGCAAAGCAAAAAATACACTCCAATCCACTCTAGAAGCTCAAGTTTTACACATAATTCCTGGATTTGGTACATTGGATCCATTCAAGCTTGCTTGATCTCCAATCCCAAGTGTGATGCAACTCTAAAAGGGTGGATTGTTCGACTTTAATGTTCTTGTTTTGATTGTGATTTGCAGGCTTATCATCTCCATCAACTGCATTCGCTATCTTTGAGATGGATGCTTCTTCTTCTAAGCTACTCACTCCATTCAATTATTTTGAATGGAAGAATGACATGGAGATTATGTTGCACTCAAGAGGGTACTACAAAGTCACCATGGGCCTCGAAGTTGAGCCCATTACACTCATTGAAAAATCAAATCACTTCAACAAGTTGGATGAAGCATATGGTCTTCTTTGCCTCAATACTTCCAAGGATCTTCACATTCACCTCAGTGGATTGACTACTCCAAAGGCAGTATGGGAGCAAATCGAGAAGCTTTTCGGGAAGCAAGATGACATGCGGTCTTTTCAATTGAAAAATGAATTAATTGCATTGAATCCTGAAAATTTCAAGACCATCAATGATTTTTTCACAAGATTCAAGCATTTGTCCTTGTAGTTGAAGAACAATGGTGTTGTTAAAAAGGATAAGGAATTGATCCTCTCCATTCTTTCAAAGCTTGGTAAGGATTTCTCGATATTTGTCTCTACTTTCAATTACAGTTGGCTAACTACCCCGGATTGGAAGATGCCTACCTTAAATGCCTTCATTGAATCCATTACCAAAGAGCATGACAAGTTGATTCAAATGGGGTCCATAAGCTCCAAAGATTCAGCCCTATTTGTTCAAGGATCCAAGAATTCGAATGGAAAAGGAAATCAAAAGAAAGAGAAGCCCAAATTCGAACCAAACAAGCAAAGAGAGAAAGGCAAACAATTAGATGCACCATCTGGTTCAAGGAACAAGCAAAAGGGTAAAGAGGGTAAAGAAAAATATAAGTGTTTATATTGCAACCATGGCTTTCATCCTGAAAGTTCATGCATAAAGAAAACAATAGATCAAATGGCCCTCTTTTTGTAAAAGAACAACATATGTCTTCCCAATGGTGCACGGAAGAAGGATAGAAATGATGATCATGAAAGAGGTCAAGCACTCATGGAAACTATTTTGAAACCCACCACTCTATTGATAGATTCCAGTGCCTCGAATCATATGGCTACAAATATTGACTCCTTCTCTTCATTCAATCCAAACAACTCCATCCCCATCCATTTTGGAGATGACTCAAAAATTTCTTCAAAGGGTAAAGGTACCATCCATTTAGAGCATCGAAGTTTTCAGAATGTTCTCCATGTGCCTTCCTTGGATTCAAATCTACATTTTGTGTATCAAATGACACATACTGGTGAATTGAAGCAAGTTACATTTAGCCCTAACAAAGTTGAAATTTCTGATATTGAAAGTAGAAGACTTATTGCAGTCGGAAAGGCAAACCACACTACAAAATACTATGAGTTTTCTCACTTTGTGCCACTTGAAAATCCCACTGCTCTCCTCACTCATGGAAAAGAGGTTAGTAGGATTTGGAATGAAAGGTTTGGACACCTTAATTACAAGTATTTTCTTCTACTACAATATAAATCCATGGTTGATGGTCTTCCGCAACTCCATTCCTCAAAGGGAATTTGCCCTGGTTGCATTGTTGGGAAGCACCCTGAGCACAAGTTTGACCGCGGAAAAGCTAGTAGAGCTTCTACTATTTTGGGCCTCATACATTTTGATATCAGTGGTCTGCTACCAAATATGTCCATGAATGGTTCACGGTATGTTTTGACATTCATCGATGACTCTCCCACTTTACTTGGGTATTTTTTCTCAAAACCAAGTCAGAAGTGCTTGGAAAATTCAAGGATTTTAAGGCTTCTGTTGAGACCACCACTAAGAGCAAGATCAAAGCTCTTAGATCTGATAATTGTGGAGAATATATCAAGACTGATTTGCTGCAACTTTGTGCTGAAAGAAGAATTCAGATCCAACATACAGTTCCCTACACACCCCAGCAGAACGTTGTAGCAGAAAGGAAGAATCAGTCACTGAAAGAGATGGCTACTTGTATGCTTGAGTCAAAAAGTTTGGCTGCAAATATTTGGGCTGAAGCCATGATGTTGCTGCATACATTTAAAACTGATTTCCACATTTATCCGTGAAAGGTACAACTCCTTTCGAAGCATTCACTAGTCACAAACCGAATGTGTCCAATTTGAGGGTTTTTGGCTCCACTGCATGGGCTAGAATTCCTTCTGATAAGAGAAAGGATTTGGATCTAGAAAGTATTGAATGCATCCTAATAGGCTATGGAGAAGAATCAAAATCATATAAACTCATGAATATCAGATCCAAAAAGATATTCATAGAGCGAAGTGTGAAGTTTGAAGAACCATTGCCAGATCTGAAACTAGTTGAGGAAAACACTGTCGATCCACAGCCTCCACAAGATGAAGATTCGAGAGAATATGAAGAAAGAATTGGATCTAATATCTATGATATTTTATCAGAATTTGATTTCCATGACATATCAGTTTTGAAATCATACCACAATGATCCTCCTCAGTTACCAAATTGGGCCCAAAACACTCGACAATCTACTGCTCCAAACATTGGAAATCCTGTTGATCCAAGGAGAACAAGAGCAGACTTTCAAAGAGCAGGTATGGCTCTTTATTTTGTTGATCCATTATTATCCAAAAAATTTTATTTGATGATTGGTTCATATCCCAAATCATACTATCATTCCCACTAAGATCCACGATGGCAAACCGCCATGAATGAAGAGTATAGTTCTCTTCAAAAGAGTAATACATGGGAGCTAGTTTCTCTTCCACCTGGAAGAAAATTAGTTCAGTGCAAGTGGATCTACCACAAAAAAGTTGCTTTTTATGGCTCTATAAACAAATACAAAGCTAGGTTGGTGGAAAAAGGTTTCTCCCAAGTCCAAGGAGTGGACTACACTAAGACCTTTGCATCGGTTGCAAAGATGGATTCCATCCGCCTAGTTTTGGTCATTTCCGCATCGAAGCACTGGGAAGTGCACCATATGGATGTGAAGAGTGTTTTTTTACATGGATACCTTGATGAAGAATTATCTATGAATCAACTAGAATAATACATATCAGATCCATCATTAGTTTGCAAGTTGAAGAAATCTTTGTATGGATTGAAACAGGCCCCAAGAGCTTGGTACGCAAAGATGGCCTCCTTCCTTCTTTCTCTGAATTTCAAAAGGTACAAATTTGATCTGAATGTGTACCTACAGCAAGTTAAAGGTAATTTTCTGATTTTTGTTTTATTTGTTGATGACCTTCTCATTACTGGTAGCACTCTCCTTACAATTAACAAGCTGAAAACCGCTTTAAATCTAGCTTTTGATACGAGCGATTTGGGCTTGCCTAAGCAATTTTTGGGCTTGGAGATAGCTCAGAACTTTCATTGGATCACATTATCTCAGAAAAATTATGCTAAATACTTTCTATTAAACTTTAATATGGAAAAATGTAAGGCTGCTCCGTTTCCATTCCTCTCAGGAATCAGTCTTGAAGAGGGAAATTCCACACCGCTTGCAGATTGCACTATGTATCGACAATTGATTGGTTCACTACTCTACTTGACACACTCAAGGCCTGATATATCTTATGTTTTGAGTGCTGTTTCAAGGTATATGAAGCAGCCCCATGAGCTTCATTGGCAGGAATCCAAGCGGATCTTGCAGTATGTGCAAGGTATGAGACATTTTGGCATACATTATGCTGCAGATTTTGAGCTAGATTTCATTGGTTTTACTGATTCAGATTGGGCAGGTGACAGCATAGATCAGAAGTCCACTTCTATTTATGTTTTCATGATTGACCATGGCCCTATTTTCTAGTCAAGCAAAAAGCAAGCAGCCATTGCACTTTCTTTAGCAGAGGCAGAGTATTGAGGGGCAGTCAATGCTTGCATTCATGCAATTTGGTTGCAGGGTATTCTTTCTGAGTTTGACTTTGGTAGCACTACTTTGACTATCCTATTTTGTGATAGTCAAAGTTCTATTAATATCTCCACCGATCCAGTTCAACGGTAGAGGACCAAGCACATTGAGATTCATATGCACTACATCCGAGAGTTGGTGCATGATTGCACTATCATTCTGCAATATTGCCCTACCGATGAGCAAATTTTAGACATCTTCACCAAGAGCTTCACTGATAAGAAGTTCTCTTGCCTCCATTCACTGTTGGGGTTGAGTTCCATCATGGTGGAGATAGATTAGATCCATTTTTATGTTTAGCTTGAGGGGGGGCTTTCTTCCCACTCGGTTTTCCCTCTTTCCTCACTTAGCTTATTTTCAGCATTTTTGGATTATTGTATTGGGGTGACCTTTGGTCTCAGTAACCAGGGCCCTACATTTTATTTTTTACATCATAGTATAGATTGAGGGGGGGGTTTAGGATATATCATCATTCAGTATGTACTTTTCATGTATGCATGCACTCGCATGCTACCCAGTCACCAGTATGATGCCTCCAACACCTAGTCCTTAGTCTTCCAGCACCCGGGAGCTACTTTCCACTTAGATTTAGCCCTCCTAGCCAGGGAGGCACCAAATTCTCACATTCCACTGTAGAAGGGCACCTTTTCTCACCTACCAGTTAGTTTCACTTCAGTTAATTAGTTGTCTTTCCTTGATTTGAGGCTAGACTGACTCCTAACTGTTGTTACCAGTCCTATTGACCTTCGATGAGCCTTGAATACCTATTCTGAGTCCATTTAACTCCTCATGCCCCCTCCACTAAGCCTCCATCCCTACATTAGTGCCACTTACCATCAGTTACACTTATTACACTCAGTTAGACTCAATTTGACAACTGCTTGACAATGACTTGTGCATTGATTACCACCACTAATTGATGATTAGGACTCCTAGTTGGAGCCAAGCTATGCTATGCAGTATATTCGAATGACCTCCTTGGCTAATTCAAATTGCTCACTCATTGTGACAGGATTGTATTGTAATTCTACCATTCTGGATTATAGAGCACTGATGCATCTCTCTTGCATAGTTTTTAATCCAAATTGTTTTACATTTTTGTGATTGATATTCTTGTTGAATAGATCTGTTGTGACTAATTTTACAAATTCACCCTCTCAGTTTGGCCATCTATTTGAGGATGATATTTTGTACTGAAATTTAATCTAGTTCCCAATTCCTAAAACAATCCTTTCCACAAATTGGAAGTGAACTTTGTATCACGATCAGAAATTATTTCCTTGGAAAATCCATGCAATCTAAATATCTCTCTCATGAAGATATTTGCAACATCATTAGCCTTGTGAGTGGACTTCACTGGAATGAAATGAGCTACCTTTGATATCTTGTATACCACTACCATGATTGAATCATGCTTCTTCACTGTCATGGGAAGACCCGTTATAAAATCCATAGAGATCACTTCCCACTTCCACTCTGGAATGGGTAAGGACTACAACAATCCAGCTGGATGTTGATGCTCTTCCTTGACCTATTGGCACTTTTGACACCTATAAATGTACTCATCTATGTATTTCTTCATACCATGCCAAAAATACTGTCTTCTTACCGCTGTTATAGTTTTCTGATATCCTGTGTGTCCAGAATATGGCATTTGATGTATTTCATCCATCACAAGCTTCTCCAAATATTCCCTATTTGGAATGTACAGTATGGTACCTTGATAAATGAGAACATCATCATCGCCCCGTTGATATCTTGCACATGCTTCATCAACATTACACTATTGCAATTTCTCCTTGACTTGAAGGTAAACTTCATCACTGGTTTGAGCTTCTAGAATCCTTGCCTTCAAATCAGATTTACACACACTTATTGTTGCAATATGGAATTTTTTGTTGAGAACATATGCAACCTTATTCTCTTTCCCTTTTACAACCTTATTCAAATTCACAGAGAAAATCCATCCACCTAGCTTTCCTAGCATTCAAGTTTGGTTGATAAAAAAAATACTTCAAGCTCATGCGGTCTGTCCTAAGCTCGATATTCTTCCCAACAAATAATGTCTCCACATCTTGAGAGCATGTACTATGGTTTCTAATTATAAACCATGTGGGACATAATTATTTTCATTCTCTTTTAATTTTCTTGACTCATATCAAATCACAAATCCTTCTTGCATGAGAACTCCACCTAGCCCTTCAATGCAAGCATCTGTGCACACTACAAAATCCTTCTTTGGATATGTTATCTTCAAAACATGAGCGCTAGTAAGTAACTCCTTTAGATATTGAAATATTTTCTCACATTTTTCAGACCATACAAACTTGACATTCTTCCCCTACAATGGAGTGATTGGATGAGCTATCTTGGAGAATCCTTCAATAATTCTTCTGTAGTAGCTTGCAAGACCCATGAAATATATAACATCTGTAACATTCTTTGGAGTAGGCCAATCCATGATGGCATTAATCTTCTTTGGATCAACTGCAATACCCTCTTCTGAAATGACATGACCTAAGTACTGCACCTTGTTTTGAGAGAATTCAAACTTGCTTAAATTGGCATACAACTGGTGCTCACCAAGGAATTGTAACACCATTCTTAAATCCTCATTATGTTCTTCTTCATTCCTTGAGCAGACAAGGATGTCATCCAAGAACACAATCACAAACGTATCTAAATATTTGTTGAATGCACTATTCAGGAGACACATGAATGTAGCAAGTGCATTAGTAAGACCAAATGGAACCACTGTGAACTCATAAAGGCCATATCTTGTCCAGATAGCTATCTTGTGAATGTATTATTATTTTATCCTCACTTGATGATAGCTAGACCTCAAGTAAATCTTTGAAAACACTTTATCTTCCTTCATTTGATCAAACAAATTATCAATTCTTGGAAATGGGTACTTATTTTTTACTGACACTTTATTTAGCTTCCTATAATGAATACACAGCCTTAAAGTCCCATCCTTTTTGTTGACAAATAACATCGGTGCTTCCCAAGGAGATACAATTGTCCTAATATACTTCTTATCCATTAATTCTTGTAGCTGCATCTTTAAATCGATCAATTCTGGCATGCTCATTCTATAAGGAGCTTTGGAAATTGGCGTTGCCCCTGGAACAAGATCGATGGTAAAATCAATATCTCTCTTTGGTGGCAGTTCTGACACTTCATCCGGAAAAACATCTTTGAACTCTTGCAACAACAGGAAGTCTTCTATCCTTGGCCCTTTCTCCTCCAATCAATCTGATATATGAGCTACATATAATTGGAAACCCTTTCTGTAAAACTTTTTCAACTGTAAGGATGAAATATTCCTTATTGAAACTTGGATCTATGCCTTTACAACCAATCCATAAAAATTAGAGAATCATAAGATCCTAATGGTACGACATTCAAATTTACTTTTGTAAGGAACCCGCTCAACTCCATGGGGCACTTCATCACTACTTCACTCACTTTTCTCTTGGTCCCTATGGCTAATTGAACTAGCCAAGACTTATTATGTTTCACTTTTCTAAGAGAAAAACCTTCAACCAATTTTGGAGAAACATAACTATGAGTAGATCTTGGATCAATCGAAATAGAAATAGATTTCTTAGCAATCTTACCTTCAACCTCTACCACTACTGATTGATGGTCTTCCTGAGGATTATCCAATGCTGCATAAATTCGAGGCGTTTCCCTTGCTATATACTCCACTGTAGTTTCTCCTTTTAGGTTGTGCAAGCTATGGGGATTCTCCCTCCAATGTGGACAATCCTTAAGCATGTGGTTTCCTCCACATCCCCAACACTGAAGTGGCCCTTTTGATGTCTTTTTTGTTTCTACAGCTGGCTTCTTCCCACTTCCTGCTTGCTGGCCTTGTGGAAAATTTATTGGTTGATTTTTGAATGGTGGTTTGAATCCATTTTTCCTTTGATCAAACCTCCCTCTTGGATTTCCTTTCCATGATGGGTGAACCTATGATTTTCCTTTACTCTGCTCATAGAAATGCATTTCCATCCTAATGGCTTCATCAAGACTTGGTGGATTAACAAACTCAATCCTATCTCTGAAACTTTGAGGTAGACTCCCAAGGAAGCATTGGATCTTTACCCTCTCATATTTGATATAGTCCACATACCTCAACAATTCCAAAAATATATAGACATGTTCTTCCATAGATTTATGTCCCAATTTGAGTTCATTGAATTCTTTCTTCTTACTGTCATAATACCTAGCAGAAAGGTATTTTTCCTTGAAATATTTATTAAATCACTCCCAACTGATCCTCCTTTAATTGATCCCTTTTACTTGAAAGAGGTGTTCCCACCAAATTGAAGCTCTTCCATTTAGATTGTAAATGGAAATTATGTCCTTTTCATTCCCTGAGTAATCATGAATCCTGAAATATTTCTTCATCCCAAGAATCCATGCCTCTGCCTCTTGGCTAGTCTTATCTTCTCCGTTAAATGTGGGAGGCCTTTCCTTCCTTAATTCTCCCTATGGAATTCCTTTGAATTTCTTTCTTCCTTCAAGTCTTCTAGAAGTATGCCGTGTACTTATCCTGGAACCTCTAGAGTCACATCACCTGCTGGTAGAAGATCTTAAGGAGGGTGTTATATGTTTTTTGCTCACATAACTCTTTATTGGGCTTGGAGTCCTCCTCATAGAATGACCTATAGAACGACTATTTGCATCTCTTTCCTCTTTGCCTACATTTCTTGGTTTGGACCCAAGGTTTATCCTCTGCTACATATCAGTGAGGCTCTACAAAATAGTAGCATTGATATGGTTATGTTCCTCCTGATCCTTCATCAACCTTTCATCGAAGCTTACCATCGTTTCAACCAAATTCTGAGGAGTTATTTGCTCCTTTCTCCCATTGGATTCAATCTTATCATTTTATTCTTGAGAATTTTCTCCTAGCACATCTTCATCATGCTCATAAGGATCCTGAGCATCATTCATGGTCACCATTTTCCTTTGGAGACCCCTTTCCTTGTATGTTGCCTCTGCTACAACTATTCAAATTTTTATCAGCTTCAACCACTGTGCATTATAAAGGTATTTATTAGACATATTAGGAATGCATATAGAAACATAAAAAATCAATATTTAACAAAATTAAACTCATGGAATAATTCACAGAGCTATTATTCCTTCTTTTATTTTGTCTCATTCATGCAATTTTGGAAATTGCCCATATTAAGAACAATTTTCGTCAAAACAGTCACTGGCACTTTTCTGCTTTAAATATCTATGATGTATGAAAACCTCATTCAAATTATGGTTATGAACCATTGTTCCCTGCTAGATAATCTTTCCAATGCCTATATACATGCTTCATTTTGACTTCAGGTGTGGAAATTGCATTACTCCAAAAATGACAATTTTAACTAAAATTCTTCACTTTTACACAGCTGCAAATTTATTCTAAAAAACCAACTTCAATCATTTGTAGAAGAAAATATAGAAAGAAACATGAAACATTTTCTACTGGGAGAAGTTAGTCCATATAACAAGAAACACTCAGCAACATTCAGATCCTTGTTTAGATGCACCGGTCAACTTCTATTAAATTATGGGTTTGATTGACTATTTTTAACTTTTAACTTTTCCAAATTTTCAAAATTTTGGGCCAAAATGGCTATTTTCCAAACTGAGCATTTCTGGAAAATCTTTGTCTAATGGAAAATGTCTGTATGAATGAGAATATTAAATGTGTGGTTCAGTATATTTATTGAATCCTACAACTAGGGTCACTTTCATCAATTGTAAGCATTTCAAAATCCTCAAACAGTGGCCCGGAAGAATGCTTTTTGGCCTTCTCGCTCACCCCGTCTCCACATCCTTTGGATTTTGGCTCCAAGATTTCAAACTTAACACTGTGCCTGCTCCATGTCCGCTCCATTGCAATTTCAACTCAATCCGACCTTTTTCCAAGCTTCGGGACACAGATTTATAAAAGTCATTAATTCCAATTTTATGCCAAATTGGACCATAATGGGATTGAGACCCTCATTGGTTCTTTCATGGCCTTCATTAATGGCCTAAAAAAATCATAGGACTCATCCAATTCTGAGTATGAATGCTCCTGCTATCCAATTTTTTTTTATTACTTTTGTTTTTTGAACCCACAATCCGCAATCCGCAATGCGGGACTCGGAAATGCAGAACCCCAATATTCCAACTTCGGGAAAATACCACTTTCGCAATCCGCAATCCACAATGCGAAAGTTGGAAATATAGAACTCCAATTTTTCAACCTTGGAAAAATACCACTTCCACAATCTGCAATCCGCAATGCAGAAGTCGGAAATGCGGAACACCAATTTCCCAATTTTGGGAAAATACCACTTCCGCAATCCGCAATGCGGAAGTCAGAAATGCGGAATGCCAATTTTCCAACTTTGAGAAAATACCATTTCCGCAATCCGAAATGTGGAATTTGGAAGTGTGGAACGCCAAAATGAAACTTTGAAAATTCTATGCATCTGCAATCCTCAATCCGCAATGTAGGTTCAAAAATGCAGAAGTCCAAAACGCAACTTTGAAAATTTTATGCCTCCACAATGCAGAACTACGGAAGCACCTCCTCTGCTCCTGCCACTTTCATAGCTTATATCTCCCTCATCCTTTATGCAAATAAAGAAAGTATGGTACCATTGGAAAGCTCTTGGAGAGATATATTCAATGGTGGAATCCTCTTCCACACCTCATAACACTGATTTTGTCATTATTTCAATCAAAATGTTTCCCAAACTTCATCAATACCTCTTTTAAACATTCTTATATATGTCTGTAAACTTGCAGTTCAGCCCAAGCAACCCAAGTGTTGCAACATGGTCTCTGATACCACTCTGTCACGTCCCCTCCCATCCTCCCAACCCACAGAGGGAACATGAACACAATATGGGGTGTCTAATTCTTCCCCAAAGCCATACGAAAGAATTTACAATTTAGTAAAGTGCATAATTAAAATATACACAATGGAATTAAATCATAATAACACACACAGAGAATGGAATGCATCAACATATTTCTTCCAGGAAGAATGATGAAGCATCATACAGATAATTAATCCCCTTCTCTTTCCATGCACAGGTTTTATGCTGATAAAATTAAGAAAATCACTTCATTCAATTAACAAAATAGACAATAATTAAAACATTGCAGATCAGAGAATTGACATAATTTAAACCACAGAGCATACTTATATTTAAGATGAAGCTATCCAAGCAACTGGCTATGTGAGAGAAACATTGCACCCAACCATAGATCTCTGTTCAGCCTACATTCTTTTAGATGAGAGACTACCTTCGAGATGGGTTGTGTATCCACGAAAGAGGAACTAAATAGGCTCACTCACAACCATGGTTTCACACAAACAATCATTCTAAGCCAACACACAGTTGGGTTTATCAAGCATACAAGAGACAAAGGAGGAGGATTCTAAGCTAGTGATCTCAACCACAAAGATATAGGCACCTAAAGATAAACTCAACAACCTTGGCACCCAAAATACCTACCACACCCAACACAAGGAAGGTTCCCCTCTCTATTGCACATTCCCTCAGGTGATGCTTTCCTCCAATTTCCTTAAGGGTGGGAATATAAAGGTCCAAGATGCTAAACCCTTGAGATTATATCCTTCACTAGGTTTGTCAAGCAATTCCAACCTTTGTTCTATCTTCTTCTATGTCAGTCACGCTTGGATTTTCTCAATTCTATGGCCAAATGACTCTGTCCTATAATTGGATTTTCGGGCTATCAAATATGGGTTTTACTATGGAATTATGGGCATCTAACACTCTCAAATTTTCCCCAAGGTTCAGGTCTATGGATCCCCCATTGGATTTCACTGTCCACACAATTTTCTGGGCATTTTTGGCACTTCAAAACGTGGTTTAATTCAAAGTTGCGATTTTTGGTTTTTCTCACTGTTGGGCATGTGTAATAGATGACAATTGATGCTCTGATGTTCAATAATGGAATGGGAATTAGGAAAAATGAATTCCCATGAGGTAGAGTGACTTGTGGGTCAAGGAAAGAGAGCCCATATCCTGCCATACAAATTCCTTGGCTACCCATGCTCCATTGAAGCTATGGACTGATTTCTTCAATCACTTCCTTACAACAGAATTAAATGTCAGCAAGAAAAGTCAAATGGGTTCTCAAGATGACATTTGGAAGCATATGGTTCAACCCCACAACCCCCTCACCACTCCCTAGTGGATACACATGGCCCCCTCTTTTTAGTTGCTTCCATAGCCAGTTTTTGGTATTTTTATTGCAATATTAATGTTTACATCATTTTACAATGTTCCGTGGTTTAATAGAAAATGGATTGCATAATATCAAATACTTGCCTTATTAAATAAAATCCAAGCATCCACTATTGGGGCCTTGGCCTTGAGCTCCTCACTAGGGAAACATACATCGCATGTATACAATATTTACATTAAAAGCCAATATATCCTAAGGGTCAAAATGGGGTTATTACAGGTTGGTGCAATCCTATCAAGATGGAGAGTTCACAAACCAAATTGGAGACCTAGTTCTAATGGGACACTTTCTTGAAAGAGTGAAAAAACAAGGTGCTTATATTATTTACAAAGATTTTACGCGAGAATATATTTCATGTCAATACAGTCATTTGGTAGTGGCAATTCAGATACATCTAACAGAAATTAAGGTGAAGAGAGGTGAGCCAAAGAGGTGGAAGATGACAGAAGGTGACCATGATCATATTATTGAGACTTTCATTACTATAACCCATTGGCCATATGAATGAGTTACATGTATGCCACTTGCATCATTGACATCGCTGTCATATTGTCTTGTTCAATATTTTATTGGATATTTTTGTGGAGGTTGTTTTTTCCTCGTTTATATAGGGTTTGTTTGGCAAGGTGAACAATAGTTTTATAAATCTATTTTTTAGTTGCTTTAATGCCAAGATTAAAAATACTATATGGGAGTTTTTTTTTAAAATTGGGTCATGGTGCTCCAATCTGACAAGCACATTGATACTTTGAATACACTTGAATGTATGTTCAATGTTCCATGAACTTCCTCCATAATAGTTTTATAAATATTTGTTTAGATGATTTAAAATCAATATTAAAGATCTACTAGATAGTTGAATATTATCAATATCTAGGATAAGCATGTGTAAAAGAGTCATAATCTCTAAAATCCAAGAATTATTATTTAATACAGTTCCCCCTAACCTTATAAAATGGGTAAATTTTATTTGATTGTAGTTCCAGGAAACAATTGTTTATTTAAAGCTTATGTGGATGGATAGAAACTAAATCCTCCAAGAAAGATCCCTAAGTTCCATGTATCCATTCATACAATGTTTCATACAAACCAAAATCTTCTATATTTGATAGAAATAAGGAGATGTGACACCTATATGACCTTAATATAATTGTAATTTATATCTTAAATTGTAATTTAAATTTTAAATTGTAATGTATTCTAATTTTAAATTTTGATTTCAAATGCAATTGTAATGTAATTGAAATGAACTTTTAAATTGTAATTACACATTGAATTTTCAATTGAAATTACACATTAAATTTGAAATTTGAAATTGTAATTGAATTGTAATACGTAGACAACATAATGTAATTGTTATGTACAAATGAATTCTAAATTTTGAATTTGCAATTGTAATGTAGTCAAAATTGAACTTTTAAATTGTAACTACATATTGAATTTTCGATTGAAATTACATATTAAATCTTAAATTTTAATTTTAAATTTTAAATTGTAATTGAATTGGAATTTGTAAATTGTAATTGAATTGTAATGTGTAGACAACATAATGTAATTATAATTTCAATTTTAAATTGTAATGTAAAATTGAATTCTAAATTTTGAATTTGCAATTGTAATGTAGTTGAAATTGAACTTTTAAATTGTAACTACACATCGAATTTTCAATTAAAATTACATATTAATGTAAAATTGTAATTTAAATTTTAAATTGTAATGTAATTTAATTTTAAATTTTGAATTTGTAATTGTAATGTAATTTAGATTGAACTTTTATATTGTAATCACTGTACATTAAATTTTCAATTGAAATGAGAAAACATAAATATAACCGTAATAACTATATCTAGATGTAATATAAAAGACAATCGATTTCAAATCAAGATACAAAATACACATGAATACATCAATATGATAAAATATACAAAACATATAAAAAAAATCCAAAAATACATATCCAAGGTCCATATATGATAAAAGTCCATATATATGATAGAATTCCATATCCAAAACATGGAAATGTATACATCATAAACTCATTGGCCGCTACCCCCCACGAGGCCCTTGATCAACCCTGTGACCGCCTTCACTTGTAGTAGACCCATGCTAGCCTTGAGGTGGTAAACTATGAAACAAGGCCTCGATCTCAACATACTGTAAAATTTAAAACTGTGAACTCTGTAATTTAGTTAGATTTTGACCAATGCATAATATTCAACAAGAAGTGAAAAAATTTAATTGATGGATGCGAAAATCACCTAAGTCGATTCAATGGTGATATCTGGCATCTGGGTCAGAATATGGGTAGATGGGCCCTCATTAGGACCACGTGGTTGAGCTACATCCCAATCATCTAAGAAAGTGATTGCAGCATCGACACCCACCTATAGGTATGTCTGTGTAAGATGCCATTACATGTAATAAGTTAGATTTATTAAAAATTAAAACTAAAACATAAAATTTATAATTCAAGAATTAAAACATAAAGTATAAAATGAAATTACTGAATGTGAAATGAATTAGAACATAAATTAAAACTCAACTCTGTGTCTAGGTCTGGCTGGTCAAGACCTTCGCGGTCCTCATGTGTATCACCCTGAGCAACAACCTTACCTTTGCCCTGTACAATTTGAAATTCAAAGTTAATATATAAAACATAAAATTAAGAATTAAGAATTAAACATAAATTATTTAAATTGATATTAATAAACACAAATTAAATTGGAACATAAATTATCACTTACCTCGACTACTCTGTCCGGGTTAGGACGAGTAGATGGACCAACCGGTGACTTACTACGAAAAAGCTCATCCATGTATGTGGTCCACTGCATGGAGAAATAAAATACACCCATTAAGTATTATTGAGCATTCAATTTATGTCATGTAATATGATGTAACATGAAATCATATATACATAATTGTACAAAAATACACCTTTCCTAGAGTTTTGTATCTACGATACATCCGAAACTATGCATCTCAGGCTAACCAAGTATACCCCCGTCTGGCCTCATCATCCAAAAAATTGAGTAGGTCATCGTCGACCCACTCTATATTTGGTTGTGTACATGCAGGGGGTGGTGTAGATGTCTCTCCTTGCACAACAACAATATCACATCCCATGGCAGTGAAAAATGACTCTGCAATCCCCGGTCTAGCCTCTGTAGCAAGGTGGGATGATTGTGTCATGTACCCTAACCTGATAACCATCCTATCTGGAATCAGTACCAACTTCGGAGGGGGTGGAACGAAAGCAGGGTCTCTACAAGCTCTAGGATGTTAGTAGGATCATCCCCTACCAACACCAAAGAACTCAGATCCCCTGCTGGTGTAGTCTAGGTGCATATCTAGAACAAAATTGGCATATATATGTTTTTCAAAGTACAACGGAACGTAATCGTGGTGGGGAACATGACCCATGCTCCAATGAATCTATCATACACATATAGTGCAGCGACCTCAAGCTTAAACTCCTTGAGTCTAAGCGGTTGACCGGCAGGGCGGACATGAGGGATTTTGATCAAAGTACCCTTGACTTCATGCCCTATTATGGAACCTTTGACATCCACCCATTTATGGGGACCCGTGACATTTTGTCTTCTCCTTCGACATGTAAAATGCCAGATGTCACTAAGAGGTCCCACTTTCTTATAGAGGGACAACATATCATCAACTGCTGATAACATCATGAATAGTGAGTGTCTAGTAGGAGAACCATCCCTAAGTGTGCACACACACAAGTCCACCCACTCTCATTGGGTGGTAATATCAGCAAGAGTGATGCATACAACCTCATCATCGTATGATCCACTCGATGCACTTGCGATCCAAAAAAACACAAATGTTAGTGCAAATGTATATTATAACTTGCAAGTGAAATTCAATGCATTCTATATTAAAAATTTACTGAAAATGTATCTAACAAAAAATATGCACCTGATGTACCTATGTCCTTTCGCACATCCTCCTCCTCGAGATCAATATGTATATTGTCGGGATGAACTGACGCACTATCTCTCTTGCTGCTGCCACTAGCGACAACTGAACCCGGTTTGGCCTCACTCCTCGGTGAACGAGAGTGCTACCAATGGCCACCCTGTTGGGTGACGTCAAATCCTCTTGTGATCTGTTGAGAACAAAGCAATGAAGGTCTCTCTTGAGAACTCTCTGCATCATATTTCAATTTCTATTTAAAATTTCACATTTCAAATTCAAATTCAAATTTAAATTCAAATTTGAAATTCAATTCAAATTCAATTTCAAATTTCAAATTTCAATTTCAATTTTCAATTTCAAATATCAAATTTCAATTTCAATTTCAAATTCCAATTTCAATTTCAAATTTCAAATTTCAATTTCAAGTTCAATTCCAAATTCAATTTCAATTTCAATTTCAAATTTCAAATTCCAAAATCAAATTTCAATTTCATTTACAATTTTATCTTTCAATTTCAATTTCAAATTTCAAATTTCATTTTCTCTTTTTTAACAATAATGGATAACGATCTTTTATTAAAAAAGAGGAGAAAGTTTACAAAAAAGATGGGAAGACTGATCCCAACAACGAAGTGCTGCCATAATTCTTAGCTCTTAAATTTCTAGTCTAATAAGATCATAAACAAAACCTATTCTGTGGAAACTGTATACTCGTACAAACTTTCCATGGAGCAAACTACAGGAAAAGAACTTTACAGAGAAAGAAATCGTAAACTAGAAGAACAACAACTACTACAAGCCTATCAAAAAGAGACGTAATACTATCTTTCTGAAAAAACATAACAGAACAAGGATTTCAAAAGAACTGAAAGATCCTGAGAAAACATATTACTGGTGTGGACCCTTTGTCATGTTACCATCATCAACTCCGGTTATGCCTCCAGCATTTCCTTGAAAGGCGATGGTGCTGCTCTTTATGTCTTCTTGCATGTCATCAATCTTAGCTTCCGCAATTTTGAGGCTATAGTGCAAAGCCGTAATTTGAGTGCCCAAATCCACAGAACAGGGACAACCTTTCTCAAACTTCCCAGTGAGAATTTCTTAATACTCCTACAGCTTACTGTTGCTGCTGCGAACCTCAGAGTTCATAATCTGAACTATGGTGAAAAGATGAGACAAGGCTCATTTAAGTTTGGAATTCTCCTCTCTGAGCATGCGAACTTGGGATTCCAAGTCCTTGATTTGCGACTAGACTTCAGTAGGAGGACTGTCAAACCCAGGAAAAGACCTCGAGTTGTTGTTTCCACTACAATCACCAACTAAATTAGTACAATTCTTACCAAGGCCCGGCGCTTCATTTCTACAGTGGTCATGAAAGACAAGTTGCGATTGACCACCAGGAACCTAACCCTACATGACGTCCATTGTTGAAGGATTTCATTGTGAACCGACACTCCTAGAGTGGGCCAAAGGTTGAAATTGTTTCCTACATCTCAAGCAATGCAACGCGGGGAGGCTTGTAATGACGATAGGGGCGTCATCTGCCATAGTGAACTAGATTTCAAACACACTATTCGTTGCATGATAATTGCCTTGCAGAATGACTAGAATGACTCCCCTGGTGGGAAAATATGTCAGGGATTCCTTGATCCTCGTCCTCCATAATAGCATGCATGTGATCTAGGTGTGTTCGGCGTGTGGAGGGCTCAAAGGATGCCCAGAGGATGCAGGAGAGTTTCGAGGAGGGGAAGAGAATCCGAATGAGATCCTTCCATAACTAATTCCAAAATTTTTCGATGGGTTATAGTTCACAGGATTACAGTGAAGGTTTTCCCATGCCAAGGGGAAATGCCCCGTTCCATTGCTAATAAAATAGAAATGTTTCAACATCAAAATTGAGTGGGAGCAAAGATTAGGGAACCCAATTGATGGCAAGAGCTTGTCCATTGCAAATCGTAATTCCACAGTCAAGACTAGCTCCGACGTTATCCATGACATTTGCATCCTGCTTGTTGTTCCTCAGCACATGTAGAAATTTGATAGAGATGAAATCTTTTACCATGCAATTAAAGAGGTGCTGGAGATTAGAGACAGGCTTTCTTTGATTTGTGGACAAGGTTCTAGCTTCCGTAATGACCAACATTGAGTCTCCAAAGGCCACCAGATCCTTGATATCCTTATTCATAGCAATTTCCATTCCTTTAATCAACGTGAGGCACTCAGCATCATTTTTGGTCCTCCTACCAATTCCCAAAGCAAAATATTTCAACTTGTTTCCCTCGGAGTTGAGAAAGACTCCTCTCACACCTGCCAACCCAGATTTTCAAATTTCAAGTTGACATC
Source organism: Larix kaempferi (assembly GCA_027924585.1). Classification (NCBI taxonomy): domain Eukaryota; kingdom Viridiplantae; phylum Streptophyta; class Pinopsida; order Pinales; family Pinaceae; genus Larix; species Larix kaempferi. The sequence goes on along the minus strand of BSBM01001248.1, from coordinate 3,120,859 downwards.
CAATTCAAATGTCAATTTCAATTTCAATTTCATCTTCAGTTTTCAATTTCAAGTTTCAATTTCGATTTCAATTCTAATTCCATTTCCAGTTCTCAAATTTCATTCTCATTTCAATTTTCATTTTTGAATTTCAATTTCATTTCAATATTCAAATTCAATTTCAATATCAATTTCAATTTCATTTTCATTTTTATTTTGACTTTCATTTTCAATTTTTAATTTCGAATTTCAAATTTCAATTTCAATTTCATCTTCAGTTTTCAATTTCAATTTCAATTTCAATTTCTATTTCAATTTCCAATTCCAATTCTAATTCCAATTCCATTTCTCAATTTCCATTTCTACTTTTATTTCAATTTCAAATTTGAAATTCCAATTTCCAATTTCCAATTTCAATTTTGTTTATAATTTTCAATTTTCAATTTCAATTTTATTTACAATTTTAAATTTCAATTTCAACTTCATTTTTCAATCTCAAATTTCAAATCAATTTTAATTTCAATTTCAATTTCAAATTTTGATTTCAATTTCAAGTTCTAATTCTATTTCCAATTATCAATTTTCATTTCCATTTCAATTTTTTATTTCCATTTCATTTCAAATTTCAAATTCAATTTCAATATCAATTTCATTTTCATTTTCATTTTTCAATTTCAATTTCATCTTCAGTTTTCAATTTCAAATTTTAAGTTTCAATTTCAATTTGAAATTTAAATTCTATTTCTATTTCCAATTCCAATTCCATTTCAATTCTCAATATCCATTTCTATTTCAATTTTCAATTTCAAATTTCTATTACAAATCTCAATTTCAATTCTAATTCCAATTCCAATTTCAAATTTTCAATTTAGAATTCAATTTCAATTATATTTACAATTTTCAATTTTCAATTTCAATTTCAATTTCAATTTCAGTTTTCAATCTCAAATTTCAAATCAATTTTAATGTCAATTTCAATTTCAAATTTCGATTTCACATTCAAGTTCCAATTTCAATTCCGATTTCCTATTCTAATTCCATTTCCAAGTCCCAATTTTCATTTCCATTTCCATTTCAATTTTCAATTTTTAATTTCAATCCATTTCAAATTTCAATTTCAATTCCAATTTCATTTTAAATTTTCAATTTCGAATTTCAATTTCAATTTCATGTTTAGTTTTCAATTTCAAATTAAGTTTCAATTTCAATTTGAAATTTAAATTCAATTTACAATTCCAATTCCATTTCCATTTCCATTTCCATTTCTCAATTTCCATTTCTATTTCAATTCTAATTCCAATTCCAATTTCCAATATCAATTTCAAATTCCATTTCAATTTCAATTTCAATTTCAACTTTAGTTTTCAATCTCAAATTTCAAGTCAATTTTAATGTCAATTTCAATTTCAATTTAAAATTCGAATTTCAATTTCAATTTCCAATTCTAATTCCATTTCCAATTCTAAATTTTCATTTCAACCCATTTCAATTTTCAATTTTCAATTTCAATTCCATTTCAATATCAATTTCATTTTGATTTTCATTTTCAATTTTCAATTTCGAATTTCAATTTCTATTTGAAATTTAAATTCAATTTCCAATTCCAATTCCAATTCAATTTCCAATTCCAATTCCAATTCCATTTCTCAATTCTCCAATTCCTAATTTTCATTTCCATTTCCATTTCAATTTCATTTCAAATTTCAAAATCAAATTCAAATTCAAATTCAATTTCAATTTGCAATTGTGATCGGTGAACACCGATAAGTCACAAGTAAAATTTCAGATTTCAATTTCCACTTCCACTTCACATTTCCATTTCGAGTTCCAATACCAATTTCAATTTCAAATGTCAGTTTTCAAATTCAATTTCAATTTCAATATCAAATTTAAATTTCAAATTGAAATTGCAATTGCTTGCGATTTGCAATTTGATCAAATTGAAATTGCAATTGAAATATGTAATTAAAATTTCAATTTCAATTTCAAATGTTTTCAAATGTTTTTTTTTAATGCTAATGGTTTTTGTTACATGGTTATAAGACTTTATATTGGAAAAAAAAAATTGGCAATGTTTATGTTGTCGGTTTTATTTTGAAATATGTACATATTTGTTTTCAATCCTTCTAGCATTCTTAGAGGATTGAATAAAAAGGGGCAACATTTTTGCTTGCCAAAACACATTTTAAAATAAAACGGTAGTATAAATTTTAGCAATTGATATAAACATAAATATTCATAACTTGAAAAAATAAATACAACATAAATTTAAAATTTAAAACATATTTAATGTAATGTAAATGATTTTTCTACACATGTTTTCAATCCATGTTTCCAAATCAATTTTCAAAAAGTTTTTGGTAATTTCAAGGTTCATAGGTCTAAAAAGTCAAGGTTTCCATGGTTTTTTTTACACAATTTGGTTAAATTTATTGAAAAAAAAATTTGTTTCCAGTTTTATTTCCAAATGTGTAATTCAACAACATTTTTGCTTGCCAATACACATTTAGAAATAAAATTGGTTGATATAAATTTATAAAAAAAACAAAAAATTCACTTTTATTTAAAAAAACAAATAGGTGGGGTTTATGGTCCATTTCCCTGGTGGAGTGGACGACATGGCGTGGTGACGAGGTTGCATGGCACGTTTTTGTGGTTGTGGTATGATATGCTTGGTCAAGCTAACGGCCTCAGTCGAGCTCCTGAGCTGTTGTCACTTTCATTGAACAAGCCCGGGACAGCCATAGGCCTGTTTTTTATTTTTTTCTGTCTGTCTCAACAGCTAGCTCGAGCAATTTATCGATCGAGGTTTTAACCAAACCCTCAATCAAGCAATTGCTTGATCAAGGGTTTAACCAAGCCCTTGATTGAGGTATTTTAAATCCCTCAGTCGAGGTATTTTAAAACCCTCGATCGAGGTTTCAATACTTTGATCAAGGGCTTTAAAATACCTTGATCGAGGGTTTGTGGCATAATTTTTTGGCTCTTCCCTTGCCAAAAATCATGAACCACCTTCATGGATTGACCCACCGCTTCCTTTGTATTTACATTGCATATTGTAAAGGAAAAGAGCAAAGCATAGTCCTCACTTTGGGTTGGGTTCTTTCTCGATAATGGGGTTTCCCAAAGTATATCGTATGTTATTTGTGTGGATGTGTTATTTTTGAAAAATCAATTTCCTTTTAGTTTCGATTTATTTATCATTCTATTGAATTAATCTAATACACTGAATTAAGTTTTAAGATATGTTGTGATGAACTATTCCAGTAGTTTGTGGATCAATTGGTATATGAGAGGAATATGTATATCATTCATTATTTTATTGTGTTAGTGATGGCTCTAGGGGAATATACCATGCTTAAAAATTAAAACATGGGCCTTACATAGAAAAATGAAGCTTCTAGGCCTGAAGTGTAATGGGGCCTTCAATCCGCAAGTGGTATTATGGACACCATTAGGTAGTTCTCCCCAAAGACGGTATAGAGAGAGATCTTAACTGTGCCTAATGTAGGAAATACATTCTAATGCTAAATATTTCTTTATGAAAAATAGGTCCTAAAATAGTTATAATGTTAAAGTCAAAGTACGTTTTAGAAATTCATAAAGTTATGCCATAAAAAGATGTGCACAATAAAAAATGGCAAGACTAGCACTTTTCTTCGACATGTTGGATGTGTTGGTTGCTTTTTTTTTTCTTTAGAATGACAAACTTGTTAATTTGGGATACAAAACAAAAACAACACTATTTACCACATCTTTATTTTTATCTTCATTTTCAACTATATTCTTGATTTTTTATTTATACATATACAATAATTCTAAAATACATAGCTATTTTTTTTCTAGCATAAATGTTCGGGTACACAGGGTACTACCAAAGAACCAAACACCAAGAGAAACCACTTCACACAAACAAATCACAGATCAACACATTGAGATTTTGACATGGTTTAAACCCTCTTGAGGGAAACAGTACACGGCCCAAGCCAAATAGCTTCTACGGGACAATTTATTATGCAAAGAAAGAAAGTTACAAATGAGCTTCTCATAATCGATCAACTAAACAATGACCCTCCATGCTCTTTAAATAGAGATCATGGACCAATCGGATGTTAAGCCATGGATTAAGGTTAGGTTTGATCTAAGAGAAGTTGATCCGTCGGATCACTCTATGTCGGGAACATATCGTGACCGTCGGATTAAGTATTTACAAATGCATATTAATGCATACTAAAGAAACACACTATCCCTAACGGATATATTACACAAGTTGATCTTAACTAACTCCTAAGTGTCTAAATATCCTAACATCTCCCCTTAAGAACAACTTGGAATAGGATTGAAGGATTTACAAAAGTGACACTATTAGGAGAAGGAAGGAGGCATTAGAGCCTATCCCCCCTTAATGACAAGTTCCTGAAGTCCTAACACAGATCGAAGTTTAGAAAAATTCGCCTCTGTAAGAGACTTGGTGAAGATGTCTGCAACTTGAACATCTATAGGGAAAAAGAGCACTTCAAGAACACGATCATGAACAAGATTTATGAAGAAGTGCATATGTAGCTCAATGTGTTTGTTGCATTGATGTAGAACTAGATCTTTGGCAAGCTTGATGGCACTTTGATTGTCACACCAAAGTGGAGTAGGCTACTGCTGCTTGAATCCAAACTCTGAAGGGATTTGTCGAAGCCATAAAGCTTCCTGACTGACATTAACTACTGCTCGATATTCTGCCTCTGCTGAAGAAAGAGCAAGAGCTTGTTGTTTCTTACAAGCCCAAGTAATAGGTCCAGATCCCAGACTGAAAACATAACCTACAATATACTTTCGATCATCAAGATCGCCGGCCCAATCTGAATCAGTGAAACCAACCAACAAAGGTTTCCCCCCTGTACTGTAATGAATCCCAAACTGAACTGTACCTCGAATATATCGAAGTATTCTTTTAGCTGCTTTCGAGTGACTTTCATGAGGTGTCTGCATATAACGGGCAACACGACCAATGGAAAAGGAAAGGTCAGGACGGAAATGAGTCAAGTATAAGAGACTACCAACAAGCTAACGATATAAGGTGGCATCGACTTCAGGTGAAATACAAGTGGCAGAAATTTTGACTCCAGACTGGAAGGGAGAAGGGGCTGGTGTACAATATTCCATGTGAAAGCGACGAAGAAGGTCACAAGCATACTTAGACTGAGAAAGAAATATTCCTTCTTTGGTTTGCAGGACTTGGAGACTAAGAAAATAATGCAAATGTCCTAAATCTGACATTTCAAAATTTTGTTTAAGACTGGATTTCACATGGGTTATAAGCTTAGGGTCACTACCAGTAAGAATAAGGTCATCAACATATAGAACAAGTATGATGATATGGTTTCCTACTTTCTTGCTATAGACATTGGGGTTAGAATGGCATCTAGAAAAACCAGTTTCAAGGAGAAAGTTATCCATTTTGGCATACCAAGCTCTAGGAGCTTGCTTAAGGCCATATAAGGATTTCTTAAGGCGGCAGACAAGGCTAGAGTTATTCTGAACATATCCAGGAGGTTGTTCCATGTAAATTTCCTCCTGTAAATCACCATGTAAGAAGGCAGACTTGATATCCATTTGATAGACTTCTCAGTTATGTAAGGCTGCAAGGGAAAGAACAAGGCGGATGGAGTTCATTTTTGCGATGGGAGCAAAGGTTTCATTGTAGTCAATCGCTTCAACTTGGGAAAAACCTTTGGGAACTAACCTTACCTTAAGTCTTTCAACACTTCCATCTGATGCATACTTAGTTTTGTAGACCCATTTACATCTGACAAGTTTCCTTCCTTTTGGAAGAGGTACAAGATCCCAAGTATCATTCACCATTAAGGAACGATATTCTTCATCCATGGCTACATCCCAATCTGGATTCCTTGAAGCTTCTGCAAAATTTTTTGGATCATGATTCTTGGAAACTTGAGCCAAAAGAGAAGATGCTCGCTTAAACTTAGAACATGTTCGACGTTGATCTCTAGGATCATCGACAAGATCACCAGCTGCTTCACATGTTGAACGGACCCATGGAGGAAGCACTTGTGATGATGCAACTGGAGGAATATGAGCAGGAGGAGGGTGATTTTCATCCTCACTATCATCATCAGAAGCTGGATTTGGAAACCTGTCAAGGAAGTTGGAAGAAGAAGAAGAAGGCACAAATGTCCAATCAGGCTCGTAGGCCAAAGATGGCATAATCACCGAGTTAGGCTCACAGGACAAGAGATTTTCATCAAATTTAATATCTCTTCTAATGATTATATCATGAGAATGTGGTTTGAAAAGTCTATAACCTTTTACATCTTCAGAATATCCAACAAATATGCACTTTTCACATTTAGGCTACAATGCTTTCCATTTTTCATCCGAAATGTGAGCCCATGCTTCACTACCAAACACACGGAAGTGACTTACATCAGGTTTAGTTTTACTCCATGCTTCTTCTGGTGTTGTGCCTTGTAATGCTTTAGTGGGGGTGCGATTAACTATGTCATTTGCACAATTAATGGCTTCAGCCCAAAATTGAAGACTCAGTCCCTTAGATTGGATCATACAATTAGCCATTTATTTTAAAGTGCGGTTCTTCTGCTCAGCTACACCATTTTGTTGTAGTGTATATGGAACAGTGTGTTGTTGTTGGATGCCTTGTTCAGTGCATAAAATAGTGAACTTTTTGTTAACATATTCTCCTCCATTGTCAGATCTTAACTTAATAATTTGATGACCAGATTTTTTTTCAACAAGGGCCTTATAAGCCAACAACATGTTAAATACTTTTCTCTTAAGTTTTAGGAAATAAACCCAAGTGCATCTGGTGTAATCATCAATGAAAGTTAAGAAATATTTGAAACCAGAAAAGGAAGCAGATGGAAGAGGACCACACAAGTCACTATGCACAAGCTCCAAGGGAACCGAGGTGTGCCAAGAGGCACGTTTGTCAAAACTGTCTCGATGATGTTTTTCAAGTACACAACTGGAACAAACACCATCTCTGCAAGATACCATTGGAAGACCTATCACCATATTGTCTTTACATAGTTGTTGCAATGAGCGATAATTTAAGTGACCAAATCGCTCATGCCAAAGTTTGCTCAAGTTATCACTATGAGCAACAAAAACTAAAGGGAAAGGTGATGACCCAAAGTTGATAAACTTGTACAACCTGGTAATATCATCAACAATTCCGGTAGCTAGGACTTGTTGAGGATCTTTAAAATCCTTGATTACAACTTGGTGAGGTGTAAAGGTCACAGTTTCACCTTCACCAGAATGAGTGATCTAATAAACTGATAACAAATTGCGGAAATTCTTGGAACACATAGTACATCACTAAAATGACCGTTATATACTGGAACTGTTCCAGCTCCTACAACACTTAGAGACCTATTATCACCAACAAATATTTGTTTGGTGTGATATTCATGCATAGTAGAAAAGATGGCTTGATCCTTAGCCATATGATAAGATGCTCCAAAATCAATGAGCCACTCATCTGAAGTAGAAGAAGAAGATGCATTATAAGAATAACCAGAAGCACAAAGTGCATGTCCATGAGAGACAGATTCTGAAGGCGAATCTAGGTTGATGTGGTGCTTCTTCATTGTTGCTTCCAAGGCTGCCATCTTCTTGAAACACTTAGATTCATCATGATTATCTTTCCCATAATAGTTGCAATGACGCTAAGTCTTCTTGCCTTTTGGCTTGGATCCTTTGTCATTTTTTAAAGAAGGAGCTGACTGAGAGGGTTTGGGACCTTTGTTTGACTTATTATTGCGAAAATTTTGTTTCTTGGGAGGCTTGGACTTTTATTTCTGTTGGGAGAGTAATCCTTTCCCAGATGTATCTGCATTGTTGATTATTCCAAGATGAATGAGTTTATGTTGCTCTCTAATCAAGGAATCACAAAAGGATTCAAGACTAGGCTCTTGATAGCTAGCTACATTCAAGGATTCTTTCATGGAGTAAAATGTAGATACAAAAACAGAATATGCAGGTCCAAGTTTGGAAAGAATATGATAAATGCATTGTTTGTCTTCCCTCTTAATATTAAATTCTGTACGTAAGAGTTTAAGAGTTTTGTACTTAGATAAATAATCTTGAATGCATGAAAATTCACTTTGATTTAAAGAGATCAACTCATTTTCGAGTTGGTGACCTCGAATTTCATTTTGTTTACCAAACATAGATTCCAACTTGTCCCAAGCAGCATCAGGTTCATCAATTCCAGATATGTGGAATCGCAAATCAGTAGAGATTGACATCCCAATCAATCAACGAGCTTCGTCACATCTATTTTCCCATTCTATTTCTTATCATCATCAGTAGGTTCTGTTTCTTTCCCTGAGGTAATTCTGAAAAGTCCTCTACTTCGTAGAACATCCTCCATACAGGATTTCCATGTGAAATAGTTGGAGCTGGTCAGTAGAATATCACAAGGGGCAGCCATATTTGTAAATTAATGGCTATAAAAGCAGAAATCAATAGTCTGGATGTGAAGAGCTCGAAAAAATAGGTGGTTTAAAAAAAATGGCACTGAAAACTGACTCTCTGGGATGAAGTTATGCTTGAATAAAGAAACTGTTGAAGATGTCCCCAATAGTGAGGTGGTAGATAGAAAATGACCAACATAAAAAAAAAAAAAAGGACCCCCCTCTTCCCAAGATGAACTTTTGACAATCACTTTGGAATAAAGTTGCTTTAAGTGAATCACTTTTATAAAATAAGTGTTTTCACTTTTACAATGATTTACAAATAGTGCAGCAATAAAAAGGATCTTAAGTGACTCTCTTGTATTTGTATTTTTTATTATTATTTAAGTGAGATGCACTTTTACAATAAAGTAACTTGAAAATAGAAATTGCATGCACTTTTTCTTTTAAAAGTAACTTTCTGAGACTTGAACTCAAGACCTATTAAGGAATAAAGCAACTTTGAACCAAGTGAGCTAGATTAAAAGGTATGTAAAATATGGGAATGAGAAAGGGGGCTTTTTTTTTTTTTTTTTTACTCTTCTTGCTCAGTTTGCATGCTTCCCCTTTTTCCTGCAAAACACACCACAAATCGAAACAAAAAAAAAATTCCACACTTGTGGAGTTAGATCTTATTAGCTTGCCCAGAAAGTCTACGTTTTCTCTCTGTTTTGCCAAAATCGCGCAAGGTGCACGGCAAAGAGCATACGCAACAGAGAAAAACCCTTTACCTTTTTGTTTCTGATTTGCCGAGATCGCTCAAGGTGTATAGCAAAGAGCATACACAGACAGGGAAAGCAACAATCTGAACCCAAATAAAATCTAACAGTAAAAAATGATAAAATAAAATATGAGATTTTTGTTTCTTTTAAAGCAGAAAATAAAAAAATGCGTCACTGTAACATTATACCTTCAGATATGGTGAAATACGTGTTTTTGGAGCAACCGGGAACCGTTTTCGATCAAACAAAAACTATTTCCCAATGCAAACGGTGATCCAGACGTAATGGAACACCTCCCACAGCCCAAAATTACACAGAAATACCAAAAACAGAAACCCTTTTGAGTTTCGGCAACAACAGTTCAAGATCTAGATCATAACCGGAAGAAACTCTTCATAAAAGCTCTGATACCATGTTCGGGTACACAGGGTACTACCAAATGACCGAACACCAAGAGCAACCACTTCACATAAACAGATCACATATCAACACATCGATGTTTTGACGTGGTTTAAATCCTCTTGAGGGAAACACTCCACGGCCCCGACCAAATAGCTTCTACAGGACAATTTATTATGCAAAGAAAGAAAGTTACAAATGAGCTTCTCATAATCGATCAACTAAACAATGACCCTCCATGCTCTTTAAATAGAGATCATGGACCAATCGGGTGTTAAGCCACGGATCAAGGTTAGGTTTGATCTAAGAGAAGTTGAGCCATCGGATCACTCTATGTCGGGAACATATCGTGACCATCGGATTAAGTATTTACAAATCCATACTAATGCATACTAAAGAAACACACTATCCCTAATGGATATATTACACAAGTTGATCTTAACTAACTCCTAAGTGTCTAAATATCCTAACATATGGTACACAATGTGAAAATAAAAAATATTGATTATATTAAAACCATCAAATGTTATTTTAGGTTTGACCTCATAATTTTAGGGTTTCAATGACTTTCTTAATTTCAAAATATATAAATTAACATTAAAAATATAGGAAAAAAGTGTTGCGTAAAACCCAACCATTTTCTACAACCAAACAAATTTGAGCTTGATTTTATATGTGTAATAGTTTTCCATAAATAAAATCTATATACTCCAAAAGAGTAAGATATTAATGTTATAAGAATGTGATTTGTTATACATACACTAATTTTACACTGTGACTATATTTCATCCTTTGACATCATATTTCAAGTAATTGTGCATTTACCATTCGTCTCATAGTGAAAAGGTTTTTGATTTTGAACCATATTTTCACTGTAACTAGCAACTAGCATGTCATGAAAAGGAAGTACATTATCTCGCATCAACCCATAAATAATTCATTATTCTTCTTGATTTTTGTTTAGACTATACAACTACTATGAAATGAAATATTAACGAACATTAAAAAAATTATTATTCTTTTAATGGATTACAATAACTATTAAACGAAATAATAATTGCTACCATTTTGTATTGTTTTTCATAAAAGTATTTAAAAAATAATTAACATTAAGAAAAAATAATTATCTTATTCATTTTTTTTAAATTTAAATAAAACCAACATAAAAGCCCTACTACTCTCGATCCAATTAATCATCCTATTCGATTTCCTTTCATATTCTAGATTTTTTACTAAAACATTAACATATTTAAATATATTTTAGTTATGTTTTCATCAATATTTCCTATGAATAAGATCATTATCTAGAATACAAGGACTAATATACAAGTATTTATAATAAATTGTCAATATTCTTTTAATGTATAAATGAAATAAATTAAATTTAAATGTACTTTATTAATGGTATGAGGATATGCTAATAATAAATGTACTCCCATTCCTCTCCCTCCTCCCCTCCCCCTTACTCATCCCTCTCCCCTTCCCCTTCCTCTCCCCTTCCCCATCCCTTGTCCTCAGCTCTCTCCTCTTCCCCTTCCTCTCCCCTCCCCCCTCTCCCCTCTCCCCTCCCTTTCGTCCTCTGTCTCCCGTTCCCCTCCCATCCCCTCCCACTCCCCACACTCCCTCATTTTCCTCTTTCTCCCCTTCCCCTCCCCTCTATACCCTCCCCCTCCCCCTCCCCCCACGCTATGCTAATAATAAATGTACTCCCATTCCTCTCCCTCCTCCCCTCCCCCTTACTCATCCCTCTCCCCTTCCCCTTCCTCTCCCCTTCCCCATCCGTTGTCCTCAGCTCTCTCCTCTTCCCCTTCCTCTCCCCTCCCCCTCTCCCCTCTCCCCTCCCTTTCGTCCTCTGTCTCCCGTTCCCCTCCCATCCCCTCCCACTCCCCACACTCCCTCATTTTCCTCTTTCTCCCCTTCCCCTCCCCTCTATACCCTCCCCCTCCCCCTCCCCCCACGCTCTCCCCCCTATCCATCGCCTTTTGGCATGCCTTTGGGCGTAGGAGGGGTGGTGATGACACTCCCTCGTGCACTCAAAGGGCTTCCCAAGGGTTGGCGTTATTGGGCGCACGAATGGTGGAGAGAGCGCTCCCTCATGCACCCAAATGTTTTCCCAAGGGGAAACACAATTCTCATAATCATGGCACCCCTCAAGTGGCCCTTTGGGTGCATGAGGGAGTGTTGTCGTTGCCCCTCATGCACCCAAAGGGTGACTCATAGGTTATCGAAGGAGAAAGGGTAGGGATCGAGCATGGAGAGGGACGCGAAGGACGAGTGTGAGAGGGATGAGAGGGAGTGGGAGGGGAAGGGGAAGGGTAAAGGGAGGAGAATGGGAGAGAGGGAGAATTGGGAGGGGAGAGAGGGAGAATTGGGAGGGGAGGTGGGGGAGGGGGAGGGGGAGGAGGATGGGGAATAGGGGAGAGGGGGGTGGGGATGGGATATTTTTTTTTAAATAAAGTTTTAATTTTTTTAAATTGTATTTTTTAAAAGTTCAAAAAAATTGTTTTTATTTAATTTTTTTTGTATTTCTTTTATTTGGAATATATATATATATTATATATATATATATATATATTCCAAATAAAAGAAATACAAAAAAAATTAAATAAAAACAATTTTTTTGAACTTTTAAAAAATACAATTTAAAAAAATTAAAACTTTATTTAAAATATATATATATATATATATAATGGAATCTATTTAATACTAAGAGGGGGGTGAATCAGTATTAGTGCAGTTATGAACTTTTTTTACTTCTTAATGGATTAATCTTGATCTTCAATTATGCATCCACCATAAATAAAACATTTATCCAAATATGCGCAAAACACAGAAGACACATAATTTTTACATGGAAACCCAAACGAGATAAAACCATAGAATTCTCTTTTATAATGAAAATATTACATTCGAGGAACCACCATCTTCCTATTTTTTCTATCACCAACTAGAAGGTGGCACTAACCCCCTGGTTTTACAGGCATTGACCTGGAAGAAGCTACAACTCCTTGAGTTATCCATCACCAACTGGAAGGAGGATAGAAACCCTTGCTCCTTTCCTCATCCTACCTCCCATATATATAAGAATAAGGTATTTCATTACTGAACTTTTGATACGTGCACACTTCATATCTTCTGTTATTCCTTCTGATGTGTGCCCCATCTTTATGTTGTAATATTGTTGTCACTATGCTGCATGCATTACTTCACTCAACATAAACACTTCACTTCAACTGACGTCACACTTCATATGTTGTGTGCAACTTCAACTACTGTAGTCTAATCCAAGGTTCAATATTATGTTATGCTACTACGCTACTGCACTCTCAACTGATACTATGTGTCAAGTGATAACTTGTTATTCTGAACTTGTGCATAAGTATCAGATGGAACTGCGCACCTTCAGAGATATGTCCTTTATGTTTGGGTGAAATATTATTTATAAAATTTATGACCTTCTGTGCATCATATGATTCATCGTTTCTATTTAATGCACTTGTCTCAGATCATCCACATCATGATGTGCATCCTTCACTGTGTTGCAACTCTTATTTGTGCATTTGATGGTATTCCTTATTTCACACACATCAACTCAGTCGGAGTACATCAGATAAACTTCTTCACATTGTGCATCACAAGATATACTTCAAATATGTCTCTTCCATTTTGTCTTAGAACATCTATGACTATCTGCATGTTGTATGTGATACTGTCATTTGGTCCTTATGCACTTGCACATCTTGTGTAATTTTTCCTTTCTTCCATTGCAAAACTATTAAAGACCTAGAGCATCATTCTGCACACCATCAACTACTCTATTCCTTTTGCTTGTGCGCACTTGACTCTCTTCTAGATCATGTTGTTCTCATTCCACAAGCTCTTGATGCCCCCAATATTATAAACATGTATCTTCTAGATTTCCATTTCAAGCTCTTCATCCTTGCTCACAAGCTTACTTCAAATATCCAATTTGCTTCTTATTTATACTTGTCTTTCATGGATTGTATGTCCACAAGTTGGGTGTGGCTTTCCTTCTTCTTTTCTTTGTGGTTCATGCTTCTGCCACTTGTCATGTTCTGCACCACTAATGTGTCATATCTTGTTAGTCTTTGTGTAGACATGGTCCTTTCCTTAGTGGTACTTTCACCCTTGCAGTGTGGTATTGCATCCTTGGTGTACCATTTCTTGTGGAATTTGCGCATATGATATCTTCAACTAATACACCCTTATTGTTATGTGTGCGTGCTTCAACAGCTGAAAGCTTCTTCTGATTGGTGATGACTTTTGTTCTTTCGAGACTTGCATAACTATTCAACCATTTCTTGTTCCAAGCTATTTGTGCACTCCCAAAATTTTTCCAATCAGTTCTTTGGCTTGCTTGTCCACTCCCGAACCTATGTTGAATCAACTCTTTGACTTTTACCTTGAAGGACTTGAGACATGCACCATGTATCACATGTACTGAATGTATTCCTTATGTATTTATTCAAACTGGATAGGCTTGATGTTCCTCTAGATATACTTCTTTAGACCAGAATCCATGTTTTTCTTCATCTACTTGTGCATATAATTCTTCAAAGTGGCTTTGATCTACTTCTTCAAAGTATCTTTCATATCTTTCTTCAAATTAGCATAGGAATACTAAATCCTCTTTGACATCAGTTGACATCAATGACACAAATTGAATCAGTTGACATCAATAACAACCAAATTTCAACAATACCCCCCTTTGGAATTTATTTCAACACCTCATGAAACTATGCATAATTGTCTCTTGAAGTTATGTGCTTCATCTGTGCTTGTCACAGTACACCCCTTGTGTTCTTTGCAAGTTTGAACCTTTGACATATTTTCATTTTGTTGTCAATGCTTTTCTATTTTATGTTACTTCGATGTAGATCACATGCTTGATGATCATTCTCATTTTTCTGCTGCATGCTTCATGATCAACTTTATGCTCTTTAATGATTAGCTTCATGTTCTTTCTTCATTGCGCTGCTCCATGCTTCATGATCAACTTCATGCACTTTCCCCCCCTTTAACATCAATGGAAAAGAGGCACCATCACTACACAATTATTGGCTCTCCTTTCTTTTGTTTTGTGTTGCCATTCACACATCTTCTTACTGGGATAACCACTCCTATCTCCCTTCTTTATTCTTTCACTAAAGTTTCTACACTGATACCCTTCAATCTATACATTGTTTTCATAGTCATCCCAGATACGCTCCCCTGTACAATTGTTATCTTCCTTCATATCTTGATCTTCTGTTCTTGTCAAAATCATTCATCATTCCTTGTGTAAATATTCATGGAATCTTCCTATTGTTCCAAATGCACAGTGTCGAGTCCCATCTGCATTTATTCCTTCTTTTTGAGGTTCTCATTATGTTGCGGATTGAGGATCACACCCAGTTTTTCCTTGAGATATTCAAACATGTTTCGGGGGAGAGGCTTTGTAAGTATATTCACAATCTGTTCTTTAATATCAACATATTCTAGCTTGACAATATTTTCATCAACTTGTTCTCTCACAAAGTGATACTTGATGGGAATGTGTTTAGTTATGCAGTACATAATAGGATTCTTGGAGATATTGATTGTGCTTGTATTATTGCATAATATTTGTATTGGTTGGTCAATGTTTATCTGCAAATACTTCAAATTTTTTTTCATCCATAGTACCTATGTGCAACATGAAGCCACTACAATATATTCAATTTCTGCTGTAGATAGTGTGACCGATGGTTTTTTTTGTTGATCCAAGATACAAAGAAATTTCCTAAGAAAAATGCATCCCTAGTAGTACTTCTTTTATCATCAACAATACATGCCCAGTATACATTAGTGTATGCTACTAAGTGTAGATATTTACTTTGTGGATACCACAAACCAAAGTTCATGACCCCTTTCAAATACCTAAAGGTTCTCTTAATAGTGTGAACATGCATTTCCTTGGGTGCTTCCTGAAATATTGCAACAATTCCAATAGCTTGCATGATATCTGGTATTGAAGCAGTTACATATAGCAGGATACCAATCATTGACCTGTATAGTCTCTTATCTACTTTCGCAACTTCATCCTATTTACTTAACTTTAACCCAGTGACCATTAGTGTAGAAACTGATTTACCGTATTCCATGTTAAATTTCTTCAACATCTCTTTCACATACTTATATTGGGAGATGAAAATGCCATTATCCAATTGAGATATATGTAGTCAAAGGAAAAAGGATAATTCCCCAAGCATAGACATTTTGAATTCCATCTGCATATCCTTACCAAATTTTTGACTCATCTTTTCATCAATGCTTCCAAAAATAATGTCAACAACATATGCTTCAACAACTATCAGTTTTTCATTCTAATTTTTTATATAAATATTGTTGTCTACACTTCCCCTTCTGAAACCTTGTTTCTACATATATTTGTAAAATCTTGAATTCCAGACCCTATGATCCTATTTGAGTCCGTACAATGCTTTCTTTAATCTGTAGACATAATCTCTATAGTCTGAAAGTGAGAATCCATCTGGTTTTTCAATGTATACTTCTTCTTGAAGATAACCATTTAGGAATGTTGATTTCACATCCATTTTGTATGCATTGACATTTTCAACATATGCATAGGCCAAGAATAGTGTGATTCCTTCCATTCATGCAATAGGAGCAAAGGTTTCCTCAAAGTCTATTCTATAAATTGGCACATAACCTTTACACACCAATTGTGCCTTGTTTCTTACAACTTGTCCTTCTTCATTTAGTTTGTTTTTGAATACCCATTTTGTACCAATAACATTCTTATTCTTGGGTCTAGGAACAAGTTCCCAAGTCTCATTCTTTTTTATTTGATCTAATTCTTCATTAATGGATTTTACCCAATGTTCATTTGGTCTAGCCTCTTCAAAGGCTTTTGGTTCTATTTGGGATAACAAATAAAAATGAAATTCTTTGGTTGAATCTCTTAGGCTTCTTTTGGTTCTTACCCCAACATTTTTTTTCAATAATCAAATCTTCTGAATGATTCTTTTGAACGCACATTGAGGGAGCCTTTGTATCTTGTCTTCCATATTATAAATCGTGTTGATGTATCCCCTCCTATGGTTCTTCTACTTCTTTATTTTATGATAGTTCCTCATATGACTATTCAAGCATATGCATGTAATCATCATCATCTATTATCCCATGTGCAAGTACTTCATCGACTTTCACGTATAGTTTTTTCACTATAGTTATTAGTCATAGACCATAGCACTTGTAATATTTTCTTCTGATGGTTTAACCAAGGAAAATTCCTTCATGTGATATGGAGTCAAACTTCCCAAGATTTTCATAGTTTCTTTTGTTGTAGCACTTGCTTTCAAATATCCTGAAATGATTAACTATAGCAAGTTTTCCTTTCCAAAATTCACAAGGTGTTGAACAATTGTTTGTTCTGATCTGACATATGTTGAGAATGTGGACAGTTGTATGAATGGCCTGATTCCAAAAAAATTCTAATTACTTTGATTCATTCAACATTGTTCTAGCCATTTGTTGCACATTTCTATTTTTCCTTTCCGCCACTCCATTTTGCTGTAGAGTTTTGGTTGTTGAGAATTGTCTTATGATTCCATTTTTTTCACAAAATTTGTCAAATTTGTTCGAACTCTATTCTCCTCCATTGTCAGATCTCAAACACTTTATCCTTAATTATGTTTCATTTTCAACCACTTATTTGAAATCCTTGAAACATTCAAACGTTTCTAATTTTTCTCTAAGAAATAATACCCACGTCATTCTAGTGTAATCATCAATGAAAAGAAGAAAATAAGACTCACCATTTAACCCTTTTGTTCTCATTGGACTGCAAATATGTGAAAGTACCATTTCCAAAGGTTTTGATGTGGTATACTCTTTTTTCTCAAATGTAATCCTTGCTTGCTTTCAGCGCACACATTGTTTGCATAATGAAATGGATGGTTTAGTAATCCTTGAAATGTCTCTTACAACTTGTTTTCTGCTAATTATGACCAGATTGTCAAAGTCGATGTGTCCCAATATTCTATGCCATAGCCAAATTTCGTTTATTTGTGCCATGTAGCACTTCTCTACCTTTTCATCATCCAAAATATAGGCATTGTTAGGGGTTCTAGAGATGTTGCTACTACTCTTCCTGTTTCCATGTTTCTGATTTAGCATTTCTCTAAGTCAAAAGTGATTTTGTGCCCTTGATCACATATATGGATGATACTTAGTAAGTTGTGTTTCATGTTTTTGACTAGTAAGACATTTTGTTCCTTGGTCCTTTTGTTTCCCAAACTTGTGAATCCTTTTCCTAATATTTTGGCATATCCATTGTCCCCAAAGTAGACACCACCTCCCTTTTCTTCCCTGTACTTTAGAAAAGTATTTTTGTCTCCTGCCATATGCTTAGAACAAACACTATCTATGTATCATTGCCCCTTTTTATTTTGTGCTATAAATCTAGGTTGCATGCTTCCTAATAGACCTAATCCTTCTAATATTTAGTTGATTCTATTGACTAAGTAGGTGGAAACTGATTTTCACAATTCTAACTATCATGGCCATGATTGTGACACTTACAACATTCATTATCTAAGTTCAAAATACTGAAGGGATTGGGATCTTCTTTTGATGTCTCAGCTATTTTCCTATGGTTTTTCTATTTGGAATTCATCTAATTATAAAAACCACTCCTCCTAGCAAACTCAAGTGCATGAGCTCTGCAATTTATTGCTTTATGACCAAAATTATGTCAATAGTAATAGTTTACCAAAAATACATTTTAATACCTAATTAGATGATGTCTCCTTAATTGCGTAAGTTCAGTTTTAATATGAATTGGATTCCTATGCTCTTCTTCAAACATATGATTGTTCTTTGAAAACGAAGTTTTGATTGCCTTTACATAGCTCATTATGAAGTTTGAATCTTCATTGGCGCTATTTCTAAATTTATGTTCATGCTCCAATTGATTGCTTACCTTTTGTATTTCTTCTCTTATAAAATTGATTTCAGCTTCTGGTTTCTCACACCCTTATTCCCTTAATATAAACTACCTAGTGGTATCTACTTCAAATCTCAGAAGTGATTCTTGCAAGTGCTTGCTTCTCTTTGTTGACTTTTTTAGTTCATCTAGAGCACTGATCAGTTCTCCTTCAAAGTTTGTTTTAGCCATCTCTTCATAGTTTGTATCCATGTTTGTTGAATCATCTTTAGCCTGGAATATATTTTCTTGCATGTTCAATTCTACGTAGGGATCTATATTATAGATGTTAAGCTGTTACGGAAGACACTCGTTCTGATACGAATTATTGGAATATATTTAATACTAAGAGGGGGGCTGAATCAATATTAGTTCAGTTATGAAAAAAATTTAGCTTCTTAACAGATTAATCTTTATCTTCAATTATGCATTCACCATAAATAAAACATTAATACAAATATGCACAAAACACATAACAAAGAACACACATAGTTTTTACGTGGAATCCCAAACAGAAGAAAACCACATAATGCTCTTTTATAATAAAAATATTACATTCGATGAAGCACTGATTTCCTATCTTTTCCAGCACCAACTAGAAGGAGGCACCAAACTCCTGGTTTTATAGGAACTGACCTGAAGGAAGCTACAAAACCTTGATTTCTCCAACACCAACTGGAAGGAGGCTACGAACCCTTGCCCCTTGCCCCATCCTACCTCCCATATATATAAGAATAAGGTATTTCATTGTTGAACTTCTGATACACGTACGCTTCAGATCTTCTGCTATTCCTTTTGTTGTGCGCAGCTTTTGTATGTTGTAATATTTTTTTCAATGTGTTGCATACATTACCTCACTCAACTTCAACACTTCACTTCAACTTATGTTCCACTTCATATGCTATGTGAAACTTCAACCACTACAGTCTACTCCTGTTATGAACCCATGTCTTTACTTTGTTAGTATATTGTTGTTGGACGCATATGCTTTGTAAGTCGTCCTGTAGTATTTGTTGATCAATAGTTTATGTTATTGTTGTTGGCGCATATGCTTTGTAAGTCGCCCGTAGTATTGTTGATCCATAGTTTGTAGTGGCCCATGGTTTTGACCCATATTATTGGCGCCTAGACTTAGTATATAAGTGTGTGTTGAGACCTATGAAGGCATGGTGAAGTTATTTGTATTGAGCTTTCTCATAGGAGGTTGCCCCCTCGAAGTGTCCTATGATCAATATAAAAGTGATTCTGAGTTCTGTCATTTCTTCTATTTCGCATATTTTTATTAATTAATTGTTGCAGGTGCATCACATGTGGTATCAGAGCACTTTCTTGGGCTCGCTAGGTGAAATTTCTGCCAAATTTTTTTTTCGCATCTGTTGCAGGTTTGGATTTGGGAATAATCCCTATCTGCTTAACTATGGGAAGTACTTGGGCATAAGCCCTAAAAATCATTGTGAGGAGTACCACAGGAACACTGAAGTAGCTGGCCCATTGAGAGGACCTGCCAGCGAAAAGGGCAACGACCCCTACCTAATTGACTAGTTCCCACCCATGAGGTAAACCAAGAGCTGTCGTTTGTGGCAAAGCGGTTATTAGTTTTACCTGAGCCGTGGAGTAAGGGGTACTGCCCCAATACGCAAGCCATCAGATAGCATTGGTGGCCAAGTGAAACCCTTGAACTGTTAGGAAGCCGCACATACCTCGGGTCCATATCTATTTTCAGCTGAATTGTTGTTGATCGTTGCTACGCCGTTTTAGATCCAGTCGTTCAGATCCATTTTGCATGCGTTCCAGATCCAGCCATTTTCAATCCATTCGGTGCCGTTTTAGATCCCTTCCGAGCCGTAGCCGCTCCAGTCTGGAAAAAAAAAAAAAAAACAGATTCCTTGTTTTCACTTTGTTTCCCTTGAAATTTTTGGGGAACCCCTATCATCCCATTTTGCATATTTCATTCCTAAGGACCCTATCCCCAATTCCCCTTCCCAAAGCCCGAAATCCTACATTTGTCTATTTTTAGGGTTTTCCATAACTTCCTCAGATTTCACCCAATCACCTTCAAATTTTACCATGGAGTTCCTTTCTGAATTCCGCTTCTTTGTTCCCCTCTGCCAAATTTTCCCATTCTTTCACCCCGCTTCTAAAATCCTCATTTTTGCTTCCCTGTCTATTCGACAATGTCCAAAACCTAGTCAAACCCCAATTACCCTTTAGATTTTTTCCCAAGTCCAGATTTTCCTTTACTGAAGTAGTTTCTGTTTTTGTTTTCCTACCCAGTCAACCGAAAAAAAAAAAAAAAAAAAAAAAAAAAAAAAAAAAAAAAAAAAAAAAAAAAAAAAAACAACTCTCTTGGTTATGGTTGTCACCCGTGCAGGAGAAAAAAACCATGGAGGATGCACTTGCAACCATCCAAGCCAAACTCCAGGATCTGGATGAAAAATTTCTCGTCCTCCATCTTGAACATTTAGCTATGAACAACAAACGGCAGTCCGAGTCTTCATCAAATAATGGGTTCTCTTCTTCCATCAATTTTCGTGGTCCAAAGCTTGATTTTCCTCGCTTCAATGGTATCGATCCAACTGG
The DNA here is from genome assembly GCA_027924585.1 of Larix kaempferi. Classification (NCBI taxonomy): domain Eukaryota; kingdom Viridiplantae; phylum Streptophyta; class Pinopsida; order Pinales; family Pinaceae; genus Larix; species Larix kaempferi. Next base: position 3,099,698 of record BSBM01001248.1, on the reverse strand, counting down.
ATGGATCTATCTTGCAGAACAGTATTTCAGTCTACATAATACTTTTCATTTCAAGAAAGTTCCGTTGGCATCCTTTCATTTGGAACAGGAAGCTCTTCAATTGTACCGTTGGTACATCAAGGCTCATCCAGAGCCCAAATGGCCAGACTTTTGCCAACTCCTTTTGCAACAATTTGGTCCTAGTGCTTTTGATGACTTCACAGGAGCCCTCACTAAACTTCTCCAAATTGGCACTGTGAGAGAGTATCAAACCGAATTTGAGAATCTAGCCAACCACACCGAAGGATTGTCTGATGACTTTTACCGGAGTTGTTTTATCAGTGGTATAAAGGATGCCATCCACACTAAGGTCAAAATGTTCTGTCCCAACACAATGATGGAAGCCCTAGGGTTGACTAAGTTGGCAGAAGACAAGATTGCAGCCCAACAATGCTCCAAGCCCATTTTTTTTCCCTTCCGAAATATGGGTTCTCAACGACCACCTATACCGCAGGCTCCTCAACCAAATCCTATCAAGCATTTGTCTGAAACAGAGATGCAAGCATGCAAAGAAAAGGGGATTTGCTATAATTGTGATGAGAAATTCACTCGGGGACATAGATTTGTTCACAAAAGCTCTATATCTTGGATGTGGATTCTCTGCCTGCCTCTGAAATTGGTGACGAAGATCCAGAAACACTAGGTGCTCTGGTCGACATTCAGGAACCATCTATTGACCCTCCGTCTCAGGATGACCAGCTAGAGATATCTCTCCATGCTTTAGCTGGAATCACCACCCCCCAAACAATGTGGGTTAGGGGTTACTTCAAGAAGCTTCCTCTTACAATACTCATTGATTCTGGTAGCACTCATAATTTCATTGACCCTCGGATCGCCAAACAAGCTGATTGTTTTATCCATCCTTGCTCCAACTTTGAAGTCATGGTTGCCAATGGGGGCACCTTACCTTGCAAAGGGAAGTGTTGAAATGTGCGTATCTTTATGGGAGATTAGACCTTGCACTCTGACATGTTTTCCTTGACCTTAGGCGGATGTGATGTGGTTTTGGGCACTCAATGGCTACGCACACTTGGCCCTATCTTATGGGATCTTGCTGAACTTTGGATGCAATTTTCCCTCAATGGCCAAAAACACACCTTGACAGGATTACAACCAGGTTCTCTCGGCATCATAAGTTCACATTGCATGGAAAAAATCCTCAAGAAGAATTCACATTGTGTCATCGCTCAGCTCCATTCCATTCAGATGCAACCTTCAGCGGTCTCTACTACTCCTTTAGATCTACAACAAATTCTGGATCGATATACAGGTGTTTTTGCTGAACCAGTGGGATTGCCACCTTCCAAGCCAGAATACCATCGTATTCAGCTCCTTCCTGGAAGCGTTCCTCCCAACATCAAGCCCTATCACTACCCATTTCACCAAAAAACGGAGATTGAAATGCTCGTTCGGGACTTATTAAAGCAAGGTATTATTCGCCCAAGCACTAGTTCCTTTTCTTCTCCAGTTATTCTTGTCCGCAAAAAAGATGGGTCATGGCACCTCTGCATTGACTTCTGAGAACTTAATCACCTCACCATCAAGGATAAGTTTCCAATTCCTATTGTTGATGAGCTTCTTGATGAGCTTCATGGGGCTCACTTTTTCTCCAAGTTGGATCTTCGTTCTGGGTATCATCAAATTCGGGTTCACGAGGATGATATCCCTAAAACAGCTTTTCGCACACATGATGGCCATTATGAGTTTTTGGTCATGCCCTTTGGCCTCACTAATGCTCCTTCCACATTCCAGGCATTAATGAAGAAAATATTTCGACCCTACTTGCGGAAATTCATTCTGGTATTCTTTGATGATATCCTCATCTACAGTAAAACATGGGATGAACATCTCCAACATCTAGATCTTGTCATGCAACTTTTCTCCGACCATCATCTCCATGCCAAGCGGTCTAATTTTTTTTTTGGACAGAAGGAAGTTGAGTATCTCGGGCACATTATCTCAGCACAAGGGGTTTGCGTGGATCCTACCAAAATCGATGCCATGAACAATTGGCTACATCCTCAGACACTCAAGAGCCTTCATGGTTTTTTGGGGTTGACTGGCTACTACCGCAAGTTTGTAAAGGATTATGGCAAGATTGCAGCTCCATTAACTACTCTATTGAAAAAGGATGCTTTTACATGGATACATGCTGCTCAGTGTGCATTTGACAAACTAAAACAAGCCATGTGTACTACACCTGTTCTAGCTATGCCCGATTTTTTCAAGCACTTCACTATTGAGAGTGATGCTTGTGGAAATGGACTTGGTGTTGTTCTCCTTCAAGATGAACACTCCATTGCATTCACCAGCAAATCCCTTTCAGGTAAGAATTTAGCTGCCTCTACCTATGAGAAGGAAATGATGGCTATTTTGCATGCAGTACAGAAGTGGCGCCCATACCTATTAGGGAATCATTTTTGCATCAAGACTGATCACTAGAGTCTGAAATATTTTTTGGAACAACGTGTCTCCTCCTCAGCACAACAGAAATGGGTTAGTAAACTCCGTTATGACTATGAGATCACTTACAAGAAGGGTGAAGACAATATTGTGGCAGATGCTCTTTCTCGCACATTTGATGCCCGAGGTTCTCTTTCAGCTATTTCTATGCCTGTTCCAAATTGGTTGCAATCTATTCAATAGGGTTATGTCAATGACTCTTCCTTATCTCAAATCATCCAACGCTTGACCAACAACCCTTCTGGTGTACCACATTACTCTTGGGATGGTGCTTCTCTGAGATACAAGGGTCGTCTAGTGCTTCCCCAGAGCACAAATCTTCAACAGGCTGTCTTCTATGAACTCCATGCTTCTCCATCGGTAGGGCACTCTGGGTTCCTCAAAACGTATGAACGAGCACGACGTAACTTCTTTTGGCAAGGCATGAAAATGACAATTCACCAAATGGTGGCCAAATGTGATACCTGCTAGTGCAATAAGGGTGAAACAACACTCCTTCCAAGATTGCTCGAACCCTTTCCCATACCTATACGGATTTGGACAGATATTTCTATGGATTTCATTGAAGGGATCCCTAAATCTGGTGGGAAGACAGTGATTCTCGTTGTGGTTGATCGCCTCTCCAAATATAGTCATTTTTGTGCTCTCAGCCATCCCTATACAGCCTCTTTAGTCGCTCAAATTTTCCTGGACCAGATCTTTCACCATCATGGCATCCCTTCTTCCATTGTCTCGGATGGTGATGCAAATTTCACTAGTCATTTTTGGACTGAACTATTTCACCACACTGGCACCAAATTGAAGATGAGTTCAGGGTATCACCCACAAACAGATGGTCATACTGAAATTATCAATAAATGCTTGGAAACTTATCTTCGTTGCTTCACCTCTGAACAACAACATCAGTGGGCCAAGTGGCTCCCTCTCACTGAATGGTGCTACAATACCTCTTACCACACTGCATCTAAAATGACCCCATATGAAGTAGTTTATGGTCAAGCACCTCCAGTTCTTCTTCCATACACCCCCACCAGTTCCCCAGTTCAGGAAGTTGACACGGTCCTTCGAAACCGTGATCAGATTCTTTTCATTTTGCGGGACAATCTTCACATGGCAAGAAATCGCATGAAGCAACACGCTGATCAACACCGTTCTGAGTGCACTTTTCAAGTCGGCGATATGGTTTTTCTTCATCTCTAGCTATACAAGCAGTCCTCCCTGAAACTCAAAGGGCATCATAAGCTCGCTCCAAAGTTCTATGGGCCATATCGGATTCTTCAGAAGATTGGGTCCGTTGCTTATAAATTGGAACTTCTTTCTTCTTCCTGCATTCATCCAGTCTTTCATGTCTCTTGTCTGAAGAAAGTTCTTAGCACCAACATCAGTGGACAAACGATTTTACCTGAACTGGATAATGAAGGATCCATCCTTTTTGATCCAGAGGCCATCCTCAATTGGCACACTCGTCAGCTTCGCTCTCGCTCTATCATAGAGGTCTTAATTCAGTGGCACGACATGCAAGCAGAGGATGCTACATGGGAAACACTCCTTCAGATTCAACAACAATTTCCACATCTAAAGCTTTGAGGACAAAGCTTTTTTTAAGGGGGATGGGATGTTAGGAACCCATGTCTTTACTTTGTTAGTATATTGTTGTTGGACGCATATGCTTTGTAAGTCATCTCATAGTATTTGTTGATCAATAATTTATGTTATTTTTGTTGGCGCATATGCTTTGTAAGTCGCCCGTAGTATTGTTGATCCATAGTTTGTAGAGGCCCATGGTTTTGACCCATATTATTGGCACCTAGACTTAGTATATAAGTGTGTGTTGAGACCTATGAAGGCACGGTGAAGTTATTTGTATTGAGCTTGGTCATAGAAGGTTGCCCCCTCGAAGTGGCCTATGATCAATATAAAAGTGATTCTGAGTTCTGTCATTTCTGCTATTTCGCATATTTTTATTAATTAATTGTTGCAGGTGCATCACAACTCCAAGGTTGAATATTTTGTTCTGCTAATGCACTCTCAACTGATACTGCGCATCAGCTGACAACTTGTTGTTCTGACCTTGTGCATCAGTATCAGATGAAACTATGCACCTTCATATATATATCGATTCTTTTTGGGCACAACATTGTTTAGACAATCTATGACCTTTTTCTCATCATATGATTCATCCTTTCTATTTAACCCACTTGTCTCAGATCACCCTCATCATGATGCACATCCTTAAATTTGTTGCAACTCTGTATTTGCTCATCTGATACTTTTCCTTATTTCACACATGTCAACTCAGTCTAAGCACATCAAATAAACTTCTTCACATCACGCATCACAAGATATGCTTCAAATATTTCTCTATGTTTCTGTCTTAGAACATGTATGACTATATCACAACTATCACAAACCTACATCATCATTCTATGCATGACTATATCACAAACCTACATCATCATTCTATGCACCTTCATTTATTCCATTCCTGTGCTTGTACTACTTCGCCTCTCTGCTAGATCATTTTGTTTTGATTCCATGAGCTCCTGATTCCCTGAATATTATAACTCTATATCTTCAAGCTTTCCGTTACAATCTCTTAATCCTTGATCACAATATTAATTCAAATCTCCAAATCGCTTCTTATTTATACTTGTCATGAGTGGATTGTATGTCCACAAGTTCGGTGTGGATTTCCTTCTTCTTTTCTTAGAGTTCATGCTTCTTGCACTTGTCATGTTTTGCGTTGCTGATGTATCATCTCTTGTGGGTCTTTGTGCATACATGGTCCTTGCCTCCGCAGGACTTTCAGACTTGCAGTGTGGTCTTGCGTCCTTAGTGTATCATTTCTTGTGGAATTTGTGCATATGATATCTTCAACTACTACACCCTTCTTGGTACTTGTGCATGCTTCAACAACTAGAAGCTTCTTCTGATTAGTGATGTCTTGTGTGCTTTTTGGACTTTCATAACTGTTCGACCATTTCTTGTTCCAAGTTGCTTCGCACTCCCAAACTTTTTCCAATAAGTTCGTTTTCTTACTTGCACACTCCAGAACCTATGTCCAATCAACTCTTTGAATTTTACCTTGAAGGACTTGAGACCTGTAGCATGCATCACATGTACTGGATGTATTCCTTATGTACTTCTTCAAACTGGATATGCTTGATGTTCCTTTTGGATATACTTCCTTATACCAGCATCCATGTATTTCTTCATCTTACTAGCGCATATACTTATTCATAGTGGCATCCATATGCTTCTTCAAAGTATCTTTCATATCTTTCTTCAAACCTGCACATGAATATTGAATCCTCTTTGACATCAGTTGACATCAATGACACAAACTGAATCAGTTGACATTAATGACAACCAAAGTTCAACAATATATATATATATATATATATAATTTTGTTTACTTTTTGTTAAAAAAATTTGTTTTGAAATTTTTTTTTATAAATTTTATAAAATTTATAATTTATAATTTATAATTTTTTATATTTTTTTTACTTTTTGAAAAAAAATATGTTTTCATATTTTCGTTTTTTCTTTCTTTTTTTTTTAATTTCAATTTTTTTACTTGTGCCACCCTCCTTTGGGTCGTGGGGAGGAACTCCCTTTGGGCACCCAAAGCACCGCCCCAATGGGTGGTATGATTCTGAGGAAAATGTTGAATTTGACAAATTTTTGATATGATATTTTTGTAATGTTTTGATATTAAGATTTTATTTTGAGAATAAATATTATGTTTTTAATGTTATTTACAAATATATGGTATACATTTTGTTGAGTTTATGTGAATCATCACTTTATGGAAAGTAATGTTAAATAGAATAATTTTATACATAAAATAGCTGAAAATATGTTAGAAATGATTTGAAATGTCTTTATTTTCTTTTTCTTTTATAAACAATTGCCCAAAAATATGAGTTATTTAAGGGAAAACTTTTAAGAAAAAATTTCCAAAATGTATATTTTTCAGTTCTAACTAGCTTCTAAATGTTAAAAAAATTCAAAAATGTATATATTTTTTCATTATAACTAGCTATTAAATGTATATATTTTTAGTAAAATTTGAAAAAATACATCTGTAAAGAAAAATGTAGTTTTTTATGACCAAGAACTTTTAAAATAGCAAAAAATGGCTCAAAATGAAAAATGGTGCTACCAGCCTACACACTTTTTGAAATGGAGGCAAAACAACTACTAAAATTGACCCCCCAAAAAATGAGAACAATGTCGGGTTCTCGTGATGTTGTATAAATTGTTATAAACTGAGACCAAGGTGTGTCTCTTAGGTCAGAGCCTAATATTGTAATGAACGGATTATAAAACTACATCTTCTACGATTTTCTCCCATTTGGATTTCAACGTAAAATGTCTTAGGCATTGTGCATTATCTTATGTGATGATGATAACATTAATAATGTGCTATGGTTAATGATGTACTGGTAATTTAAAGTTTCCGTAGTTTAATGTTTGAAGTAAAAATTGGTGAAAGTGTTTAATATTGATTCATCCCCCTCTCAATATTATTGAATATTGCAACAATGTTGTGGGTGCCATCCACACTCAACATAGTCATCCAATGGCCTATCATAGTGGGATACTCACAAATGTCATCTGTAAGTACCCTACCTATAAAAACGAGATGTATTCCATTGTACAATCCAGCCACCAATGGAAGCATTACAATCTAAGAAGGGATAAAGTCATCCATACGTATCACAATCGTTTATAGTTCATGTAGACACAAGGAAAATTATGAAATGGCCACCATAAAAAGTGGTCCACATACTTCCAACAGTTTCACCTCAACATTAAATATAAGGAAGGGACCACCAATTGCATCGTAGATTTCCTCAGCCAACCTCCAATTGTAGTACTAACCTTAGTGCTCAGAGCTTGTGGGCATGAGACCTCTAGGTGGTCCCAATTCTATGACAATGATCCAGACTTCTCTATAGGCTACCAAATGTTGGGAGCGAGAAATATCATCATAGAATTCCATCTACATGATGAACTGTTATGCCCGTTGGGACATCAGGATGGACTGTTAGGAAATACTCTAGCTGTATTTATATTGGTCGAAGCTTCTCCAACATGTCAATAAGTATCTCATATCCTACACTACATGCTCCATAACCAGGCCAACCATTAAAAAACAATGATTGCACACTCTTCTTCATAATCACTATAGGCCCTGGGAATCCATCTTGATGGACTACATGTTAGGTATTCCTTCAACAAATCATGGTAATGAGTGTGTATTCGTGGTTGTTTATAGATTCTCCAAGATGGCCATTCTAACATACAACATGAAGAGCATGATGTAGTCAAAGACACTACCAAGGTATTCATTGTGCATGTGTGGGTATGTTTTGGAATTCCGTAGACCAACATATCAGATTGGGATAGTTGGTTATTAAGTACATTTTGGTCCATCCTGTGGTCACTATTGGATTCAAAGCTCACCAAATCCACCACCTTCCACCCCCAAACTGATGGATAGACAAAGGTCATGAACATGATGATTGTGCACATCATGTGCATTTAAAAATCCAAGCATACATACACATGGGATGAGAGAGTTCCTTACAATCAACACATCTACAAAAGAGGCGTCCATAGCTTGACTGAACATGCACTTTTCAGGTGGGATTGGGCTTTCAACCATTGGTCCCCATTGATGTAGCACTTCCCTTTGTACCCACATAGTTGGAATACTCCCATGCTTAATTGGAGGCTGACAAAGCCACCAAATTCATTGAATGGATTCAACACATCTAGAAACAGGCCCATTGTATTTTACAAAAATTAAATTCTATGTACAAGCAGCACCATGATCAACACAAGGTTCCAAACAAGTTTCAGGTGGGAGACAAGGTTTAGTTGCATTTGTAGAAAGAACATCTTACATGACCCCATTGGAAGCTGCATCCACTTCACTATGGGCCTTATACCATCGCCAAGGATGTGGGTGATAATGCTTTTCAATTAAGTATATCCCTCTTCCTTGGCTTGCACCCGATATTTAACATGGACCTCCTTTGATCATATTTTCCACCATTATTTGAGACATTAGAGGTGGTCGAGTAGCTGATACTTGTAGATATAAAACCGGAGTGCATGGAAAATCCACCATTTATCAGATCATGGACACAAGTTAAAAGAACTCTCCAATAGAAGCTCCAACTTTATTGCGTTGTCAAAGCAAGGGAAGCTCCTACACAAAGGAAAGTGGCTCACAAAGCTTCAATTTCAGCATCAGTTTCCCCATTTGATGGGGCAACTCAATGCAATGGATATCATTGCTTCCAAATGAGGGAGGAATGATTAGTGGCCACCCACATACTCCATTGCGTCAATACATAGTTTTCTATCTTGAAATTGTTTTCATGGTTTTTCAGGTCCTAACCCTTAGGGGTCATTTTGAGGCCCTAAACAATTTTTTTTTGGCATTGAAACACCCAATCAATATTCAAAGGCATGTCCAGGCATTTCATAATTTATACTTCTCAACCAAACCTTTCCAAAGGGGTACCAAGCACCCAAAATGGAGATTGTATGCAAACATTACACCCTCGGGAAGTTGATGTATCAGCTAACCACAACAAGGCCTACAAACATTTTGGTGTTTCATCTTTTGGGGTTATGGTTTTTTAGTTTTAGTTTTTTATCATTGATTATTTTTTTAATATCCCTTTTGGCCTCATTGTAACTAAAATTCTTAATGATGAGCATAGATGAGATATCTCTTCTCAGAGATAAGCTACCACCATTCTAGCTATTTTGTATTTTTCATTTTACAATTTGTTTTATTTCATTAATATATAGAGTTTGAATTTACTGTATCACTATGTTATTGGTAATATCTATTTTTGTACGTTTTTCTATACACATTCTTTCATTTTGTTCTCACACAAACTTGGATCAAGTGCTTGGTCAAATTACCCCCTTCTCGAATAGTTGCTGCAACAACTTCTTCACTTCTTATGCTTCTAGAACATACTATTTCTATAGTGTAGTGTTCAACAATGGAGAATTTAACAATAGATGTATGTCATTCTCCACTTCCCTCTTAGGAGTTATGATCCTATAGGATTCTGGAACACTTCTGTATATGCATGAAAAAGGTTCTCCAATTGTTGTTTATTCTATTTGGTACATCCCTCTAGATATTCCTTTACTTTTATCATTGATTCACCTTCTTGATGATTTTGTCTTAAGAAAAACAACATAAACTTTGTACTTTAACTAACCGACATCTTCTCTTGGTTGGCACTTACCATAGAGAACCTCAATTTACCTTTGTGCACATTGATGATGAAATATTTCTCATACTTGATTAAGAGATATTGGTTTTCTCTCATGAATATCACATCCCTCTTGTACATATAGGGGATTCCCAACACTACACCACAAGCATCAAGGGGTACCACATCTACCTCCACTTCATCAATATAATATGCACTTATGGAAAATTTAATCTTGCATTGTTTTGTGACCCTAAGTTATGTATCCTTATTTACCCATAACAATGGATAAGGTTTATTATGCTCATGTACTTTCAATCCAAGATTACTTACCATATCTTCTTATATGAGATTGGCTTATGAACCATAATCAATTAGAGAAACATCCTTGGTATTCCTAATTCGGATCTTGATATGGAGAATTTTTTCATCTCCTTATCTTCTTTTTTATTAAGGCTACTGAAATTTTCCTCCTTCTGCACTCAAGTGTAGAAAATCTTCTCCTCCACATATGAGTTGCTCTCTACCTCTTTGGTTGAATCCCTTAGTAGAAGGCTCTTCTTCTTAGTATCCTTCTTTAGTTTCTTATGATTCGAATCTAGATGTAGCTTCCATCAGTTTCCTTTAGTGTGTCTATTGTTGTTATAATGGTTATAATGGTTTTTCAGATTATTGCATTGATGTGTTGTGGTTGTAGTATTCTTATCTATTCGTTTCCACTCCTTCTTTTCATCCTTGGAAGCATCTTGGTTCTCTTTCTATTTAGAACCACTTGGTTGTCCTTTCTTGTGGCCTATATTTTCCAGGTACCATGCTTTCACATAGGCCCCATCGATTATTCTGGACATGGAGAGAATCACTTGATTTCATTAATGACTATGTAGACCCCCCTGATAGTTAAGGATTTCATATGTATTCTAGGGTGAGATAACCAAGATGATATCCACATTCTAGAATTATGTGGTGTACTATTGCACACTCTCCCCTTACCTTTTCCTGAAGTAATGCCAATGGATCCCATTGGTCCTATGCATAACCAATAGGGTAGAGCTATGAATTAATGAGGGTTTTGAGATCCTCCCACTGAGTTACTAGTGGATCACAGTCTATCCTAGGTACCTCTCTGTGGGTTTTCCACTAGGTTAATGCATGCACCTCTAATTCGAATGGGGAAGGTGGGAAACAGTTCTGTGAAAATTTGTTTTTTTTTGTCCTAATTTCTAGTTTCTCGCCCAAGAAAAAGTCAACATATTTTCTCAGTCAAGAGTTGTTGAATTTCTCAAACGAGAAATTAACCACAGTTAAACTTCTCTCATCCGAGAGTTTTTCCATAGTTAGATAATTGTTCACTCTAGAAAATTTAGTTTTCTCGTCCGAGAGTATAACATTTTTTTGATATTAAACTCTCAGACAAGTGTCTCGGTCGAGAGTTTAGATTCCTTTTAAATTCTTGGCCAAGAAATGTTTAAGTATATAAACGCAAATAGACCCTTCCCGTGCCCGTCACTGTGTTTCATTGTTGAACGATTTTCGCTCTCCGTCATTCAAACGCAGAGCTCGTAGAGGACATTGAAAAACCTTGGGGGGGGAACGGCCATGACAACTTAGGGGAATAGCCACAACAACGAAGGGTCGAAGGAACGACTTGGAACACATGAAGACAAAGGGAACCCTTTATTTGCATAAGTATTTGACTCATAATCTAAAAAACCCCACACTTATCTTCTGCTACTAGTGAAATTAAAATAACCCCCAATTAGCAGCCTTCCTAATAACCTTTTAGTAGTTATACTCTTTAATAACGCTGGTAACATCACTTTTTTTTCCATACTTTAAACATCCTACAGCAACCGGCAATGAACATTTTATACCTTCTCCCTTTGTTATTGGTGGTTACGTTTCAACTTGCTAAGCAACTAGCTCTCCAACAAAAGATGTCGGTGGGTCAACTCAACATGGAACTAGGTCTGCTATTGGATATGTAACCTAGAAAACAGAAAATGGAATTCTGGTCATGCTTCAACGATGATTTTTTTGCATGGTTTGTCAACCCTCTGCAATTAAAGGACATGAGTTTCATGTTTTAACCCTAACTAAGGATTTCAGTTCCCTAAGTGCACACTAGAACTGCAAACTCTGATTCCATTGGAATGACCCTCAGCGAAAATCTGAACTGATTCCTTTTGGTTAACTGGTTGGGACTTTTGTCAAACAATTAGATTCCATGCTTTGATGCCACTGAAATATTTTCCAAACTGATATGCTTATGGTGTTGTTGTTTGTGTAAGCCTATGACTGAATATTTTTGTAGAAATTGTGTAGGTTCATATTTACACTCACAAGTACCACACATCATAAGAGTTTAAACATTTTTGTGTCCATGCCCTAGTTGGGTATTCTATTTCCTTTCCTCAGTTGAAGATAATAGAGAGGGGCTTGTATTCCGAGCTTGCTCTATCTGTTTCTTGACTATGTCTTCTTCCATGATCGTTGCTTGGTCTTGTCCAAATGAACCAACTGAGGTAGTTGGAGAATCATATTTTCTCAATCCTCAAAGGATCGAGGACTTCAAGCATTTGGGTTTCCTAAATCAAGCACTTGACTAATTATTATTGTCACCAGGATGAAGTGTTGTTTCCATACATCATCACTTCTCGAGGCCTATTGTATTATGAGTTCACCAACATTCTTCCCATGGATTGAATGTGTGATCAACTACCCCTAACAATTACACAGTTTAGATGCAAACGTTTTTCCAAAATGCATTCAACTTTCATCACAATGAGATATCATAGTCATTGTTTGTTGTTATGGGCTGAATAGGATCTGCTCCTCCTGGGCTTAGGCTCACTTCAAAGACTCAAAATTTCCTTGCTACATCGCATACTTCAAATCATTTACATCTAGCTCTGTGTTGGGCTTCTTCTCTTTGTCACTTTGTATAGGCAACATGGGTAATGTCTTCTTGTACCCCTTTCACTTCTTTATTATCAACTTAGAGATGATTCTGAGCAATCTAAAGTAGTCCACAATTAGTGTAAGCAAAAGCATATTTCAAAAGAATTTTCACACTAGTTGAAATCATTCTTCAACTTTTGTCTCAAGGCTCTTAGTCTTATGAATACTAAGGGCCTGACAGTAAGTTACTGCTACCACCTCGAAAATAATTTTCAATTATTTCTTTGAGTTTTCTTGTAATGGAAGTAAATTCATGCCCTTTTGGACTATACCAAAAACTTCAAGTATGGATATGTTCATGCCAGGTTCAATCTTAGCCACCTTTCAACATTGACCTTTTGATCACTATCATACAGATCTTGTTCTTCAAGCTTCTATGACTAATTCTTCAAGTGAACTTAATGGGCTTCTAATCATGACTATCCAAAGTCATCCCAAAACAAAGCATCCTTTTTTTAGTCCTTTAGGCATATCAAGGAATTCCTCCTCAGGTTCCATGTTTTTGTAAAGGCCAATGTTGCACGAAAAAAAAGGTATGCTCGTTGCAAGTTCACTACCAACCATGGTTCTCAATCTCAACAAATGGTCAATGCTTCTTTCATTCTTCTTGAACTAGGGTTGCTCCATCATTTGTTCATGAACTAGTGTTTCTCTAGAAGGTTCTCCATCCTTGGGAATACAAATACCTCTCTAATGAACCTTGCATTTCCTCCCTATTGTACTTTTCCATGAGCGACTTAACACAAGGAAAATTTTGAGAGCGAACCTTAGTCATAATGACTTCTACTCCTACTACAGATGTTTCTCAAAGACACTCTTGAAAGAACTCCTACTTTCCTTGAGATAATGCTTCACATCTCAGAAATTCTTCACCTTCCATACTTCAACACCTTGCCTGAAATTTGCTCAACAATTGTGTCCTTGCAACAACCCTTACTAATCTTCAATAATCAACCCTTTAACATTATCTTATGCATTTTTAATGACTTCCATTTTTATTCCTTCAACTAGGTCTATATGATATTCATGACTATCAACCAACAGACTCCAAAATAGTGCAGTCTTCCAACATGCTTCACAATGCCCAAGAATATTGATAGAAAGGTTATATATACACACAATAAAAAATGCCCTTTTGTAACTTTGGATTTCTATTCTTTACAACTAATGCAATTAATTCCTTTTTGTTGTTACCTTCTGCATATGATCTCCATGATGGCTCATTTTGCATTCTTGGATGCACAATTTTCATACATTTTGTTCAGCATGCAAGACTACCTATGATTTGACTTTAGGGTTAGTACACCATCATTCTTGAATACTAAGTTTTGGATCCTTTCTTCTTGCTTCTTAGTATCATTATCAACTAGGTTTAGCTAACACGTCTCTTTTCCTTCTTCCTTTCTAGACAACTTGTCTTCAGTGGCTTAAGTATGCTATTTTTTATTCCAAACTTTAATGACCTTTTGCCTGCAATCTCTTGCAATGTGCCCATATTTATGACAATTGTAGCATTCAATGTTTCTATTCATCCCGCTTCTACAATACCTTTCCATATGACCATAATAAAGACAATTGTAGCATTGAATTCGAGAAGCACTCATACCTCTTTTTGATGAGTGGTTCTACCCCAAGTTCTGCTATATACATCATTATGTCCAAATTCTTTGCAAGAATAAAAGTAGCCATAAAATGCCTTTTCATACCTGGGAACAAATGGTCTTCTTGGTGGCATGGTTGTTCTTGGTTGATCTTGATCTTTGTTGTTTCCTTCACGATGATTGGATCTTCCTTGATTCTTGGGAGTGGATGTACTTCCTTGGAGTGGAGGTCTTTGGAATGCTCGCTTATCATCAGTTTTCTTTGTTGTTTTCTTCACCAAACCCGAGGCTTTTCAATATATCTGCATAACTTCTATGTTTCTCCTCAATCTCCTTTTGCTCATCAAATCCCAAACCAATCTTGTGAAGAGGTGATCTCATGCAGTTTAGGATCTCTTCTAAGTTGATGAACTCTTTTCAAACTTTAAGTTTGTAGTAGCCATCCTTTCCAATTATCCTTTTAGTGAGAGAATCTCAAGATTTTTCTTTTGGTAGTCTTCCTTTTCGTTTAGAAGCTCTTCAAATTCCTTTATCTTTTCTTCTACCTGATTTCACCCTAATTTGGTTAGGCTTATTGATTTCTCTTTTCCTCCTCTGATTGTGCTTTCAGACTAGTAGTCTCTCTAGCTTCTTTCTCATATTGTAGTAGGTGTTCTTCTATGAGTTGATTTTCCTTTCTCAAGGAGTTGATTTCATAATCTCTTGCTTTGACACATTCATCCTTCTCCTTCAGTTGTATAGTTAATTCCTCATTGGTTCTTGTTGCTTACTCAACTTGGATTCTTAGATTAGAAGTAGTCCTTTTAGCTTCTTCAAGTTTTTTTCTTTTAGATTCTTCTAGGAATTATTCCATTAAATTAATTTCTCCTTAAGTTCCTTAACTATATCAAACGCACTAACTACCTAGCTTTCCAAGTTTACTCGAGTAATACATCCTTCAATTTGTTTGGTAAGGAAGGCAACTTCATATTTTAGTTTAGGAAGGTAAGGTTGTATTAACTCCTTTCCCATATTTGTTTATAGACTTGCATTTTAAATAAAATAAAAAAAAAATTTGTAGACATTGAAAAATAATTAGTTTGAAGATACGGACACTTCAGATAAAACAAAATTAAAGTGTAGAAGTAGATACCTTTCCTTTGCTTTTAGTTATTGGTCAAATTCTTGGAAAATAGAGTGCCTTAGTGTACATTGAATTTGGTCATATATCCCATCAACAATTGGTCAGTGACTCATATTAGCCATGCTTTTAACTCATGGACAAGTTGACCTATTCAGACTAATAAGAAACTTGGTTGTTAGGAATCTATATGTTTATAAATATTGATATTAAAAAATAATAAAAATTGTTATAAACATTGGTCATATATTAATTTTGAAAAAAACTAAAAGTTAAATAAAATAAAATAAACTAAAGTTTATAATCTAAGTAATCACTTTTCCTTTGCTTCAGTGATTCGGCAAACTCTTGGAAAATAAAGAGTCTGAGTGTACTTTTTATTTGGTCATATTATATATGCAAGTAACTACTGTTCAGATGTTCACTTCAGCCATGCTTTTATCTTATAAACAACCCGACCTACAGGCTAATTAAGAAATTTGGAGTCCTAAAATCTTATGACTCCTATTAATAAATGGAGCATGGTATGAAACCTCCACTAGACATGTAAGGGCCTATAGAAATTTTGCATTGGCATATACACATAATGACAAGTAGCATAAATTGGATTGGAAAAGCCATTGCTTGAGTTATTGTTAGATATTTCAAACAATTGAAGGCTTACTAAGTATATTATCTTATAAAATATGAATTGGTATTTTATGGGATGTTATATTTGCTAAAAACTTGTTAGGAGTAATTGGCCTTATTGATAATTTTTTTATCTTATTTTCCTTTAAAATGGTGAGAGATATTTATTGCATTTTCTAATTCCTAGAGATATTTATAAAATGTTTGATTTCTCATTTTGTCTTAACAATGACACATGGATCATTTAGAGACATCTACCATCAGTACTAGACGAAGACATGTGATGCAGTCAGGTATATTCGATTGTTAATCTAAAATATATTTATCTTGTTTGACATGTTTTGACATGATTTTAATGTGAGGATTTCTCATCATGCATAGATGCACAATTTTAAATTTGGTAAATTTAAATTTGACATGTTTATTAATCTGTGGAAAATTCTTATCATGCACAACTTCACAGCTTTAGGGTGAAGCAAACTTGACTTCTATGCAACGTTACTCCATGAAGTCATCGTCAGGTAAATTCAATTGTTATTCAATTCATCATCAAGTCTATATAAACATAAATATTCTTTTACACATCTTTCTAAGATCTTGTTGTGCATAGGTGGTGTCTCTCAGAATGATAGACGTCTGCCTGAGGGGTCTATAGGTGCCAGTGGACAAACTCAGAGGACATGCTTAGTGTCTTATACGCCATCGCTAGGTAGAGATTGTTTACATACATTCTGACTAGAATTCTTGTTTGAAATGTTTTTTAATATGTGGAAAATTCTTATCAGGCACAGGTTCACAACTTCAGGGTGAAGCAAACTTGACTTCTATGCAACAACACTCTGTGAGGTCATCGTCAGGTAAATTCAATTGTTATTCAATTTATGCTCAAGTCTATATAAACATAAATACTCTTTTACACATCTTTCTAAGATCTTGTTGTGCACATGTGGTGTCTCTCACAATGTCAGACGTCTATATGAGGAGTCTAGAGGTGCCGGTGGACAAACTCAGAGGACACGCTTATTGTCTTATATGTCATCGCCAAGTAGAGATTATTTACATACATTCTGACTAGAATTCTTGTTTGACATGTTTTTTAATATGTAGAAAATTCTTATCAGGCACAGGTTCACAGCTTCAGGGTGAAGCAATCTTGGCTATTATGCAGCTTCACTCCGTGAGGTCATCGTCAGGTAAATTCAATTGTCATTCAATTTATGCTCAAGTC
This sequence comes from Larix kaempferi, assembly GCA_027924585.1. NCBI lineage: Eukaryota > Viridiplantae > Streptophyta > Pinopsida > Pinales > Pinaceae > Larix > Larix kaempferi. The sequence goes on along the minus strand of BSBM01001248.1, from coordinate 3,082,406 downwards.
TATATAAACATAAAACTTCTTTTACACATATTTCTAAGATCTTGTTGTGCACAGGTGGTGGCTCTCAAAATGGCAAACATCTGTTTGAGGGTGTGTCTACAGGGGCCGTTGGACAACCACAGATGACACCCTTACTGTCTTATTCTTCAGATATGCCATCGCCAGGTAGAGATTGGTTACATACATTTTGACTAGAATTTTTGTTTGACATGACTGTTTTATTTGTGAAAAATTACATGATTTTTCGTGTAAACTTACATGTGATTGCAAATATTTAGTTTCCTACAGGTGCTTCTAGACATTCTAACAATAATGACGGTTCAGAAGACTTTATTTCTATTTTGCACCATGTTCATGATAATGCAGAGGTTCCATCAGATATTTATAATGAACACATTTTATTTAAATGTTTATAATTTGATTGACAAATTATATATATAGTTTTTAGTACTTGCACATGCATTTTACTTCTTACAGGGTTTGTTGCTCCTAATCCTAATCCACCTCCTCAGACAAGGAGAGGTCGTCGGGTGCATCAGTATGCTCACAATGAAAGATATGATCCTCTTTACAGTCATCCTAGAGATGTTCCCGAGGAGACTCCTTGGGAAGACAACATCGCTATGTTGACTGTGGAAGAGATGAAGGAGAATTCATCAAGATTGCAGGTAGGACTTGACACTTCAAATACCTCTTTTGGTTCTCAACATTGTCTCTAGATTGTTTTGCACAATCTGAATAGTTTGATCGAGACATATCTTGGGGTTGGACCATCAACCCATATTTTTCATGACATGATGCATAGGAAGCAGTTGTCAGTGATGGGTTGCCACAAGTTTGAAGAAATAAAAAAAGTTGTCACAAAAGAAATGGTCTTTTCATATTTTGACTTGTGGCCTGAAGACAAAAAACGTCTAAAGATCACAAGATTAAATGATCCACCAATTGCACCCCATATTTATTCCAGGTTCCTGTGTGCATATGGGAAATTCCCTAATAGTGACGAGGTTCCTCAGTATTTTGTTAAGATGCTTATTGCAGAGTTCCAGTTTCACATGGACCCTGACTATATAGATACGGGATCCAGTTTCTATGATGCTGAAAAATGTCGTACATATGAATGACCTGATGCACAATGATATGTTCAGTATAGGCGTCTGATGCCTCAGTTAATACAGCCACATCGTAGAGTCATTGCTTTACCAGAGGAGTTGGAAATGACATCCCAAATAGCAAGACGGGTGAGGGAAGAGATAAAAGAGCGTGTTGGGGCTGCATTGGCAAGGGTGGAAATCGACATAAATACTTTGTCATCTTCAACCGGTATGGATGAAGGCCCATTTGATGATTATTCTGATGATCGCTTGAAAAGCATGACTCGATTAGAGCCTCAGCAGTATGCAACGTATTGTAGAGATAATTACAAGTGAGTCATCGCTCGACAAAATCAAAATAGAGGCATGGTATGTAAGTATGCAATAATGATTTTCAATTTATTATATGAAATCTAATTTTTTTATTCTTCAAATCTAATGTCTATAAATTATATGGAATTTATGTAGTATACCAAATTCATGAATGATGACAACTTTAATGATACGGATTTTATTGACTGGGAAGAAACAGAGGCTAGTGGCACGAATACACATGTTGAGGAAATTCTAGTTTCACAATTTCCACAGGAAACACAGGTATGGATATTCTTGTATCATGTCTTCTAATCTTGGGTCTTAGCTTTAGCTTACAAAACCCATAACCTTGAGATGCATGCATCAAGGAGAATATTAGAATGTGAGGATGTCCTCCAAACAACTCTAGTGTGTAAAGAGGAGCAGGCCAAGATATTACTTTTTTTACAGAAAATGAAAAGAAATGAGCTACCTAGAAAATAAACCCTAGACAAAACAAACAAAAATAAATATAGTAGTTGATCCAAAGAGAAAAAAAGAACACGAGTAACCCAAAAATTGAATTATACCAAAACAAATTAATTAGTCTTATTAATGACTCAATGCCCTAATGCCCTTTCGTAGGCTTGAATAGTCTCATAGAAAAAACCCTATTCTAGATATGCATGACACACAAGGTTTTAAAAGAGTATAATATGCATATGCCCAATAATATGCATATGCCCATATCAAGAATTGAAAGAGATTCCCTATTAACTAATTCACACATCAAATAATTAAATAATGCATATATTTCCCTAGAAGGATGTACCTTGAAGTGGGTTTAATTAAGAAATCTTTGGATCTTGAATTTCATGTAATAAGTTGAGTAATCTCGATTCTGTTCTGCTCTCTGAACGTCACATCTCTGTTTTTGCTTATGAAGAAACTGAAGATCCATTCTGAGATCGCATTACCAATGGCATTTCTGTCAATAGATCTTTCACATTTCTGTTTTTGCCTATGAAGAAACTGAAGATCCATTCTCAGATCGCATTATCCATGGCGTTGAACTGTCAATAGATCGTTCAGATTTCTATTTTTGCTTATGTAGGAAGTGAAGATCCATTCTCAGATCGCATTGCCAATGGCGTTTCTGTCAATAGATCTCTCACATCTCTGTATTTGCTTAAAAAGAAACCGTAGATCTATTCTCAGATTGCACTCTCAATTATATTTCCGCCAATAGAAATTTTACACTCTGTTTTTGATTGAAGAAATCGTGGACCTAAACACGGATTGCATTCTCTATTGCAATTCTGATAATAGTTCTTCTTTTACTCAGCTTTATAAGGAAAAGTGGTGGATCTATTCTCTGCGAACATTTTCTTTGTTTCAACCCTGTGGTACAATTCGTTATGTTCGTGAATTTTGACCTGTACACTCTTTTTATTTGTATACTCTGCAATACCAAATACGAATGCGGATTCATCCTCGGCGCAGAAATCTTGACCTTAAACACTATTTTATAAAATGATTTCGTGACCTTCCTCAGACGTTGCTGGTTTTGATTCTATTAGTAGCTATTAATCCCTATCAGTCAGTAACCATGGATTTTAGATTCATTTGTATATATGTGCATTGTAAACTATCCGTAACGTTCTGGCCTTATCATTCCTGAGCCATAGTGGTAGATCGGGTAACTTGACCGTCGACCTCAAACTTACCAAATCCTCACTACTTAGCACAGGTTGAGTCGTGGTAGCGCTGTCCCTTTGGATTTTCGGATTGAAGAAATATACCAGAACCACCTCGCCCATCATCATGCAACTCTGCTGAGCTTGTTACTCATTCTCCGCGTCTTATTGTATCTCTGTTTCCCTTGGAGTATTATTTACGGGCCATTGATAAGTTTGAGTTCACCCCAGATCGATGTACAAAATCCAAAGCCTTACCAAAAACCCAGTGCCTGTCTAAGTATTGAATCGCTATGTCTGCCTTAGCCTGTAACCCTGGTATGTGACGGCCATGCCTGGTTCCAACACCTAGACATCTACCCTGTGTTTCGATATCCCGTTGGCTGAGCTGCATGGGAAATGGGAAGATCACATCTAGATTGCCCCTTGCTGTACTCTCGGCGACGCTTGGAGGACATCCAGTAACAGCGTTGTAGGGTTGTTGGTTATGGAAAATTCCTTGTAATATTTATTGTCTGAGTTTAATGCTCGGCAGCGAGCACTATGAGCCCAGTGTTGACTGGTGGAGCATCTTGCTGATATAGTCTTTATTATCAACGTTTAGTTTAGTTACGAAGTGGTTGTAGTATAATTTTTATATAAAACAATGGTTGAGTACCGAAGTTTATGGAATTCTGTCCACCGTAGGCCTGATCCCTATTCATCCGGTCTGTATGCTCTGCGGTGACTCAGGAAGAGGGAAGGATTCGAGTCACCTAGACTTAGTGTTAGTGCCACGCATCCTCATAAACCGGCGTCAATACCTTCTACCTCGGCAGAGATATAGATCGACTTTGTATAACTTTGGCAGTGGCTGCCAAAGAGTGCAGGTACTCGCCGAAGGGACGTATGCTCACCGTCGTGTAAATCATACCTTAACCGAAATATCATGAGCTATTTAAGAAATGCAACATTATGGTAGCAATTGAATGTACAAACCGGAAATGCATCATTATGGTAGCAATTGAATGTACAAACCGTAATTTATGCATTATTGCATTATCTTGATCATTACGTGTGACGGGATCTTAAGCCTCATCGAATGCTTTTGAAGAAAGAACTCGGTTTGTCATTAACTTAAATTTCCTTAAGAAAAGGTCATAACATTTCTAGAATACTTTAAAAGAATAAGTTGGATCAGAGTTAGTTAGAATACATTGTGAGAAGAATATAATCTGTTTACACTTTTTCGAATAACTTGAAGGTATAAGTACACATGCAAATTGAAGAGGCTTGTAAAGTATAGAGACTATGTCAACTTAATGCATTACGCACACCTTGTATTGAATTGATTACATTACTTTAAAATAACCCGGTTAGTGTAATGAGTATATTTACTTCTGATACATTCTATAATGCATATTTAATCGTATTCAAATTGCATTGGAGCTATAGGTTATGTTCACGGTCATTGGCATGACATATGAATATGCTTGCTATGAAAAAAAATAAAATGGAAAAGTATAATTAAGTCTTGTTTGTTTATAAAAGAAATCTTAGTATTATTATGTCAATATACATAATATGGTTGAATGTAAAAAGAGATTTTATTTTCACGTCTTGTGCCTAGAAAAGTCCAAATTGCATATGTCGAAATGGATATTGAATGGTTAATTAGTATATATATACATCATAGTCTGCATGAGATGTCTAAAAGAAGAAAGCTGTGAACCGTAAATGTGAGTTATTTAGAAAGATATTGTGTGTTAGTTAGCATATATTCATATATCTTAAATATAATTGTATAAGTGAGATATATATAAAGTCACTATGTGTTAGTTAGCATATATTCATATATCTTAAATATAAATGGTATTCGTGAGTTATGTAAATAGATATTATGTGTTTAGTTAGCATATATTTATTCACCTTAAAGGTATAAGATGTCGGAACAAGCTGAAATAGCATATGTTGATATATTAATGTTTGGAAAGGCTTCACGTGGTTAGTTAATATAACATAAACACCCTCATTGCATAGGATGCCTGGAAAAGGTAAATTACTTCTGTGAAAATGTTTATATTTAAAAAAATATTGAGTGTTTGGTAAAGCATATTTACATACATCTTAATTTGTATAAAATAGCTAGAAAAAGTAAGATGTATATGTTGATATAGTTATGTTTATGAGTGCCATAGGTATTAAGAAGTAGGGAAAATGTCACTTAATCTGTACACATGGAATATAGATAGGAATAATAAGTTGTAGTAGAATAAAGGAATAAATGCACCACTAATAATCCTTAGAAATCCAATCTTCTCTTGAGATTATAAGTGAAAAATAAGATGTTTCCATTTATTAAATTTTAAATATTATTAGAATGACGTAGTATATGTTTGGTAAAAGAACCTCTACTCCTTATATTATGAGAATTAATATTGAAGGTGAAATGATATATTTTGCAAATTGATCATGTTGGAAAACTTCGGGGTAAGTATTAAATAAATGTCATAATAATTAAGTATTGATAACTCGTCATGAAAAAAGTATTTATAGGAATTATAAATACTTATTGACGTAAGATGATAATTGAATTGGGGAGGATAATGTTTAAAAAAAGGGGGGGGGTGGTGGAGAAGAAGAAGAAGGCAATTATTTAATAGAGACGGTATCAATAAGGTAAAATTGTATTTCAATGAAAATCTTCCCAGAAAAAGGAACAAAGACCTAAGATATTTTAAACCTTTTCCTACATAGCCATGATGAGAAAACAAGTGGATGGATATAATCGGTGGATCTACTGAATGGTGGAAAATTGATAAATCTTAAATGGTAAGACACCAAGATGCTCAGATTGATGAGACTTGGACGGATTGTCGAGGAAGTGAATGCTAACTCAAAATTGAAAAAATGAGATACTGAGATGAAGTTACGATTAAGCTCCTGGGGTGTATTGTAACCATACTAGATGATAGAGGAGTTAATGACTTTAACCACTTGTGCTTATAGCGATGATTATTGGAGAAAACTAGAATACAATGACATGAGGATGAGAATAGAAAAACAAGATAAAGCCTAGCGTCGAAAGTACAAGAACACAAATTAACTTCGGGACAAAGTTCTATTCAAGAAGAGTTGTATGTAATGACCCTAGAATGACTGTGGAACTTAACCTTAAAGGCACTTGTCAAGTGACCTGGCTGAACAACTTCGATGTAGTGGTCTCTTGAGCCTCGTTATGTCTTAAATGATTGAGGAAAACCTGAAGATGTGAATGACGGCAATAATTGATAAATGAATTAAGGAATTAAATTATACGTGTGTAGTGGGATAATTGATTGATTACATCTTTCTTAATGATTAGATTGATCAAGTCAAAGTGCAGTGCGATAGTGACAGTCCTAGCTTTGCGATTGGGGAGGACGCAACTGAGATGCGTCATAGCTTTCCACATTTATTCTGAACTTCGAGAGAAGTTCTAAATAAGTAGGGGTGTATGTAGTGCACCTAGACTACTATAGACATTGAGGGAACTTGTTGAGTGACCCGACTGATTGAAACATTAATAAAATAACTCTTCGATGTTATTTTGAGTATGTGTATCTCGACAGTTGATGTAAATGAATGATTATATGTGTTTAACGATTAACTATGATTATGGAAAGTATGATTATGAATGATTCTTAACGACTAGTTATACAATTGATCATGTGATGAGGACGAAGAAAGTAATTATTGACGAAATGCATGTTTGATTAGATGAATGAGTAATGTTTGAGTAAATTATAAATGCTTAACGAAGTAGCATATTTATGAATCAAATGATGATTATTGAGGACAATACTACTAATATATGTTTGTGACAAATGTGTGTAGTGACAGGTGAAATAGTTCACCGACGGACAAACAAAGGAATATGAAGGGTCGTAGAGTACGAATAAATCACACACATGGATGGGTGAGTATTATTAAATTGGAAATTTAATAAAATATGTATTTATGCATGAAGTGGCATGTGTCGCATGGAATGTTCCTTTAAAAGGAAGGCTTTGGGAATGGGTAAAGGACCCAGATCCTGGATTATTATTGTAATTTTGAATTGCCTCATGACTTGCTGCTATTTTCAGTTTGGCTGAAAATTTTGGTGGGGGGGAAACCCAAGCTAAGTTTCTTGAATTGTTGTGTGTGACCTCTACGATCCAAATCTCGAGGGTGGCCATGCGACTGAAAGCATGATCCTATGGATGGGTGGCAAAGCTAACGGTTGCTTCGCCTATGGTTCAAAGGAGCTTTGCTGGAGGGATCCTACGGAAGATGCGGACAACAGTGGACAAGATGAATCGGTTGACAGGTTCTGTTTTGTTTTAATTTGTTAAGTTATTCATTTATTTATTTTATCTTTCCTATATGTAGTGCCCCTAGACTACTGTAGACATTAAGGGCACCTGTTGAGTGACCCGACCAATTGAAACATTAATAAAATAACTCTTTGATTTTTATTTTGAGTATGTGTATCTGAAAAGTAGATGTAAATGAATGATTACATGTGTTTAACGATTAACTATGATTATGGAAATTATGTTTATGAATAATGCTTAACGACTAGCTAAAAGGTGATTATGTGATGAGAACAAAGAAAGTAATTATCAACGAAATGCATATTTGATTAGATGAATGAGTAATGTTTGAGTGAATTATAAATGCTTAACGAAGTAGCAGATTATGCATCAAATGTTGATTATTGAGGACAACACTACTAATAATTTGTTTCTGAGAAATGTGTGTAGAGACAAGTGAAACAGTTCACCGACAAACACACAAAGGAATATGAAGGGTCGTAGAGTATGGGTAAATCACACATAGGGAGAGCGACGACGATGTTGACTTCCGATGGAATACCACGGTGAGAAGATAAGCACTGATCCACTTGCTGAAGAGGAAAGCGTGACGGCATATGAAGTGGGCCACGATGGAGCTGGTCACGTACGATTTGGGGGCCGTAGAGTGAGAACGGACTCACTCCTTAGCATCATTAGTCCCTAATAGCGTGTAGACAGAGGATGGAAGGTAACGGTTCCTGAAATTCCTACATGAAGTTCCCGCAAGTCAAACTGGAAGGATGATGGCATAAGAGCCCGATGGTGCGGTACCCTGTCAAGAATGGAAAGAGTGGACGCAAGGACCCAATGATGTGGTACCTTGCCGAGGGATGGAAACTACAGATGACTGGACCCTTTGGAGTGGTTCCATGTTAGGGAAATGAAATTAAGGAACGGGGAAACCCAATGGTGTGGCACTGAGATCCTAGGAAATTTTATTGTTAAACTTAAATGCATAAAAACTTATAAGATTACACCTAGATCATTACTTAGAAAATGCATAAGAGTAATTGAGGCATTTGCACATAAATGATTATTTTGACTTTTTAAATAATATTGATTAATTTAGGCATTTGCACATGAGTTATTATTTTGAGCATTTAAAATAATATAAACCATTATTTAGGAGCGTAGTAGAATCCTAAGCATGGACACCTAGTCAACTAAAAGCTAGGAGTTAAGTAAAATATTTGGGGGACAAACATGAGGAAAATTAGGGATGTTGGTGCATCTCTTAGAGAAACTGACACTTGGATGGGTGAGTTGTTTTTAATTAAAGAATTATTTATGCATGAAGCGACATGTGTCGCGTGAGATTTTCCTTTATAAGGAAGGCATGGGGAATGGGTAATGGACCCAAACCCTGGATAACTGTCGTAATTTTGAATTACCACAAGACTTGTTGCTATTGAGGGTTTGGCTGGAAATATTGGTGGGGGGGAATCCCAAGCTGGGTTTCTTGATTAGTGTGTGTGAGCTCTACGGCCCGGAGCTCGGGGGTGGCTATGCGACTGAAAGCATAAGCCTATGGTTTGTTGGCGAAGCTAATAGTTGCTTTGCCAATGGTTAAGTGAGCTTCTTCTGGAGGGACACAATGCATGAAGTGGATGGCAAGGGCAAGCAAGATCGGATTGACGATGACGACTACCTCTCCAGCAACATATTCGACCTGTAGTAACAGGTTTTTTTTTTTATGTTAGTCCTCAAATTGGATAAGTTTTATAAATGATTATGCATGTAAATGCCTATATTGTGTTTTTAAGTTTCTAATAATTTTCCAAGCAGGACCTCCAAGGGGGGGTCCCTACATTTATGTAGTGCCCCTAGACTACTGTAGACATTAAGGGCACCTATTGAGTGACCCGACCTATTGAAACATTAAAAAAATAACTCTTTGATTTTTATTTTTGAGTATGTGTATCTAAACAGTAGATATAAATGAATGATTACATGTGTTTAACGATTAACTATGATTATGGAAAATATGTTTATGAATAATGCTTAACGACTAGCTAAAAGGTGATTATGTGATGAGAACGAAGAAAGTAATTATCGACAAAGTGCATATTTGATTAGATGAATGAGTAATGTTTGAGTGAATTATAAATGCTTAACGAAGTAGCAGATTATGAATCAAATGATGATTATTGAGGACAACACTACTAATAATTTGTTTGTGAGAAATGTGTGTAGAGAAAGGTGAAACGGTTCACCGTGGACACACAAAGGAATATCAAGGGTTGTAGAGTACAGGTAAATCACACACAGTGAGAGCGACGACGATGTCGACTTCCGACGGAATACCATGCTGGGCAGATAAGCACTGATCTGCTTGCTCAAGAGGACATCATGAGGACGTACAAAGTGGGCCACGATGGAGCTGGTCATGTACAAGTTGGGGGGCGCACAGTGAGAACGGACTCACTCCTCAGTTCCATTAGTTCCTAATAGCGTGTAGATGGAGGATGGAAGGTAACGGTTCCTGAAATCCCTACATGAAGTTCCCACAAGTCAAAACAAAAGGATGATGGCAGAAGGGCCCGACGGTGCAGTACCCCATCGAGAACGGAAAGAGTGGACGCAAGGACCCAATGATGTGGTACCTTGCTGAGGGATGGAAACTATGGATGACTGGACCTGATGGAGTGGTTCCATGTCAGGGAAATGAAATTAAGGAACAGGGAAAGCCCAATGGTGCATCACCAGGATCCTAGGAAATTTGATTGTTAAACTTAAATGCATAAAAACTTATAAGATTACACCTAGATCATTACCAAGAAAATGCATAAGAGTATTTGAGGCATTTGCACATAAATGATTATTTTGAGTTTTAAATAATATTGATTAATTTAGGGATTTGCACATGAGTTATTATTTTGAGCATTTAAAATAATATAAACCATTATTTAGGAGCATAGTAGAATCCTAAACATGGACACCTAGTCAACTAAAAGGTAGGAGTTAAGTAAAATATATGGGGGACAGACAGGAGCAAACTCGAGGATGTTGGTGCATCTTCTAGAGAATCTGACACTTGGATGGGTGAGTTATTTTTAATTAAAGAATTACTTATGCATGAAGCGACACGTGTCGCATGAGATTTTTCTTTATAAGGAAGGCATGGGGAATGGGTAACGGACTCAGACCCTGGATGATTGTCGTAATTTTGAATTACCTCAAGCCTTGCTACTATTGAGGGTTTGGCTGGAAATCTTGGTAGGGGGGAATCCCAAGCTGGGTTTCCTGATTAGTGTGTGTGAGCTCTACGGCCCAAAGCTCGGGGGTGGCTATGCAACTGAAAGCATAAGCCTACGGTTGGGTGGTGAAGCTAATGATTGCTTCGCCAATGGTTAAATGAGCTTCTTCTGGAGGGACACAATGCGTGAAGCGGATGGCAAGGGAAAGCAGGATCGGATTGACGACGATGACTACTTCTCTAGCAACGGATTCGCCTGCAGTAACAGGTTTTGTTTTTTTTGTTAGTCCTCAAATTTCATAAGTTTTATAAATGACTATGCATTGTAAATCGCTATATTGTTAGGATATTGATGCACTTAGTCGTAGACCCAGGATATTCTCTGTCATACCTATGAAGACCAGTTTAAGAGAAAAGATCTTGACACTACAACAGGAGGACACTTGGTATAATGAAGTAAAAGCTGAGTTGGAGAATGAGCAGATGAGGATACCCAAGTTTGAGGGGTACTCTTTGGACATGGATGGTTTATTATGGTATAACCGTCACATGTATGTCCCTGATAATGAAGAAATTCGAGGTTTAATACTGTCTGAGGCTCATAGAGTAGTTTATAGAGCACATCCTAGAATAAAGAAGATGTACGCAGATTTGAAACCATTATTCTTTTGGCATGGTACGAAGAGGGATGTGGTAAGTTTTGTAGAGAAGTGTATGGAGTGCCAGATGGTAAAGGCTAAACATCGACACCCAGCTGGATTGCTGCAACCACATGCAATCCTGAAATCAAAGTGGGAAGTTATTTAGATGGATTTTATAGTTTGTTTACCACTAACCAACAGGAGACATGACACAATCTTTGTGGTTGTTGTAAATCTCACCAAGACTGCACATTTCCTACCGATTAATAACATGTATCAAGCTCCAGAGATAGCTAGAGTTTTTATTAATGAGGTAGTGAGACTACATGGAATTATGAAGAAGATTATTTCGGATAGAGGATCAGTATTTACTAGAAGGTTTTGGACGAGCTTTCAAGAGGCTCTTGGTACTCAACTTAACTTTAGCACCGCCTATCACCCTGAGACAGACGGACAAACAGAAAGGGTGAACCAGGTGTTAGAGGACATGCTAAGAATGTATGTAATGGATCAACAAAAGAAGTGGGAAGAATATCTACCCTTGGTAGAATTTGCATGCAACAATAGTTATCAGAGTTCTATTCAAATGGCACCATTTGAATTTCTCTATGGGATACCTTGTAGGACTCCCATAAGTTGGGATAGGCTGTAGGATAAAACATTACTTGGCCCTAAGGTGGTACAAGAGATGGAAGATCAGATGGTCACGATTCATGCTTGACTGAAGGAAGCACGGGATCGACATAAGAGCTATGCGGATGCGCATAAGACTGATAGGAACTACGAGATTGGGGATAGGGTATTCCTACGGGTGAAACCATAGAAGAGTTCTATAAAGTTTGGCAAGGGATCCAAGTTGTCACCTAGGTTTGTAGGACCCTTTAGGATTTTGGAACATATAGGACTAGTTTCCTATCGTCTTGACTTGCCGTCAACTTTGAGTAGAATTTATAATGTATTTCATGTTTCTGTATTACGTCACTATGTTCCTGATACTTCACATGTCATTGATTTGAGAAATGTGTCGATAACGGACGACGGGGCTGTGATGGCTGAGCCTATCTGGATTTTGGACCAGCGAACACGGCAGCTTAGGCACCGTGCGATTGATCAAGTCAAAGTGTAGTGGGACAGCTATAGTCCTAGCTCTGTGACTTGGGAGGACGCAGCTAAGATGCATCATAGTTTTCCATTTTTATTCTGAACTTCGAGATGAAGTTCTAAATAAGTAGGGGTGTATGTAGTGCCCCTAGACTACTATAGACATTAAGGTCACCTATTGATTGACCCGACCGATTGAAACATTAATAAAATAAATCTTTGATTTTTATTTTGAGTATGTGTATTTGAACAGTAGATGTAAATGAATGATTACATGTGTTTAACGATTAACTATGACTATGGACCATATGTTTATGAATAATGCTTAACGACTAGCTAAACAGTGATTATGTGATGAAAACGAAGAAAGTAATTATCGACGAAATGCATATTTGATTAGATGAATGAGTAATGTTTGAGTGAATTATAAATGCTTAATGAAGTAGTGGATTATGCATCAAATGATGATTATTGAGGACAACACTACTAATAATTTGTTTGTGAGAAATGTGTGTAGAGATAGGTGAAATGGTTCATGGACGGACACACAAAGGAATATGAAGGGTCATAGAGTATGGGTAAATCACACACAGGGAGAGCGACGACGATGTCGACTTCCGACGGAATACCATGCAGGGAAGATAATCATTGATCCGCTTGCTCAAGAGGAAAGCATGAGGGCATATGAAGTGGGCCACGACGGAGCTGGTCACGTACAAGTTGGGGGCGCATAGTGAGAATGGACTCACTCCTCAGCGCCATTAGTCCCTAATAGCGTGTAGACATAGGATGGAAGGTAACGGTTCCTGAAATCCCTACATGAAGTTCCCGCAAGTCAAAATGGAAGGATGATGGCAGAAGGGCCTGACGGTGCAGTACCCTATTGAGAACGGAAAGAGTGGACGCAAGGACCCAACAATGTGGTACCTTGCCGAGGGATGCAAAATACGGATGACTGGACCCGACGGAGTGGTGCCATGTCAAGGAAATGAAATTAAGGAAAAGGGAAGACCAACGGAGTAGTACTGGGATCCTAGGAAATTTTATTGTTAAACTTAAATGCATATAAACTTATAAGATTACACCTAGATCATTACTTAGAAAATACATAAAAGTATTTGAGGCATTTGCACATAAATGATTATTTTGACTTTTAAATAATATTGATTAATTTAGGCATTTGCACATGAGTTATTATTTTGAGCATTTAAAATAATATAAACCATTATTTAGGAGCATAGTAGAATCCTAAGCATGGACACCTAGTCAATTAAAAGCTAGGAATTAAGTAAAATATCTGGGGGACAGACATGAGCAAACTTAGGGATGTTGGTGCATCTCCTAGAGAAACTGACACTTCGATGGGTGAGTTGTTTTTAATTAAAGAATTATTTATGCATGAAGCGACATGTGTCGCATGAGATTTTCCTTTATAAGGAAGGAATGGGGAATGGGTAATGGACCCAGACCCTGGATGACTGTTGTAATTTTGAATTACCTCAAGACTTGCTACTATTGAGGGTTTGGCTGGAAATCTTGGTGGGGGGGAATCCCAAGCTGGGTTTCTTGATTAGTGTGTGTGAGCTCTACGGCCCGAAACTCGGGGGTGGCTATGCAACTGAAAGCATTAGGCTACGGTTGGGTGGTGAAGTTAACGGTTGCTTTGCCAATGGTTAAACAAGCTTCTTTTGGAGGGACACAATTCATGAAGTGGATGGCAAGGGAAAGCAGAATCAGATTGACGACGATGACTACCTCTCCAGCAATGGATTCGACCTACAGTAACATGTTTTGTTTTTTTTTGTTAGTCCTCAAATTTGATAAGTTTTATAAATGACTATTCATGTAAATGGCTATATTGTGTTTTTAAGTTTCTAATAATTTTCCAAGCAATACCTCCAAGATGGGGGGTCCCTACAATAGCATTCCTCAAATTCTAGGTTGGATCCTTGAGTTAGGTAGCAATTTGTGTATTCATGAATAATCACCCCTTAAACCCTGGATTGGATTTTTAGGTACATCCTTATTAGTGATTTCATCCTTATAATAGTAAATGAAATGATCAGAAACTTGTATGTTTATAAATAATTTCATGTAACTTGGGATTCGTATGGAAAATGTGCTTGAAACACCATTCAAAACCTTTAAGTTCACCATCAACAAAATTACAAAGAACATATTTTTCTTTGTGCCTTCATATAAGGGTTTATTTGCTATATTAATTAAGGGTTATTATGAATCCTAGTGTCATATTCCATTAGTGCATCCTCATCCATGGGGTATGTTTTATGACTATGGTTCCATTCTTATTTTTCAAAGGACACATAAACATCAGACATAGATACATGCATTTTCATATCTCATAGAAACTTGCAAAGTAATCAATAAGTTAGTTGTATCTATAAGGAAATAATGGTGTATCAAAAGAAGAGAGTATGATCAAAAGTTGCACCCATCCTATGAATATTGACCTCATAGACACACAAAATTACCAAAGCAATCTACTGAGTCTTATGGTGTTCAATCCTAAAAGTGTTTTGAAGTTAAGGGATCCATATACAGATCTTGTTAATGATGATGAATTTATAAATATAAGAGAAAGGGACTCTACTGTATATTTTGATAAGGATGAGGGATTTGTAGCCATAAACTCAAAAAATGGCCAAACCTGGGCATGCATATTGATTACGTGGATCCTGGAAAGTAAAACAACATAAATATTGTTACCTTGGTGAGGATAGTACATGAACATCAAGATCACTTAGTTTCTCTTAGGTTATACAGTAGAAAAATATAGACAACTTGTTCCATAGAAGTTCTACCAATATAATGATAGGTCAGCAGTTAAACATTTATCTCAAGCCAACCAGCTAATTTTTTATAACTAAGTGGACATGTTCTAAGCAATTTCTCAAATCTAACCTTTGTTAAATTTTTCATTAGTTAGTATCAATACAAGTTGAAGGCCCTTTTATTTGTTGATATGGAATTTCATATTTGGAGACTATAATTGTTCCTTCGTACACACTGAAGCTTGTTCGATTATAATGAATCAATGTCCTTCTAGGAGTGAAAAGACTCAATACTAGTAAGACTAGTTATAGTGTGTAAAATATTTATTAATGAGTAAGAGTAAGAAGAAGATCCTTTCAATATGATTCTCGTATGTATCTAGGTCAAACCTAGCAATAAAGGTTTGGTAGCATAATGAATCAAAATATATGTATGGTGGTTCTACCGACAAGGTATGGGGTGCTTTCCTCTGCTCTAAGGCCCATTGTATCTACGTTTTAGTCAAGGATGCAGGGTATGCTAAAAGCTAAGATTATTAGAAGTTGAAATGGATCCCTTTTATAATCTCCTTAGATTGAAGCTGTTAATTTCATATCTATTTCCTTGTATATAGAGTAATATGACATAAAGCATACTGAATAGAAAATAGACCAACATACTCTATGGATTTCATCTATCCTTTTTTTTATAGTGAGTGTGTGTTAGCTTTAGTCATTGTTCCAAAAATGGGAATAAATTAGAGGGTGTATGTATATTCCAGAGAACTCAAAAATGAAAAAAGAAATTACCTTATCCTTAAGGAATTAGAAGTATGTCATGCTAATGAGTGAAGGCATAGTCACAGGAAAACACATCTATTATAATGGCATTGTGGTAGATCCATCTATAGTGACTATAATTCAACACCTTCCAACACCACAAAATTATAAAGATGCTAAAAATTACTAACACATATAGGATATTGAAAATGATTCATAAAATATTTTACCAAGTCAACAACAACTTTTTTAACCCTCCTCTCCAAGAATGCAAAATTATGACGGTCAAAGAGCATTTGACAACATATAAGAGAAACTAATGATAACCCTTGTTTTGCAAGGCCCTAGGTAGAACTTCCATTGTCTTCTTATTTGCAAATATCTTACTTGAATACCAAAGTTAAGATCTTGGGCCTTCTTTAGATTGATAAAAAATTATGTGTTTCTATAGTGAAGCAATTAAATAAATGGCTGTAGTAAACTTTTTGGGCACTATTACATAGGTCTGGGCTTGAAAATAGCCTCAAGCTGCATTCCTGGGCACATTGGGGACCCAAAACAATAGAAAGAAATCATAAAAAATACCTAAGATGTTGGTGCCACTATGTCTTGTGATGATTCCCTAATTGAAGGTCTTTCATGTATCTCAAAAAAAGTAGGGGTCATACAAATCATCCTCATAAGGGATTCTACAATCATAGTTAAGGGATTGTGAATTCACTCCATATCAAGATCATGTGATATAATGGAATGAGATGCAAGTTCAGTCCATTTACTTATGGTTAGGGTTTCCTACTCTAACCCCATGTGTGAACATCAGAGATTGATCGGGTCCCTTGGATGCATCATATTTGAGTCATTTGTGATGGTATGAACCACATAATAAATTCAGAAATCCACCTCTGCAAATGGTCATTATCATTTCCCACTTGATCAACAATAGATCTGGGCCATTTGTGTTGGCAGGTAGCTCTTCCTCCAATCTGATTCTTTGAAGATTCACCACTAAATATCAAATACCATTGTAGATATTACATCAATACTTTGATTCTTGTACTTTTCCGACCAAGATTGACCCAGTGATAGGACCTCCCCAATTAAAATAATGATACACTCTCATCTTCATACCCTGATACAGAGCATTTACTAGTACCTCCTTAATCGTCAATTAAAGAGGAATCTATGCCTGAGTATAATGGATAAATTATATTTTTCTTGGATGTGCAAGGAACTTTGATTATTGGTGTTTTGAGAGTTAAATCCATTTCTATTTGTGTGGACAACTTCAATTTCTTATAAGTTCTCTGCACAATTTGTCTATTAAGTTTATCAAAAATGAAGGAGCTTAGTTTGTCCATGGAACCCTCCTTAGAGGGTGTGTACAAAATTATCCTACGAGATTATAGTTTGTCCCCAAACTTGTATACATATATATATATTAACTTTTCATTTTGACTTTGTAGCCAACAGAAAACCAAGAGCCATTGGTGTCTGGGTTCGAAGGTTGAGATCTATCTGCTCTAGTTGTAAATCAATTGTCACCATTTTTTGCGATAGTAAGAAATGGCCAATGGCATGACAATCATTTTTGGTTACTTGAACAAAGTTTCCTTGTGACTGAGCTTCTGTCGATCAAATTATTTGGTTATGGTAGGTATTGGAATACCACTTTTGTTTTTCTCATGTATGGTTTGAAACTGTATGGTTACTCGAATATCTGATCATCTTATTCCTTCCTCTTACAGCATCTCGAGTGAATCCTGGTCATCTGTCCTATTTCAAGTTTTGAGGTCGTGTTATGCTCTTGTGGCAATTGCTATACTATTTTTCACCTACACTATGGAAGGAAATGGACAAGAGCTCCATCCACTGTAGATTTGTCTACTAGACAAAGTCAGGGTTCCAACTGGAGATGCCCCGGTCATCAGTCTATGTAGCTTTCATCCTCGGATGATCTTCGTTATTATTGTTTATGTGGGAAGGTTCAAGAACCGGAGGTGGAATTTTATCTCATTCCACATTCATGTGGAGGATCATGTCGGAAGCCACTTGAAAAGGAAAAGAAAACACCTAGTTGCCCACATACATGTACTCTCCAATGTAATCCAGGTCCTTTCCCATCTTGCTCGGCAATGGCCCCACCCCAACCTTCCCCATGTGAGAAAACAACAATTATAAGGAGATGTTCTTACTATAAATCCATTGGATCATGTGGACGATGTTGTGAGAAGCCTCTCAGATGTGGACTCCATTATTGCGACAAAGTTTGCCATGAAGGCCTATGTGATCCTTGCAAGGTATTGATAAAAGCTTCATGCTTTTGTGGGGAAAAGGAGGAGATGATACTTTGTGGTGATATGGAGATCCAAGGGGAATTAGACTTGAAAAATGGTGTATTTGCATGTGAGAACCTGTGCATGAAGATGTTTTCCTATCAAAATCATAAGTGCTGCAAGAGATGTCATCCTGGAGAATGTGGAGAATGTGAGCTATCACCCGGGAAGGTCAAATCTTGCCCCTGTAGTAAAACCAAGCTACAAAGTCAGAGGAAGAGTTGTATGGATAGTGTGCCAACCTGCTCAAAGGTATGTGAGAAGCTTCTTCCCTGCGATAAACATTTTTGTATAAATACTTGTCACCATTTGAAACTCAGTAGGGCTGCTACATATAATTTGGTACCCCATTTTTATTTAAACTGAATACTGTCAACGTGGCAAGATGTACACAAACTAGGAGAAAGCTTGTTAAAGGGTTTGGCTCAAACTTCTCGGAGATCAAATCCTGAATTATCTATATTTAAATTTTAGAGCATTTCACAGTTTACTGTAAAATCATCAACTACTGATTATTTTTTAGCTTCCCGCCATCAGGACAAAGTTTACCAAGTTGATCCTGGGGTCTTTTATTTTAAGTTTTTATATTTGTGTTTTATAATGATAATTATTGATCTTATTTTCTCTTCTTTGCAAGGTGCACCAGAAACTATTCAGGAAAGGCTGATAGATTTAGCCCCAGGATATGTGGATACCTACAAGCACTATACTCGTCAAGGATCTCGAGTTCTTGCCCTTGCATACAAGCATCTTCCTGAAATGGCAGTATGTAGATGATGTTGTGGTTAATGTTTCATATAGTATTACTATTAGTTTTCTTCCTCATATTCTACATTTGATCTTTTTCCCCAAATTTGATAAATGTTTCTTTTTACAAGTAATCGGATTAAGGCTTTCTCTAAGGTATTGTCCAGAAAAAGGATTTTTCATAGGTTGTGCACGTAGATGCTTATGGATTTACACGACCACTTATGGCTTAAAATTTGCACAGGACTTTGTTTATAACCGTGCAAGTTGATGGAAGGCAGTAGTTCTTCATCTCACAAACCAAATCGCATTTTCTTGCTAAGCATATTGAGATGCACCTGCAACAATTAATTACTAAGAATATGCGAAATAGCAGAAATAATAGAACAGAATCACTTTTATATTGATCATAGGCCACTTCGAGGGGGCAACCTCCTTTGAGCAAGCTCAATACAATTAACTTCACGGTGCCTTCAATGACCTCAACACACACTTATATACTAATTCTATGCCCAATACTATGAGTCAAAACCATGGGACATATAATACTACGGGACAACTTACAAAGCATATGCGTCCAATACTATGGGTCAATACTATGGGCTAATATAAACTACGGATCAACAAATACTACGGGACGACTTACAAAGCATATGCATCCAACAACAATATACTAACATAGTAAAGAGAAGGGTTGACATAGGTTCCTAACATCCCCTCTCCCTTAGAAAAAGCTTTGTCCTCAAAGCTTTGGTTGGAGAAATTGCTGCAGAATCTGAAGGAGTGGTTCCTCGGTAGCATCCTCGATTTGCATTGCGGGACACTGATGCCTTTGGAGTGTCAAGGAGGATTGCTTGGAAGGCTATAGATGAAGAAGAACCCTGTCAGCTGCGTGGAAAATGCGCTCAGAACGGTGCTGATCGGCTTGTTGTTTCAGGTGAATTCTGGCCATGTGAAGATTGTCCTGCAGAATGAGAAGAATCTGATCGCGGTGTCGAAGAACCGAGTCAATTTCCTGAACTGGAGAGTTGCTAAGGGTGTATGGAAGAAGAACAGGCAGTGTTTTTCCATAGCCTACTTCATATGGTGTCCGTTGAGATGTGGTATTGTACCACCAGAGCGTTGCTAGGAAATCCATAGAAATAGTTGGCCAAAGCTGTGTAGGGATGGCCACGGGTTTGAGCAATCTTGAAAGGAGTGTTGTTTCCCCCTTGTTGACTTGGAAAGTATCATCGTCATCCACCATCTGTTGAATTTTCATTTTTAGTCCCGACCAAAAGAAGTTACATTGTTCACGGTCATACATTTTGCAGAACCCAGAGTGCCCTGTTGATGAAGAAGCATGGAGTTCATAGAAGAGATAGCCCTCTTGAACATATTGCAACCAATTTGGAACAAGCAGAGAAAGAGTTGTAAGAGAAACTGGGTCATCAATTGTGCGAGAAGGAGCATCTTCCACCATATTGTCCTTACCCTTCTTGTAAGTGATCACATAGGGACAACCCATGAGTTGGATAACCCATTGCAGGTGTGTTGGGGAGGAGACCCATTGTTCCAAAAAAAATTCCAGACTCGGGAGATCAGTCTTGATGCAGAAATAATTCCCTAATAGGTATGGCTGCCACTTCTGTACTGCATGCAAAATAGCCATCATTTCCTGCTGAGAGGTAGATGTGGCTACATTCTTACCGGAAAGGTCTCTTGAAGGCAGCAAGTGCATTGGTTTAGAAAAGATACCTACATATCTATCCAAGGAAGTAGTGGAGACTGTTGATGGTTGCACCTGAATGGAATTGAGCTGAGCGATGACACCATGTGAATTCTTCTTAAGGATTTCTTCCAGGCAATGTGAACTGATGATGCAGAGAGACCCTGTTTGTAAGCCCATAAATTTGTGTTGTGCCCCATTGACTTTGAACTGCATCCAAAGTTCCGCAAAATCGCATAAGATGGGGCCAAGTGTGCGTAACCATTGAACGCCCAAAACCACATCACATCTGCCTAAGGACAAGGCAAACATGTCAGAGCGTAGGTTATAATCTTCCATAGAGATGAGGACATTGTGACACTTCCCCTTGCAAGGTAAGGTACCCCCATTGGCAACCATGACTTCAAAGTTGGAGCAAGGATGGACAAAACAATCAGCCTGTTTGGCAATCCGAGGGTCAATGAAGTTATGAGCGCTACCAGAATCAATGAGGATGGTAAGAGCGAGCTTCTTCAAGTATCCCCTGACTCGCATTGTTTGTGGGGTGGTGACTCTGGTTACAGCATGGAGAGAGATCTCGGGTGGCTCGTCCTGAGATGGGGTGTCAATAGGCAGGTGTTGAATGTCGACCTAATCATCTACTATATCTGTAGCTCCTTCACAATTATAGCGCTTTTGTTGAACACATCTATGTCCCCGAGTGAATTTCTCATCACAATTATAGCAAAGCCCTTTTTCTCGACGTGCCTGCATTTCTATTTCAGACAAATGCTTGATAATAGTTGGTTGAGGTGCAGGCGTGATGGAAGGTCATTGGGAACCCATATTTCTGAAGGGAACAAAGGTGGGTTTGGAGCGTTGTTGAGCTGCGATCTTGTCCTCGTCCAGCTTAGCCAACCCTAGGACTTCCATCATTGTGTTGGGACAAAACATTTTGACCTCTGAGCGGATTTCATCCTTGAGACCACTGATAAAACAACTCCTGTAGAATTCATCAGACAATCCTTCTGTGTGATTGGCTAGTTTCTCAAATTCCGTCTGATACTCTCTCACTGTGCCAGTTTGGTGAAGTTTAGTGAGTGCTCCTGTGAAGTCGTCAAAAGCACTAGGACCAAATCACGGCAAAATGAGGTGGCAAAAATCTGTCTAGTTTGGCTCGGGATGAGCTTTGATGTACCAACGGTACCATTGAAGGGCTTCTTGTTCCAAATGAAAGGATGCAAGTGGAACTTTCTTAACATCAAAAGTATTATGCAGACTAAAATATTGTTCTGCCCGGTATATCCATCTAGTCGGATCAGTACCATTGAAGCAAGGAAAATCAAGCTTCGTCCCACGAAAATTGCTAAAAGAAGAGAATCTAGTGGCTGCAAAATATTCTGGCTGTCTGGTATTGTTCATGGCTAAATGCTGAAGATGGAGGCTGAGAAATTTTTCATCCAAATCTTGGAGTTTGGCTTGGATGGCTGCAAGTGCTTCCTTCATGGTTGTTGCTCCTACACGGGAGACAACCATAACCAGGATTTTTTTTTTTTTTTGACAGACTGGAGCAGCTACGGCTCGGAAGGAATCTGGAACAACGCCGAACGGCTGGATCTGGAATGGCTTGCAAAATGGATTTGAAACGGTGCAGCAGTGATCGACAATAGTTCAGCTGAAAGTAGATATGGACCCCAGGTATGTGCGGCTTCCTAACAGTTCAGGGGTTTCACTCGGCCACCAATGCTGTCTAACGGCTTGCGTATTGGGGAAGTACCCCTCACTCTATGGCTCAGGTAAAACTGATAACCATTTTGCCACAAATGACAGCTCTTGGTTTACCTCACGAGTGGGAACTAGTCAACCAGGTAGGGGTCGTTGCCCTTTTCGCTGGCAGGTCCTCTCAATGGGATAGCTACTTCGAGGTTCCTGTGGTACTCCTCACAATGAGTTTTAGGGCTTATGCCCAAGTACTTCCCACAGTTAAGCGGATAGGGATTATTCCCAGATCCGAACCTACAATAGAAAAAATTTGGGCAGAAATTCCACCCAATGTTCAAAAATTGGATCTATATTGCTCAGAATCGCTATTATAGCATGTTTCCGGAACTGGAACAACCACTATGCTTCTTTCCACGAAAGCGGAATAGAAATCTAAGCACTCTGTCAAAATATTTTCTCGCCGCAATGTCCGCGGCCGTCACCGAAATTCTGAAAAATTGCTGATTTTAAATCCGCGATATCTCCACTTTTAGAACTCCAAATGAGATGTTTTTTTTTTTAAACTGCGTATTTTTGAAAGAGGAATTTAGATATGCAATTGGTTTCTTCTGATTTTGTGCATAAAGTTTCAAAAATTGATCTGAAAGTCGCCTCCCAAAAAAAGAAAAAAAAATTCCCACTTGTGCCAAGGAAAGTGCTCCGATACCAGATGAGATGCATCTGCAACAATTAATTCCTAAGAATATGCGAAATAGCAGAAATAATAGAATAGAATCACTTTTATATTGATCATGGGCCACTTCGAGGGGGAAACCTCCTTTGATCAAGCTCAATACAATTAACTTCATGGTGCCTTCAATGACCTCAACACACACTTATATACTAAGTCTATGCCCAATACTATGAGTCAAAACCATGGGACATATAATACTATGGGACGACTTACAAAGCATATGCGTCCAATACTATGGGTCAATACTATGGGCTAATATAAACTACGGATCAACAAATACTACGGGACGACTTACAAAGCATATGCGTCCAACAACAATATACTAACATAGTAAAGAGAAGGGTTGACATAGGTTCCTAACACATACCATTTGGAGGTTACTTGGCAAAGTCAACATGTTGGCCCATGGAAAACATTTATGTAATCATCACAAGTCATAATAAGTCCCAAATTCATTGATAAAAACAGTCTCTATCAAATCATGTCCTTAAAGATATTTTTTGTCTCTGTGTTGAAGGAATATATTAGTAATTTGTAGTGCAAGTCACTTTATACTTAATCACTAATGTTAACTTGGTGTCTTTACCAATGTTATCAATTCTGGTTTTAAGTTCTCAAGGCTATACTTTTAGTTCTGCAAAATGTAACATTTAATTTTTAATTTTTGGATTCTAATATTTTATATGTATTCATTACATGTTGGTGATGCTAGGAGCTTAGATAGAGAAACCGTTGAAAGTGGACTTACTTTTGTAGGATTTGCAGTCAGTCATTCATATTGTGATATTTGTGTTCTTCAAATTTGATATGTTGGTTCCTTTTCCATAGGTTCTATAATGTGTTTATGTTTGTATTATGATTACTTATTCTTTACTTTTAGGTATTTGATTGTCCTATTCAAGCTGACTCTGCTAATGTCCTTAGGGAACTTAAAGAGTCATCACATGATTCGGTACGTGATACTTTGATCTCAGTGTAATAAGCCATCTATGGAATTTTGTTTGAACCATTACAGACATGTATTGACATGGATTTCCATTTTATGTAGGTGATGATTACGGGTGATCAAGCTTTGACAGCTTCCCATGTTACAGGTCAAGTTCACATTGTTTCACAGCCTCCTTTAATCTTGACTCCAATTACGAACAGTGAAGGGTTTGTGTAGCTCTCACCTGATGAGATGATGAAAATTCCTTATAGGTAATAAATATTTTGTAGTATACCTAATCACTATTATTTACATTTATAACCCAAGTAATAATATTTAGTCATGTAGTGTATTTAATTACTATTATTTACGTTAATAATTATTAATATAAATAATAGTCTTGTGGTATACTACATAGTTGTTGTTATCCATTTTGAAATTTTTTTTATCTGTATTAGAAAATTAGTGAGAAGGCACCTGTGAAGAGACTTTCAAAGATTTCTAGTTAATTATTATGAATATCATACTCTAACCTAATAGAAATTGTTGATTTCATCTCCATTGAAGATAATGTGGAGGAATTGTCAGTTTCTCATGACCTCTGTGTAGTTGGTGTCTGTTTCATGATGTTGCAACGTACAAATGCTATACATTCAGTGATTCGATATGTAAAGGTATGAACATGTATACTCTCTGGCATGAATATTTCATGGATAAATTTTACCTTGATAATTTGTAATGTTCTCCATTGCAACTGACCTTGATGAATCTATTGTAGGTTTTTTCAAGAGTTTCCCCTGAGCAGAAATAAATCATATTGACAACTCTGAAGACAGTGGGAAGAGTGAAATTGATGTATGGTGATGGTACAAATGATTTCGGTGCTCTCAAACAAGTAGGGAATGGTGACCTTTTTCTTTTGCATCAATAACTTTGGCATGCAAAATAGAGTTGATTGTTTTTTCACCGATGACTCATTCAAAATTTTGAACAATTGCAGGCTCATGTTGGTGTAGCCCTTTTAAATGCAATCCCACCTACCCAATCATCCCAAAACTCTACGTTGGTAGAATCATCAAATTCTGGGGGTAAAATAATCAATCTGGATGGATATTCCATTGTTCTATTTTATGTTTTAAGGTGATTCAATATTTAGTCTTTACTGGATTTGTTGTAATTCTAAAATTTAGCAACTAAACCCTCAAAATCAAGGAGATTGAAGAGTGGAGCACCTGATTCTGGAAACGCCAATGCAACTGATGGAGGACAAGTAGGCAATACATCCATTAATCAGCCAGTGAGAAGTTTGGCATTGCCTGCTGGATCTCAATCATCTCATGGTTCAACTAGCAATCGTCAACTTACTCCTGCTAAGAGACAAAGGCTAAAATTGAAAAAGATTATGGATGAGATGGGAGAGGAGGGAGATGGCAGAACTCCTCCCACCGTGAGGCTTGGGGATGCATCAATGGCCTCTCCTTTCACTGCCAAGCATGTATCAATAAGGCTGACAACAGATGTTATTCAGTAGGGACGCAACACACTTGTTACAACTTTGCATATGTCTAAGATCCTGGGATTAAATTGCCTAGCAACTGCTTATGTATTAAGTGTTATGTACTTGGATGGAGTAAATCTTGGTGATATGTAGGCCACCATTAGTGGCATTTTTACTGAAGCATTTTTCTTGTTCATTTCTCATGTTCGACCCTTGAACATGCTTTTAGCCCAGCGTCCACATCCAAACATATTTTGTGCTTATGTTTTATTTTCAGTTCTAGGGCAGTTTGCGATTCACATAACGTTTCTGATCTCTTCCGTTAAAGAAGCAGAAAAGTATATGCCAGAAGAGTGTATTGAACCTGATTCAGAGTTTCATCCAAACTTAGTCAATACTATCTCATACATGGCCAATATGATGATACAAGTGGCCACGTTTGCTGTAAATTACATGGGCCATCCTTTCAACCAAATCATAAAGGAGAATAAACCTTTTGTTATGCATTGACAACTGATGTTCTATTCTTTACTGCCATCACCTCAGACATGTTCCGAAGCTTGAATGATTGGATAAAGTTGGTTCCTCTACCGCATCCCTTTGGAAGTAAGCTCCTTCTCTGGGCCATGCTTATGATGACTAGCTGCCTTATTTGGGAGCACCTTCTGCGATGGGATTTCCCAGGTAGGATGCCTTCATGGAAGCGGAAGCAGCACCAAATATCTTTTAGTCATAAGAAAAATATCTAATTTCTGTTGTCACTCTTTCATAGTTACAGAATTCATAGTCCGGAGTAACATTTGATTTTGAGGTCCATTTTGACCTACATATTCAAAATTTTGAAGGAAATGAAATGAATGTTTCTTGGATAAGTGTTGTTGTCTCTATAGTTCCCTTGCACTTAGTTGTTTCCCCTGTCTCTATGGTTGTGTTCTTCTGTGAAATGTCAAGTGTACCAGTTTCTTGCAGATGGTCATTAATTTCCCACTAAAAATAAACAAGAGTGAAGAATGTAAGCTATCTTTTAGGTGAAGAATTTATTTTTTATTACAAGAAACATTAGTAAATCTCCATGACACAAACGAACCTATATTGAATAGCATCTCCAAATAGTGTATATTTTCTTAGCATTATATACCTAAGCCATTTTAGAATAAAATTAAGTTAAACAGGTCAAACAGGATACTAGACATCCAAAAAAAAATGATCAGGGATCCAAATTCCAATGTGTAGCAATATAGAAAAATATAGGAGAATAAATCCTAAAAGATGGTCATTAATTTCCAAATAATATTTCCTATCTGCTCATAGTCTCTTTCCAACTAACCAGTCAAAAGGTATCAATGTCATTTACAAACCCATAAGATTTGTAAAAATTAGAGTTGAAAAATGTTCATCGCCTGTTACCATATTTACAACATTGTGAAACGACATGATTTTTACCACGTTGTTTATAGATTTGATCTCCATTGATAAAATTATAAAGGTCCTTGAGGCACCCATCCAATAACTGAAGGTAATACAGAGATGCACAACCGGATATTGTCTTCTTCTCTTCTAAAGCTCATAGGATGGAAATTTAGCCTCCAAAGGTCTAACCATATCAAACCACAAGTATGTTGTTATCACAAGTCCTTCAAACAAGGAATAACGATGATCTCCTCCATGCATTTGTCAAGTAGAAATCAGTGCATAAGCCTTGTCTAGTAAGAAGCATGCAAATTCCTTTTCTCGGACGAGGTATTTCCTTTCTCCTGTTAATCAGAGGAGAACTAGAAATACATAAGCATTACCATTGATACCATGGCAGATTCCCACTCTACCTAGGAGTCCTCAATTCCATACAATCTCCTCAACATTTACTGCAGCTTCCTTGAAGTCTTCATCTTCAGGACACATCTAATATTTTGAAAAACCAATCCATTAGTCAAGGACTACCACAATAGTATATTATAGCTGTATATACCAGAGGACCTAGCACGGATATGCAACAATAATTAGGAAATATGTATCAAACGACATCTATTTTCCATATGATAAATTCTCACAAACCTGAGCAACCTTGCAAAGTGTAAGAGAAACACCAGGAGCACCATGGCACCAATGCACTAACCTATCTGTGTTGCTCCCCTTACTTGATGGGTAATTACAACTGGGAAAACAATTTTCCATCATGTAACGAAGAGTGCCCTTCACATCCTCCTTGGATTGTTTGCTGAGGTGAAAATGCATTAAGACATGCATGATACTTGCCAAACAATGAGCTGCACCCCAGTATTTCTTTCCATGCCATTCATACATTAAGGGACAATCCTCATGGGATAAGATTTTCCGTACTCTGAGCACATTATCCATCATAGGACACTGCAAAACTAGGTTCAGTTTAATAATGATTTGCTTCTCCAATTGTATGAATCCCATGATTACCCAAGAACCCTTTTTGAAAAGAGAGCAATGAAAGAAAATTTAACTTTCTGAAAATACTTCCAAAACACACATATAAAGCAGAATTTCATTAAGGAAAAAGAGATGAAAATAGCAACAAATTTCTTGTGAACTCACACACTGAAAATTTCTAGTTCACTTTAATCATCCAAGAAACAAAATAGGACAAAATATCTAAAGTTGATAAAAAATTAACATAGAAATTGTGGAGTACTGGCAACAGAAATGAAAAAATTACATGATGGATTGGGATTAGTTGAGGAAATTGGCATGTTCTGACTCCTGTTTTCAATGTTTTCATACTTCAGCAGGTTCTGTCCCTTTTGACCTACATATTCAAAATTTTCTTGGGAGAAATGTTGCAAGCTTATGGTTACTGCCATTATATTTAAGGCAAGAAATGTTGCAAGCTTATGGTTACTGCCATTATATTGTCCATTACTTGGTCCACATCGGAAAAGATTTTGAAGGAAATGAAATGAATGTTTCTTGGATAAGTGTTGTTGTCTCTATAGTGCCCTTGCTCTTAGTTGTTTCCCCTCTCTCTATGGTTGTGTTGTTGTGTGAAATGTCAAGTGTTGCAGTGGTGCATGCTTATGTTTTTCTTCATTCTAGAATTCATATTTGTATTGGTTTATTTGACTTTCTCACTATCTCTTATGAATCTCAACATGTTATCAATGTTATTGTGAATCTCAATATGTGAAAACCTTAACTCTAAAATTATGTCACGTGTCTATGATTTTATTATATTACAAATTTATTATGTATTTTGTGATTAGGTATACAATACCTTCTCTTGTATTTTCATTCTTAGTAGATTTCATTTATTTATTATGTGACGTGTATAGTTGGTAGACAATCAGAAACTTAAGTCACATATAATCTACTTATGTTAAGGGAAGAATTATGACAACACAAATTTAGAGTTTTCATAGAAGTGGTTTAATAATCCTTTAGCATAAAATTCAAGAGTTAATTGATGATCTCAAATGATGACCAATGGCCTAGTCAGTAATGATCACATGTGTCTATGAAATAACCCTTGACCATATAGTTCAAGAGTTAACAAATGATTATGGAGGATTATCAATGATTTGGTAAAATCCCAAATTAAAAGACTGTCACTATAATCTCTATTATTTTTGAAGAGATAAGGAGGATAAACATATATAAAACATTGAATGGGTAAGCAAGTCTTGTAACCAAATTCACCATTAAATACAAACTTGAGCACAAAGTTAACTTCCAGAAAGAATTGTCACTAGAATTTGTGAAATCTTAATGTGCAGCTATGTTTGATTCATGAGATTGGGGTGTTTCTACAAAGTCTAGTAGTGGTGTACAATGAAATCCATGCTTGAAATCAATATAGATGTAATATTTGATGTAGATAGTAAGCTTAGATGTTGCAACCTTCTTAAATTGATTATTATTTACTTTATGCTAACACCAATGTAGAGTGTGTTGCAAGTATGAAACTAGCAAGTCTTTCAGTATATATCTTTTTGGAATATGAGACTCATTTGGCACTATCTTGAATCCTCTTAAAGATGCCACATCTCACTTGTTTAAGAATCCTAAGAAAATTGCAGATCCACCTTGTCATTTATCAAATTTATATTGCTAATGAATTCTCAAATTCTATGTGAGACTGGAGTTTATTATATTCATTGGACAATTCAACTTTAAATTGACATCTGTTCCTGTTGATTGGAGATCATTGACATAGAATGAAGTTTCCCATTCAATATGAGCCTTGATTTATCATTGGATATGTTGTTAAAAAGAGCTTCTCTTAGTTTTGAGAATTATAAATATTCTCTACGAACGAGGCCAACCATGTGAAGGTGGAAGCTCATTTGGCCCCACCCACCCACCCACCCTAGAATCAAAGAAAACATTTGTCAACCTTGATGTGTTCTTGAATCATATGAAATGTGCCAGTGGCATATTTTCAAGAATGACATTATGATCTTCTATTGACAATTTCCATTGTCGATGCTTGGAATTTTTCCTACTCTTCACTGCCTTCAACTACAATCGGGCTGCTATGACCAAATGATTGTATTGAGCACATATAAAATATGACTCGTAGCCTTGAAAAATAATATGGTCTTTACATTTCCTTACTTCTGCAAAGAAATGTCCCATTAAAACCATTCAACCCACTGCATACGTATAATTTGACGGGTCTTTAAATTATTGCATCAACGTGCTTTTCGACCTAGTGCATCTCAATAAATAATAATGCACATTTTTTGGATTATCTGTCGGTGCAATGACTGCAAATGCATCGCCTTCTCTAACCAAATCAGAAACACGATCATAATCTTTGTCAATCACAACCGCTTCATTTTTGTGCTCTACATCGCTGATATTTCCAAATGGGGGCAATGGTGTCAATTCTTGGTGTCTCCATGGTTTCAAAATTTTGTTAGTTTGGTTTTGACACTCATCCAAAGACTCTACATCATCAATACATGCAAGATAGAAGCAAGAGTACTTTTGTTTCTCGATTGCGTGTATATTTTCCATTTTCTTACTCCTAATGCAGTGTAAGTCCCTTGTTTACGGGATTGCAGTACAATTATGGGGCATTGATCTATCAACATTGCCCATTGCAATATTCCAGAAAAACTTTCTCACATTACCCATCCTTTCATTGAATTCATGGCTCAAATTTTGTTTGCACCAATTAACAACATCGTTTGAATTAGCAAGGCGAGAAGCAGATTGATTTATTTGATATCTCCTAAGTGCACATTTCACGCAGGCCCTAGCACCATCATGTTCTCCTTTTCCATGTCCCATTTAAAAAAAATCCATGTGTGGCGAACATCCATGTTTCTATGAAGGCGAGACAACCATAAGAATGATCGTGCTGATTTAAACTGACCAGCACAACCATCTGAGCACACCCAATGTTCTTTAAAAGTGACCGTTCTTCTTTTTAATTCTTGAAAAAGAATACCAAAACAATGCTGGACAAAACATGTATCATGTGTACGATCATCACTGATGTAGAAATGATACTCCTTAATCACTTCACGATTATTTTCATTGCTATCAGAACCATTGACATCAAACTCTGCATGTCTATACGTAATATGCACAAGTATAGATACCTGATCTGAATGATAATACTCACTCTGTATCTCCTTTTGCAGAGTGAAAGTGTAATTTTCTGCAAAATCAACAATGGATAATATTGTCCCTTTTGGAAGTACATCTCATGATTGCTTGAACTGTAAGTCCTGCCATCGTGCTGAGTGAGAGTGCTTGATATATTTATATATTTGATCCCTAAACAAATTCATAAAATCTATCAAAGAGATATCACTTTCAACTAAATTAAGCTTTCTTGATGTTGCCGTTGAATCTGTAACTGCAATATAGTCAACATAAACATATCTCTTGCATTTCACAATGTGATTTGACAATTGAGGATCGTTTGCATCAATGGGGTAGTTAGCAATAAAAAGGGCCAAATCAGAACATTCCTCACATTTTTTACCTACGACGCATTGTTTCTTATAGAATACTTGATGATTCTCTCGCACACATAATATTTTAGATACAAATTCATGAACACTCGAAGGAGGGGGGTTATTTGGCCAACATTGCATGCCAAAAGTTAGAAATGTCTCATAATATAATTCGACTTCTACATGGTATCGACAACAACATCTGTCGCGAACAACGATGGGCCTGACATACCATGGTTTAAGCTTCACAAATGTGCTAAGGGCAATCTTCACATCAACATTACTCTCCATAAAAGTTTTGAACATTTCCGCTTGAGTGATCGCTGTTATGTGTTTGGCATGAGTTTCATAGTTTCCTTTCGATATACGATGTTGCACAACATCCTTTTCATTTGGTAAGACGTGCAAGTTTACATCCCAAAACTCTTTCACCAAGTCCCTCACATTATCCGGAAGTCTATCTTGATAAGGTTTCCTACAGATAACGCCCCAACATGCAGCTTCATCATCCTCATCTAACTAAACCTTAAGCTTTTTATGCTTCCATATACTTTTTCTTGATGTTTTTAATGTTCTTGCAGTCGTAGACAACAAACGTCTTGTTGTAGTGTTTTTTTCCACAACCCCTGTTAGAATTGCTTTACGAGCAACCATGAAATTGTGAGATAATTTTTTTGCAAGTGATGCAAGGACCGAGGTCAGATTTTGTGATACAATCTGATTTGAATTAACCTCTTCGGCACTTTGAATGCCCAATAATGTAATTGCATCTCTTAGGCATTTTCGCTTTAACAAATTATGCGACAATTGAGCTTGTTCTATGACAGAAATACCTTCAAAATATTTTTTGACTATCTTATCTGCTCTATAACGAGTTGTATGATCAGGCATCTGCGGTCCCATTTCTTCAATTTTACTTGAATCCAAATTATCCAAAAAATTATCATCAATGACGATATTGTTGCAGCTTCCAGTTAATCTTTGTAAATTGGTAACTGTGGTAGGATGTTGTATGTTGGATGTCGACCCTGCATAAAAATAAATATAAATTTATAAGATTGTGTTCACTTTCAAATCATAAATATATATATATATATATATATATATATATACACTCAAGTATTATAAAGTAAATGATAAACATATAAAAAATTATTTACTCACCAATAGTTTGCTCCACATTTGTCATTTCCTTGTCACCTCCATGTTCCTCATTTCTTTCATCAACGTGATCCTCGGCTATTTGCATTCCTTCATCACCCCCATGTGAATTCACATTTTGCATTTCTTCGTCACCTCCATGTGCATTCACACTTTCAATTTCTTCGTCACCGCCATGTGCCTCCACATTTCTTTCCCTTGCTCTTTTTTTTCTTAAATTTCTCATAGAAACACCGGACCTCTCTTTCCTTTCCTCTTCATCAGCTCTGGTGTGATCATATTTTTTTTTACGTTTCTTTAGGTTTCCCATGCTGAAAGAATTAAAAACCTAAAATCCAATGCATGAAAATATATGAGAATTGAGAGTAGGGCCCCTTACAATAATCTTTGTATCGGAGCGGAATATTTGATACCAAAAGTAGGGCACCTTACAATCTATTCTATGTATCAATCATATATATAAATTTGCATGATCTCTCCTGAAAAGAGTAAAGATCATGCAAACTCTCGACTTACAAGTAACTCTCAGCTGAAAAAACACTCTGAAAACAAAACAAGACTAATTTTCAATTCCATTATTGTTTTCATTTTGTCTTTTCTCATTCTAATTGACCACAACACACATGTGTTTAAATCTTATATACAATTCCACTTTGTCCATATAATGAAATCAAAGTCCTCAGTGCGTTGGATAACTCTGACATTCCAAGTTTCAAAGTGCTTAAATATACCCATCCTTGGGTCGTGACCCCATCCTCTAATGCTAAACAATTGTAATGTTTATTACATCATTTATGATTTTACTAATTTTGTTAAATAACAAAGAAAATAACATGTATTTTCAATGCATTTACCCTTTATGGTTACTTTTTATGCTCTCATTTTGATCTCTAGTTTCCAAAGTGGAAAACGACAAGGTACTTACACCCCAATTTTGCATGTGGTAAGTGCTAATCATGTATGGGAGTTTGCATCTATCTCAAAAGTTTGAGGTTGGGTGGTTGAATAAGATTCCACCATCACATCCAAAGACCAAATTCAAATCCCTTATAATGAATGTAAAATCCAAAAATACTTAACACTAACATCTTTGTGTCCACTTTAATAAACTAACCAAATTCTTTGTTAAGAATTAAGGCTAAAACAAAACATCTCTAAAAGGTGTAATTGTTAA
This sequence comes from Larix kaempferi, assembly GCA_027924585.1. Classification (NCBI taxonomy): domain Eukaryota; kingdom Viridiplantae; phylum Streptophyta; class Pinopsida; order Pinales; family Pinaceae; genus Larix; species Larix kaempferi. The sequence continues at coordinate 3,048,558 of BSBM01001248.1, read as the reverse complement.
TTTCCAAATGGCAAATGTCCTCATGGCCAATTATACAACGTCAATAAAAGCCACTAGCATCCATACACCCCTACCTTCGATTTGAAATCCACAACAATATATCCATGCCCTGAAAACAGAGGTTATGAACACATAATAGGACAAGGTATAACTAGGATTAAATTATGAGTGAGACAACAAGTGTCTAACACCTCATAAACAGTCATCAATAACCCATCAATCAAGATATGCGATGCCTATGTATTGAAAATATATAGTATTTAGACCAATGCTAACCTATCCAAACAATAATACAAAGTATGTTACCTACTACGCTTGGCTCTTAAAAACCCTCGGCTAAAAACAGAAGCTCAGATGAAATAATTTGGAAAAATCTCTCGGCCGAGAAACACAGACATACCATCCGAATATTACAGGAATATCACGGTAATTAAATATTTAGTGTGTCAGCCCCTCAAAGATTCTCGAGGGATTATGTAACAAAACTCTCAGGCGAGAAGTGTTATAAACTCTAGGACGAGAGTTAAAAGTAGCTTTCAACAGAGAGTTTTCGTTAACTCTAGGTTAATTTTGGAGCGGGAAACATTCTCGGTCGAGACATTTTAAATCTCTCGCCCGAGATATTTTCTAGACCAAGAGTTTTTGGTCAACAATTCCAACACCATTTCTACAGAATTCAGAAATGTGTCACTTTAACAAGGTCGGACCACTACAAAACATGAGAATTACATGTCGGAGTTTATACCAGTAGATTCATCATTCAATCTACTTTCTAGTAATATAATTTTTTTTCAGTTTCATTTAGGATTACTATTTTTTACTATTTGTTTACTAAAATTTATCATTAAAAAATTAATTGACTGAAAAATCAGTCACAATGAAAATTCAATATCATCACAATGACGAAGCCAAAAAAAATTATAAAAAATACAAGGTTGTTCCTTGAAGTGTCCTCTTCAATGGGTTGGCTTTAGTTTGTTTGATAAGAGTAACATTTGAAAGAATATGTGAAGACAAAAACATGTGTCAATAATGCACCATTTTATGAACATATGTTGTTTCGATAAACAATAAAAACTAGTTCCCAAGTCTTAAAAAAGTCAAAATATAGTCCAGGATCTAGTTTAGTATGTGTAGATTATGAGCCTACACAGGTCACTCATTATCCATACCTAAAATTTTCAAGTATATGCCATTGGTTGATATGGGTTTGAAGAGGTCGAAGTTGGAAAACATAAAAATTAGCAGTTTTGTTTGTAAAAAACAAGCTAAAATTGTTTCCCAACTTCATGTTTTCACCCCTTTCGTGGATTGTATGTCCACAAGTTGGGTGTGGCTTTCCTTCTTCTCTGCTTCACGGTTCATGCTTCTGCCACTTGTCATGTTCTGCACCGCTAATGTGTCATATCTTGTCAGTCTTTGTGCATACATGGTCCTCTCCTTAGTGGTACTTTCACCCTTGCAGTGTGGTATTGCGTCCTTGGTGTACCATTTCTTGTGGAATTTGCACATATGATATCTTCAACTAATACACCCTTTTTGCTACATGTGCATGCTTCAACAACTGAAAGCTTCTTCTGATTGGTGATGTCTTGTGTTCTTTCGAGACTTGCATAACTATTCGACCATTTCTTGTTCCAAGCTGCTTGCACACTCCCAAAATTTTTCCAATCAATTCTTTGGCTTGCTTGTGCACTCCCGAACCTATGTTGAATCAACTCTTTGACTTTTACCTTGAAGAACTTGATACATGCACCATGTATCACATGTACTAGATGTATTCCTTATGTACTTATTCAAACAGGATATGCTTGATGTTCCTCTAGATATACTTTTTTAGACCGGCATCCATGTCTTTCTTCATCTGCTTGTGCATATAATTCTTCAAAGTGGTTTTCATCTACTTCTTCAAAGTATCTTTCATATCTTTCTTCAAACTAGCATAGGAATACTAAATCCTCTTTGACATCAGTTCACATCAATGACACAAACTGAATCAGTTGACATCAATGACAGCCAAATTTCAACAATATCCCCCTTTGGAATTGATTTCAACACCTCATGAAGCTATGCATAATTGTCTCCTGAAGTTATGCGCTTCATCTATGCTTGTCACAGTACACCCCCTATGCATACTCCCCCTATGTTCTTTGCGAGTTTGAACCTTTGACATATTTTCATTTTGTTGTCAATGCTTTTTCTACTTTATGTTACTTCTATGCAGATCACATGCTTGATGATCATTCTCATTTTTCTGTTGCATGCTTCACGATCAACTTTATGCTCTTTAATGATTAGCTTCATGTTCTTTCTTCATTGCGCTGCTCCATGCTTCATGATCAACTTCATGCACTTTCCCCCCCTTTAACATCAATGGAAAAGAGGCACCACCACCACACAATTATTGGTTCTCCTTTCTTTTGTTTTGTGCTACCACTAACACATCTTTTGACTGGGATAACCCCCCCTATCTCCCTTCTTTATTCCTTCACTGAAGTTTCTACACTGATACCCTTCAATCTGTACATTGTTTTCATAGTCATCCCAGATATGCTCCCCTGTACAGTTGCTATCTTCCTTCATATCTTGATCTTCTGTTCCTGTCAAAATCATTCATCATTCCTTGTGCAAATATTCATGGAATCTTCCTATTGTTCCAACTGCATAGTGTCAAGTCCCATCTGCATTTATTCCTTCTTTTCGAGGTTCTCATTATGTTGTAGATTGAGGATCACACCCAGTTTTTCCCTGAGATATTCAAACGTGTTTCGGGGGAGAGGCTTTGTATGTATATTCCCAATCTGTTCTTAAATATCAACATATTCTAGCTTGACAATATTTTCATCAACTTGTTCTCTCACAAAGTGATACTTGATGGGAATGTGTTTAGTTATGCAGTGCATAATAGGATTCCTGGAGATATTGATTGTGCTTGTATTATCGCATAATATTTGTATCGGTCGATCAATGTTTATTTGCAAATACTTCAGACTTTTTTTCATCCATAGTACCTATGTCCAACATGAAGCCGCTACAATATATTCATCTTCCTCTGTAGATAGTATGACTGATGGTTTTTTTTGTTGATCCAAGATCAAGGAAATTTCCTAAGAAAAATGCAGCCCGAGTAGTACTTCTTTTTATCATCAACAATACATGCCCAGTCTACATCAGTGTATGCTACTAAGTGTAGATATTTACTTTGTGGATACCACAAACCAAAGTTCCTGGCCCCTTTCAAATACCTGAAGGTTCTCTTAATAGAGTGAACATGCATTTCCTTGGGTGCTTCCTGAAATATTGCAACAAGTCCAATAGCTTGCATGATATTTGGTATTGAGGCAGTTACATATAGCAGGATACCAATCATTGACCTATATAGTCTCTTATCTACTTCCGCAACTTCATCCTATTTACTTAACTTTAACCCAATGACCATTAGTGTAGAAACTGATTTTCCGTATTCCATGTTAAATTTCTTCAACATTTCTTTCACGTACTTAGATTGGGAGATGAAAATGCCATTATCCAATTGACATATATGCAGTCCAAGGAAAAAGGATAATTCCCCAAGCATAGACATTTTGAATTCCTTCTGCATATCCTTTCCAAATTTCTGACTCATATTGTCATCAATGCTTACAAAAATAATGTCAATGACATGTACTTCAACAACTATCAGCTTTTCATTCTCATTTTTTATATAAATATTGTTGTCTACACTTCCCCTTCTGAAACCTTGTTTCTGCATATATTTGTAGAATCTTGAATCCCAGACCCTAGGATCCTGTTTGAGTCCATACAATGCTTTCTTTAATCTGTAGACATAATCTCTATAGTCTGAAAGTGAGAATCAATCTTGTTTTTTAATGTATAATTCTTCTTGAAGATAACCATTTAGGAATGTTGATTTCACATCCATTTTGTATGCTTTGACATTTTCAACATACGCATAGGCCAAGAATAGTATGATTGCTTCACCAACTAGAAGGAGGCACTGAACTCCTGGTTTTACAAGAACTGACCTGAAGGAAGCTACAACACCCTAATTTCTCCAACACCAACTGGAAGGAGGCTACGAACCCTTGCCCCTTTCCCCGTCCTACCTCCCATATATATAAGAATAAGGTATTTCATTGTTGAACTTTTGATACATGCACACTTCAGATCTTCTGCTATTCCTTTTGTTGTGTGCAGATTTTGTATGTTGTAATATTTTTGTCACTATGTTGCATACATTACCTCACTCAAATTCAACACTTCAGTTCAACTTATGTCCCACTTCATATGCTATGTGAAACTTCAACCACTACAGTCTACTCCAAGGTTGAATATTTTGTTCTGCTAATGCACTCTCAATTGATACTGTGCATCAACTGATAACTTGTTGTTCTAACCTTGCGCATCCGTATCAGATGGAACTATGCACCTTCATATATATGTCCGTTCTTTTTGGGTGCAACATTGTTTAGACAATCCGTGACCTTTTTCCCATCATATGATTCGTCCTTTTTGTTTAATGCACTTGTATTAGATCATCCTCATCATGACGTGTATCCTTAACTTTGTTGCAAATCTGTATTTGCTCATCTGATTGTTTTCCTTATTTCACACATGTCAACACAGTCTAAGTACATCAAATAAACTTCTTCACATCGCGCATCACAATATATGCTTCAAATATTTCTCTTTGTTTCTATCTTAGAACATCTATGACTATCTGTGCGTTGTTTGCAATAGTCTCATTCGGTCGTCATGCACTTGTTCATCTTCTGTAATTCTTCCTTTCTGTCTTCACGCAACTAAGACAGACCTACATCATCATTCTATGCACCATCATATTTTCCATTCCTATGCTTGTACAAACTCGCTTCTCTGCTAGATCATTTTGTTTTGATTCCACGAGCCCTTGATTCCTTGAGTATTATAAATCTATATCTTCAAGCTTTCCATTACAATCTCTTCATCCTTGATCACAATATTAATTCAAATCTCCAAATCGCTTCTTATTTATACTTGTCATGAGTGGATTGTATGTCCACAAGTTCGGTGTGGATTTCCTTCTTCGTTTCTTAGAGTTCATGCTTCTTCCACTTGTCATGTTCTCTGTTGTTGATGTTTCATCTCTTGTGGGTCTTTGTGCATACATGGTCCTTGCCTCCACGGGATTTTCACCCTTACAGTGTGGTCTTGCGTCCTTGGTGTATCATTGCTTGTGGAACTTGTGCATATGATATCTTCAACCGCTACACCCTTCTTGGTACTTGTGCATGCTTCAACAACTGTAAGCTTCTTCTAATTAGTGATGTCTTGTGTGCTTTTCTAGACTTTCATAATTGTTTGACCATTTCTTGTTCCAAGTTTCTTCGCATTCCCGAACTTTGTCCAATAAGTTCTTTGGCTTGCTTGCACACTCCAGAACCTATGTCCAATCAACTCTTTGACTTTTACCTTGAAGGACTTGAGACCTGCAGCATGCATCACATGTACTGGATGTATTATTATGTACTTCTTCAAACTGGATATGCTTGATGTTCCTTTTGGATATACTTCCTTATACTAGCATCCATGTCTTTCTTCATCTTACTAGCACATACACTTCTTCATAGTGGTGTCCATATACTTCTTCAAAGTATCTTTCATATGTTTCTTCAAACCTGCATGTGAATATTGAATCCTCTTTGACATCAGTTGACATCAATGACACAAACTGAATCAGTTGACATTAATGACAACCAAAGTTCAACAATATATATATATAATTAAAATTTTGTTTACTTTTTGTTAAATAAATTTGTTTTGAAATTTTTTTTTTTAAATTTTATAAAATTAAAAATTAAAAATTTAGAATTTTTTATATTTTTTTGACTTTTTGAAAAAAAATATGTTTTCTCATTTTCGTTTTTCATTTTTTTTTTAATTTCATTTTTTTTACTTGTGCCACCCTCCTTTGGGGTCGTGGGGAGGAACTCCCTTTGGGCATCCAAAGCACCACGCCAATGGGTGGTACGATTCTGAGGAAAATGTTGAACTTGACAAATTTTTGATATGATATTTGTGTAATGTTTTGACATTAAGATTTTATTTTGAGAATAAATATAATGTTTTTAATGTTATTTACAAATATATGGTATACATTTTGTTGAGTTTATGTGAATCTTCACTTTATGGAAAGTAATGTTAAATAGAATAATTTTATACATAAAATAGCTGAAAATATGTTAGAAATGATTTGAAATGTCTTTATTTTCTTTTTCTTTTATAAACAATTGCCGAAAAATATGAGTTATTTAAGGGAAAATTTTTAAGAAAAAACTTCCAAAATACATATATTTTCAGTTCTAGCTAGCTTCTAAATGTTAAAAAAATTCAAAAATGTATATATTTTTTCATTATAACTAGCTATTAAATGTATATATTTTTAGTAAAATTTGAAAAAATGAATCTGTAAAGAAAATATAGTTTTTTATGACCAAGAAGTTTTAAGATAGCAAAAGATGGCTCAAAATGAAAAATGGTGCTACCAGCATACACACTTTTTGAAACGAAGGTAAAAAAACTACTAAAATTGACCCCCCAAAAAATGAGAACAATGTCGGGTTCTCGTGATGTTGTATAAGTTGTTATAAACCGAGACCAAGGTGTGTCTCTTAGGTCAGAACCTAATATTGTAATGAACGAATTATAAAACTACATCTTCTATGGTTTTCTCCCATTTGGATTTCAATGTAAAATGTCTTAGGCATTGTGTATTATCTTATGTGATGATGATAATGTTTAATAATGTACTATGGTTAATGATGTACTGGTAATTTAAAGATTCCGCAGTTTAATGTTTGAAGTAAAAATTGGTGAAAGTGTTTAATATTGATTCATCCCCCTCTTAGTATTATTGAATATTGCAACAATGTTGTGGGTGCCATCCACACTCAACATAGTCATCCAATGGCCTATCATAGTGGGATACTCACAAATGTCATCCGTAGGTACCCCACCTATAAAAATGAGATGTATTCCATTGTACAATCCTACCACCAATGGAAGCATTCCATTCTAAGAAGGGATATAGTCATCCATACGTATCACAATTGTTTATAGTTCATGCAGACACAAGGAAAATTATGAAATGGCCACCATAAAAAGTGGTCCACATACTTGCAACAGTTTCACCTCAACATTAAATATAAGGAAGAGACCACCAATTGCATCATAGATTTCCTCAGCCAAACTCCAATTGTAGTACTAACCTTAGTGCTCAGATCTTGTGGGCATGAGACCTCTAGGTGGTCCCAATTCTATGACAATGATCTAGACTTCTCTATAGGCTACCAAATGTTGGGAGTGAGAAATATCATCATAGAATCCCATCTACACAATGAACTGTTATGCCCTTTGGGACATCAGGATGGACTGTTAGGAAATACTCTAGATGTATTTCTATTGGTCAAAGCTTCTCCAACATGTCAGTAAGTATCTCATATCCTACACTACATGCTCCATAACCAGGCAAACCATTAAAAAACAATGATTGCACACTCCTCTTCATAATTGCTATCGGCCCTAGGAATCCATCTTGATGGACTACATGTCAGGTATTCCTTCAACAAATCATGGTAATGAGTGTGTATTCGTGGTTGTTTATAGATTCTCCAAGATGGCCATTCTAACATCCAACATGAAGAGCATGATGTAGTCAAAGACATTGCCAAGGTATTCATTGTGCATGTGTGGGTATGTTTTGGAATTCCATAGACCAACATATCATATTGGGATAGTTGTTTATTAAGTAGATTTTGGTCGATCCTATGGTCACTATTGGATTCAAAGCTCACCAAATCCACCACCTTCCACCCCCAAACTGATGGATAGACAAAGGTCATCAACATGATGATTGTGCACATCATGTGCATTTAAAAATCCAAGCATACACACACATGGGATGAGAGAGTTCCTTACAATCAACACATCTACAAAAGAGGCCTCCATAGCTTGACTAACCATGCACTTTTTAGGTGGGATTGGGCTTTCAACCATTGGGCCCCATTGATGTAGCACTTCCCTTTGTACCCACATAGTTGGAATACTCCCATGCTTAATTGGAGGCCAACGAAGCCACCAAATTCATTGAATGGATTCAACACATCTAGAAACAGGTCCATGATATTTTACAAAAATTAAATTCTATGTACAAGCAGCACCATGATCAACACATGGTTCCAAACAAGTTTCAGGTGGGAGACAAGGTTTAGTTGCATTTGTAGAAAGAACAACTTACATGACCCCATTGGAAGCTACATCGACTTCACTATGGACCTTATACCATTGCCAAGGGTGTGGGTGACAATGCTTTTGAATTAAGTTATCCCCCTTCCTTGGCTTGCACTCGATATTTAACGTGGACCTCCTTTGATCATATTTTCCACCATTATTTGAGACATTAGAGGTGGTCGAGTAGCTGATACTTGTAGATATAAAACCTGAGTGCATGGGAAAATCCACCATTTATCAAATCATAGACACAAGTTAAAATAACTCTCCAATAGAAGCTCCAACTTTATTGCGTTGTCAAAGCAGGGAAGCTCCTACACAAAGGAAAGTGGCTCACAGAGCTTCAATTTCAGCATTAGTTTCCCCATTTGATGGGGGAACTCAATGCAATGGATATCATTGCTTCCGAATGAGGGAGGAATGATCGGTGGCCACCCACCTAGTCCATTGGGTCAATACACAGTTTTCTATCTTGAAATTATTTTCATGGTTTTTCAGGTCCTAACCTTTAGGGGTCATTTTGAGGCCCTAAACAATTTTTTTTTGGCATTGAAGCACCCAATCAATATTCGAAGGCATGTCTAGGCATTCATAATTTATAATTCTCAACCAAACCTTTCCAAAGGGGTACCAAGCACCCCAAATGGAGATTGTATGCAAACGTTATGCCCCCGGGAAGTTGATGTATCAGCTAACCACAACAAGGCCTACAAACATTTTGGTGTTTCATCTTTTGGGGTTAAGGTTTTTTATTTTTATTTTTTTATCATTGATTATTTTTTTAATAGCCCTTTTGGACTCATTGTAACTAAAATTCTTAATGATGAGCATATATGAGATATCTCTTCTCAAAGATCAGCTACCACCATTCTAGTTATTTTGTATTTTTCATTTTACAATTTGTTTTATTTCATTAAGATATAGAGTTTGAATTTACTGTATTAGTATGTTATTGGTAATATATATTTTTGTACGTTGTTCTATACACATTCTTTCATTTTGTTCTCACACAAACTTGGATCAAGTGCTTGGTCAAATTACCCCCTTCTCCAATAGTTGCTGCAACAACTTCTTCACTTCTCATGCTTCTAGAACATACTATTTCTACAGCGTAATGTTCGACAATGGAGAATTTAACAATAGTTGTATCTCATTCTCCACTTCCCTCTTAGGAGTTATGATCCTATAGGATTCTAGAACACTTCTGTATATGCATGAAAAAGGTTCTCCAATTTTTGTTTATTCTATTTGGTACATCCCTCTAGATATTCCTTTACTTTTATCATTGATTCACCTTCTTGATGATTTTGTCTTAAGAAAAACAACATAAACTTTGTACTTTAACTAACTGACATCTTCTCTTGGTTGGCACTTACCATAGAGAACCTCAATTTACCTTTGTGCACATTGATGATGAAATATTTATCATACTTGATTAAGAGATATTGGTTTTCTCTCCTCATGAATATCACATCCCTCTTGTACATATAGGGGATTCCCAACACTACACCACAAGCATCAAGGGGTACGACATCTACCTCCACTTCCTCAATATAATATGCACTTATGGAAAATTTAATCTTGCATTGTTTTGTGACCCTAAGTTATGTATCCTTATTTACCCATACCAATGGATAAGGTTTATTATGATCATGTACTTTCAATCCAAGATTACTTACCATATCTTCTTGTATGAGATTGGCTTATGAACCATAATCAATTAGAGAAAGATCCTTGGCATTCCTAATTCGGATCTTGATATGGAGGATTTTTTTGTCTCCTTATCTTCTTTTTTATTAAGGCTACTAAAATTTTCCTCCTTCTGCACTCAAATGTAGAAAATATTCTCCTCCACATATGAGTTGCTCTCTACCACTTTGGTTGAATCCCTTAGTAGAAGGTTCTTCTTTTTAGTATCCTTCTTTAGTTTCTTATGATTCGAATCTATATGTAGCTTCCATCAGTTTCCTTTAGTGTGTCTCTTGTTGTTATAATAGTTACAATGGTTTTTTAGATTATTGCATTGATGTGTTGTGGTTGTAGTATTCTTATCTATTCGTTTCCACTCCTTCTTTTCATCCTTGGAAGCATCTTGTTTCTCTTTCTATTTAGAACCATTTGGTTGTCCTTTATTGTGGCCTATATTTTCCAGGTACTATGCTTTCACATAGGCCCCATTGATTATTCTGGACATGGAGAGAATCACTTGATTTCATTAATGACTATGTAGACCCCCCTGATAGTTAAGGAGTTCGTATGTATTTTAGGGTGAGATACCCAACATGATATCCACATTCTAGAATTATGTGGTGTACTATTGCACACTCTCCCCTTACCTTTTCCTAAGGTAATGCCAATGGATCCCATTGGTCCTATGCATAACCAATAGGGTAGAACTATGAATTAATGAGGGTTTTGAGATTGTCACACTGAGTTACTAGTGGATCACAGTCTAGCCTAGGTGCCTCTCTATGGGTTTTCCACTGGGTTAATGCATGCACCTCTAATTCCAATGGGGAAAATGAAATCTTGTACTCCTAATCAATGTTGTGGACACTAAAATATACCTCTAATTTCAACAACCAATTGATGAATATGGTTTTCTATGGTTTTCATTGATGACACACCATTAATGACAAAGGTGTAAATACATGATGACAAGCAAACACGGTGATGGGCATTGGCACACCTAATAAGCCAAATGACCCATACTGTGGTCATTTGGCATTGGTACGAATACCCGAGATAAATATGATATGGATGGCATAAGAGGACAAGGTTGACAAGCTTGAAGATAAACAAAGAAAAGAGTACTCGTTTGATGACATGAGATGATTTGCTTGAAAAATCCCTTGCATGAAATCTTTGACGGTCATAAGCCCATGTGCATTTCAAGAAGCCATCAAAAGTGTGTCAAGTCAAATCTAACGTCCTGCACAAATTGGATAATTTGAGGGTGTTGTAACATGTCATTGAAAGAAAGATCCTCATAGAAAGGTAGATCTCGTCAAGCCCTTTCTGTTGATATATGGAGCGTCACCTAACTCCTCACGGTTGAAGAGATTTTATTTTTTGAAGTTGGTGTGGTTTCCTTACCCCATCTTTTGGGTCAGTCAACCAAACAAATGAAAGATAAAAATAATGAATTATTTTATGACAAGTCGGCCTCATAAAATTGGGGTTTAAATCCATATAAATAAAAGGATTTAACCTTCATTTTTAGTGTGAGAAATTCGGACTGTCTAAGAGGAATTTCGGACTGCTTCTGAGGCCAAATTTTCGCAGGAGCAGCAGACTGATTTTTGACAGTGGCAGTAGCAAGTTTGAAGTTAATTTTTGTTTATGCTTTATCTTCTCTGAATTCGTGGGGTCTTCTAGGGAGTAGAAGGAGAAGTAATAGCAAATAGCAATAACGTTTTTGGTTTATCTTTTATATCTGGGTTTGATTACATCAGTAGTGTGATGAAGACTTTCTATGTTGGATAGTTTGATTTGCATGAAATGAATGACATGCTGGGATGACTGAAGACCATGAACATTATGTTGCTGATGCTGAGCATGTTTATGATACTGAATATCTTTACACGGAGCTTATAGAGAGATGATGCTACAAATAAACACTTTTTATATCTTTAATCTGAAGAAATGATGATGATAACTTGCTGATGGACAGAATGTGATTGGTGACATGATGCTGCTAAGTGCATGATTGCCGATATGCTCATGAACAGAATATGACAGTGATATGTTGATAGATGGGCTAATGTGATAGAATGATGTGCTCATCTTGAAGATAGTGACATCCTAAACATATGACAACCAGATGACAGATATTGATGTGGAAAGGTTTGGACAAGTCAAAGACAAGTGCTGATATGAAGACAAATGTGATGTTGATGACATGCATGGACAACTTGAGTTGATGAACTAGGGAAGTCAAATATGCATGAACAAAATGGCATGATTGTGTCACAGTATGCTTGACAAATTATGGTGATGATATTTGTGGAAAAAATACTGAAGATTGTAAGACAAGATGTTGGTTGAAGCTTGAATGTAGTAATGATATGACAAGACAGTATTGAAAGATATATTTGACATCCTGATGATATTGATGAACAGAATGATGAAGTTGTGCACAAAATGATTAATGTAATCTTGATGATGTGATGTGATTGTGATGTACACAGTAATGCAAATGCAAGTAATTCTTGCATCTGAGATTAGGATACCTCAAACCCTTCTTGGCAGGGACCAAGAAAAATAGGTTGGGTCCTAGATGATGAGTTGGTGCTCATTGTATTAGTTGGTGCTGAATTGCCTCACGGTTGTAGCTGTTGAATCAAATACAAAAACATTACAATTATATCGTGTCTCTCTTGTGCAATGTGTTGATGATGATGTGTTTTATTTGATGAATGACATATGGATTGATAGTTAGTTTATTGATGAATATGATATGATGATATAAGAGTTGGTAATTGAAGTGGAAATTGAATAAAGTATCGTCTCACTGATTCACCCCCCCCTCTCTCAGTGAGCATTGTGTCCAACAATTGGTATCAGAGCAGGCCTTCTGCAGAAGCCCTAACAAGTTTGAAGCAAATCAAAAGACACAATGGAAGAAAAGGGTTCAGATGTTAATGATGGTAAGAATGTTACTAGTCTCAGTAATCTTGGTTATGATAACTTTGAAGATGGTCTTGAAGACGCTAAGAAGAATCTTTTAGCAAACCTTTTTAAGGTGCAAGATATCAAGCATGATCAAATGCTTAAAAAGAAGATAGAGAAGCTCATTGAAGAGTATCATGACAAGTCAATGGAGGTGTCTTGTAAACTCATGGATGAGATGATAACACTTCAAGACTCAGCTGAAACTATGAAGATCCAGCTAGAAAAAAAAGAGAAGACCATGGACCTACTCAAGACAACCTTACAAGGTGAGCCAAATGCTCAAAATCTTAAGGAGATTTGTGAAAATCCTAACGAGCTTGAAGAGACAAGAAGAAATAATATTGGCTTGAAGACTCAACTAGAAGAAGCCAAGAAGATAGAAGAAGTATTGAAAAATCACTTAGATGAAAAGGAGAAGGAAATTCAAAAGCTTGAAATGGAGGTAGTTGAATTGAGAAGGAAAAATAAAAAGTTTGATGCATATGGCAAGTTCCAACACAGCTCATCTATCCTAGATGAAATTTTAGATTGTCAAAGGTCCCCATTTGACAAATCGGGCCTAGGGTACAAGACTAGGCTGGGCTTCAACAAGGAAGCAAAGAATCATGAAGAGGTAATTGAGATTTCCAAGAAATCAGAAGCAATCTCAAGTGTGCATCAAGAAGTTAGTTCTCCACCTCAAAACAAAATCAAAGAAGAAACAACACCAAAATGGAACCAATGTATCAGGTATGAAAATAAATTTAATGGTTACTGTTTTGCTTGTTCTAATTTTGGTCATAAAGCTGTTGATTGTAGAAAAAGTGTTGGAAGTCCACATAACAAAATAAGATGCTGGACATGTGACCAAATTGGACATTTGGCTGCCAATTGTCACACATTGAGATGCTTTAATTGTGGTGGTATTGGCCATAAAGCCCAAGCATGCACAAGTCTTAGAAGTCAACTATTGAAGAGCCCATCATATACTTCAGCAAAGAGCTCGAATGAAGCTTGGAAGAAGAGTAACACCAGCAAAATTGAAGATCAGAAGACAAGTTCACCCAGCCAAGGACATTCTAAGATGTGGGTGAAGAAAAACATTTTGATAGATCTAAATGAAGTAGATGATAAATGCTCAAGTGATGGTGGTTTCCATAGGGAAAGCCAAATTTGAGGTACTCTAAAAGAGCTTGGACAGACGTTGAGTCCTTGATGTTGGAGGTCGAACTCAAAGGAAAATGGTGGTTTCTCCAAGAATAAACAGGTCCTAGGATCGAATTGTTGACATTGACAATTGATGTGATAGGAGGAAAATGAAATCTTGATGCATGCTTACCTTTTATGAATTTAAAACATTCATTAGCAAAATGTTCTCAAATAACACTTGTTGTTGGTGGCTGATTGTATGAGAAAAATGAACTTAGTGAAGGCTACAAGACTAGAAAGTTCTCTTCAGCATTTTATTAAGGACAGAGTGCATAAGGCCAAAGAAAATAGTTGATAAAGAAGCCTATTATGAGAAGAGGAGCATAGTGATCGACATGCTCAAGTTGTGAAATAAAAGAAGACATTCTTGGGTATTCAAATGAGGACACCATTTTAAGCATTATAAAATTGTCAATAAGAGAAGAAGGTTAAGGCATGATAACAAAAAATAATCTCCAGCAAAATGACATATGAAGTTTATTTAGTAAAGAATCTGTCTCAGATTTCTTCTTTGAAAGATATTGGTTGATGGCACAATGATAGGGGGAGTTGTGGTGACGAAAGGACTTTCTTCATGCATGCTTCCTAGATGATAATCGATGCACTCCTTATAGTATCCATAATGTTAAAGACATAACACATTTCAAGCTTTGCAGGCAATGCCATAAAGTATGGAATGCAGAAAATCCACTCACTGTAAAGAGTGTTCATCAAATTATCTGCAGATATGGAGATAGCATGCTATTACAAAGTAGTTGAATCAGAATTCAAGTCACTTTAGGCTTACTCTATTGTTGATATTAATATGAAGTCTACACGAATCAGATGATTTAAAGCAACACACATCTGAGCAAAGTTGTGTAAGAGCTTGGAGAATTTCTCAGACAAAGATTTGTGAGTGGTTTAGGCAGTCTTCAAATATTGTTGAAGCATTGGAGAATGATGAGAATCAATTCAATAAATCCAACCTACAACACTGAAAGATATCAACTTTGGCTAGAATAGAAACTCACTGTTGCATGTCACTTTGAATTTAGCAATGGGAAATTGTTTCATCACAGAAAAGAAAAATAATGACTATAACAATGGCTTGCACCAGTTTGGTGTTTGAAGGCATGATGGTGACAAGAGTTTTTAATTAAGTTGGTAGTAAATTCAAGAAATCTGCAAAACTCTAGAAACATGCTACAAAATGAAATAGATGACCAGAATTATTGTAATGTGTCAGAATCTAAGGGTTGGATAAGGAAAATTTCTAGATAGTTATAAAGAAGATTGGATGAGTTACTCGAGGAGATTCCAAGAATTCTTGGTTGTCTTGGCATCATCCTGAACTCTTACAAATCCGCTGATATTGGGCACAATGTATATAAGTTGATTCTTGGCATCAGAAGTACATAAGGAGAACCCTTGAAGTTTTGGTTTGGGAAGCAAGTAACCAGATTCTTTTATGTGTATGAGCAGATTCTTGACTAGTAAGTTGAGCAAGATTGTTAGAGATTGTTTGAGCATAAATTTGAAGGATTGAGGAGACCGGCCAGATGATGTGATGGAGCAGTGATAGCACTGTGACATATCTTAGTCTTGTAAATCAAAAGAATTGGAAATATCAATAAGTATCTTCAACATACTTAATAAAGTGGATGTCTTGCTTCATGTTTACCATTTTTTATGAGCAGCCAAAGAATGCAAATTTGAATCAAGATATCAGTTAGGGGGAGTTTATATGAAGATGCCAATTAATGATCTCATGAAAGCATTCAATTTTTTTTGGCATTGTGCAGCCTTTGATGGCTACTCAACCCTTTGTCATTAATGTCAAAGGGGGAGAAGAAGAAGCTGTTTGATTTCCATCAATGACAAAGGGGGAGATTGATGAATATGGTTGTCTATGGTTGTCATTGATGACACACCATTAATGACAAACGTGTAAATGCATGATGACAAGCAAACAAGGTGATGGGCATTGGCACACCTAGTAATCCAAATGACCAATATTGTGGTCATTTGGAATTGGTACGAATACCCTAGATAAATATGATGTGGATGGCATAAGAGGACAAGGTTGTCAAGCTTGAAGATAAAAAAAGAAAAGAATGGTGATTTGATGACAATGAGATGATGTGCTTGAAAAAGCCCTTGCATGAAATCTTTGACGGTCATAAGCCCATGTGCATTTGAAGAAGCCATCAAAAGTGTGTCAATTCAAATTTGACATCCTGCACAAATTGGAGAATTTAAGGGTGTTGGAACATGTCATTGAAAGCAAGATCCTCATAGAAAGGTAGATCTCGTCAAGCCCTTTCTGTTGATATATGGAGCATCACCTAACTCCTCACAGTTGAAGAGATTTTATTTTTTGAAGTTGGTGTGGTTTCCTTACCCCATCTTTTGGGTCAGCTGACCAAACAAATGAAAGATAAAAATAATAAATTATTTTACGACAAGTCGGCCTCATAAAATTGGGGTTTAAATCCATATAAATAAAAGGATTTAACCTTCATTTCTAGTGTGAGAAATTCAGACTGTCTATGAGGAATTTCAAACTGTTTCTGAGGCCAAATTTTTGCAAGAGCAGCAGACTGATTTTTGACAGTGGCAGCAACAAGTTTGAAGTTAATTTTTGTTTATGCTTTATCTTCTCTGAATTCGTGGGGTTTTCTAGGGAGTAGAAGGAACAGCAACAAAAAACAACAATAAATTTTTTGGTTTATGTTTTATATCTGGGTTTGATTACATTAGCAGTGTGATGAAGACTTTTTATGTTTGGGCAATAGTGTGATGAAGACTTTTTATGTTGGATAGTTTGATTTGCATGAAAAGAATGATATGTTGGGCTGAATGAAGACCATGAACATTATGTTGCTGATGCTGAGCATGTTTATGATGTTGAATATATTTACATGGAGCTTATAGAGACATGATGCTACAAAAAAAAACTTTTTATATCTTTAATCTGAAGAAATGATGATGATAACATGCTGATGGACATGATGTGATTGGTGACATGATGCTGCTAAGTGTAGGATTTTTGATATGCTCATGAACAGAATATGACAGTGATATGTTGATGGATGGGTTAATGTGACAGAATGATGTTCTCAGCTTGAAGATAGTGACATCCTAAACATATGACAACCAGATGACAGAGATTGATGTGGACAGGTTTGGACAAGGCAGAGACAAGTGCTGATATGAAGACAAATGTGATTTTGATGACATGCATGGACAACTTGATTTGATGAACTAGGGCAGTCAAATATGCATGAACAGAATGGCATGATTGTTTCATAGTATGCTCAAGACAAAATATGGTGATGATATTTGTGGAAAAAAGATTGAAGATTGTAAGACAAGATGCTGGTTGAAGCTTTGAATACAGTAATGATATGACAAGACAATATTGAAAGACATATTTGACATCCTGATGATATCGATGAAAAGAATGATGAATTTGCGCACAAAATGATTAATGTAGTCTTGATGATGTGATGTGATTGTGATGTACACTATAATGCAAATGCAAGTAATTCTTGCATCTGAGGCTAGGATACCTCAAACCCTTCTTGGTAGGGACCAAGAAAACTAGGTTGGGTCCTAGATGATGAGTTGGTGCTCATTGTATCAGTTGGTGCTAAATTGCCTCACAGTTGTAGACGTTGAATCAAATACAAAAACATTACAATTATATCGTGTCTCTCTTGTGCAATGTGTTGATGATGATGTGTTTTATTTGATGAATGACATATGGATTGATAGTTAGTTGATTGATGAATATGATATGCTGATATAAGAGTTGGTAAATGAAGTTGAAATTGAATAAAGTATCGGCTCATTGATTCACCCCCCCCCCCCCTCTCTCAATGAGCATTGTGTCTAACAATTGGTATCAGAGCAAGCCTTCTACAGAAGCCCTAACAAGCTTGAAGGAAATCAGAAGACACAATCGAATAAAAGGGTTCAGATGTTAATGATGGCAAGAATGTTACTGATCTCAGTAATCTTGGTTATGATAACTTTGAAGATGCTCTTGAAGATGCTAAGAAGAATCTTTTAGCAAACCTTTTTTAGGTGCAAGATATCAAGCATGATCAAATGCTTAAAAAGAAGATAGAGAAGCTCATTGAAGAGTATCATGAGAAGTCAATGGAGCTGTCTTGTAAACTCATGGATGAGATGATAAGACTTCAAGACTCAGCTGAAACTATGAATATCCAGCTAGAAGAAAAAGAGAAGACCATGGACCTACTCAAGACAAGTTTACAAGGTGAGCCAAATGATCAAAATCTTAAGGATATTTGTGAAGATCCTAACGAGCTTGAAGAGATAGGAAGAAATAATATTGGCTTGAAGACTCAACTAGAAGAAGCCAAGAAGATAGAAGAAGTATTGATAAATCACTTGGATGAAAAGGAGAAGGAAATTCAAAAGCTTGAAATGGAGGTAGTTGAATTGAGAAGGAAAAATAAAAAGTTTGATGCATATGGCAAGTTCCAACACAACTCAACTATCCTAGATGAAATTTTAGATTGTCAAAGGTCCCCATTTGACAAATCAGGCCTAGGGTACAAGACTGGGCTGGGCTTCAACAAGGAAGCAAATAATCATGAAGAGATCATTGAGATTTCCAAGAAATCAGAAGCAAGCTCAAGTGTTCATCAAGAAGTTAGTTCTCCACCCCAAAATAAAATTAGAGAAGAAACAACACCAAAATGGAACCAAAGTCCCAGGTATGAAAATAAATTTAATGGTTACTATTTTGCTTGTTCTAATTTTGGTCATAAAGCTGTTGATTGTAGAAAAAGTGTTGGAAGTCCACATAACAAAATAAGATGCTGGACATGTGACCGAATTGGACATTTGGCTGCCAATTGTCACACATTGATATGCTTTAATTGTGGTGGTATTAGCCATAAATCCCAAGCATGCACAAGTATTAGAAGTCAACTATTGAAGAGCCCGTCATATACTTCAGCAAAGAGATCCAATGAAGCTTGGAAGAAGAATGACACCGGCAGAATTGAAGATCAGAAGACAAGTTCACCCAACCAAGGACATTCTAAGATGTGGGTGAAGAAAAACATTTTGATAGATCTAAATGAAGTAGATGATAAATGCACAAGTGATGGTGGCTTCCATAGGGAAAGCCAAATTTGAGGTATTCTAAAAGAGCTTGGACAGACCTTGAGTTCTTGATGTTGGAGGTCAAACTCAAAGGCAAATGGTGGTTTCTCCAAGAACAAACAGGTCCTAGGATCGAATTGTTGACATTGACAATTGATGTGATAGGAGGAAAGTGAAATATTGATGCATGCTTACCTTTTATGAATTTAAAACATTCATTGGCAAAATGTTCTCAAATAACAGTTGGTTTTGGTGGCTGATTGTATGAGAAAAATGAACTTAGTGAAGGGTACAAGACTGGAAAGTTCTCTTCAACAGTTTATTAAGGACAGATTTCATAAGGCCAAAGGCAGTAGTTGATAAAGAAGCCTACTATGAGAAGAGGAGCATAGTGATCGACATGCTCAAGTTGTGAAATAAAAGAATACATTCTTGGGTATTCAAATGAGGACACCGTTTTCAGCATTATAAAATTGTCAATATGAGAAGAAGATTAAGCCATGATAACAAAAAATCATCTCCAGCAAAATGACATATGAAGTTTATTTAGTAAAGAATCTATCTCAGATTTCTTCTTTGAAAGATATTGGTTGATGGCACAATGATAGGGGGAGTTGTGGTGATGAAAGGACTTTCTTCATGCATGCTTACTGGATGATAATCGATGCACTCGTTATAGCATCCATAACGTTAAAGACATAACACAGTTCAAGCTTTGAAGGCAATGCCATAAAGTATGGAATGGAGAAAATTCACTCACTGTAAAGAGTGTTCATCAAATTATCTGCAGATATGGAGATAGCATGCTGTTACAAAGTAGTTGAATCGGAATTCAAGTCACTTCAAGCTTACTCTATTGCTGATATCAATCTGAAGTCTGCACGAATTAGATGATTTAAAGCAACAGACATCTGAGCAAAGTTGTATAAGAGCTTGGAGAATTTCTTAGACAAAGATTTGTGAGTGGTTTAGGCAGTCTTCAAAGATTGTTGAAGCATTGTAGAATGATGAGAATCATTTCAATAAATCCAACCTCCAACATTGAAAGATATCAAGTTTGGCTAGAATAGAAATTCACTATTGCATGTCACTTTGAATTCAGCAATGGGAAATTGTTTCATCATAGAAAATAAAAATAATGACTATAACAATGGCTTGCACCAGTTTGATGTTTGAAGGCATGATGGTGACAAGAGTTTTTAATTAAGCTGGTAGTAAATTCAAGAAAACTGCAAAACTCTAGAAACATGCTACAAAATGAAATAGATGACCAGAATTATTGTAATGTGTCAGAATCTAAGGGTTGGATAAGGCAAATTTCTGGATAGTTATAAAGAAGATTGGATTAGTTACTCGAGGAGATTCCAAGAATTCTTGGTTTTCTTGGCATGAGCCTGAACTCTTACAAATCTGTTGATATTGGGCACAATGTATATAAGTTGATTCTTGGCATCAGAAGTACATAAGGAAAACCCTTGAAGTTTTGGTTTGGGCAGCAAGTAACCAGACTCTTTTATGTGTATGAGCATATTCTTGACTATTAAGTTGAGAAAGATTGTTCGAGATTGTTTGAGCAAAAATTTGAAGGATTGATGAGACTAGCCAGATGATGTAATGGAGCAGCGATAGCACTGTGACATATCTCAGTCTTGTAAATCAGAAGAACTAGAAATATCAATAAGTATCTTCGGCATACTTAATAAAGTGGATGTCTTGCTTCATGTTTACCATTTTTTATGAGCAGCCGAAGAATACAAATTTGAATCCACATATCAGTTATGGGGAGCATCCATGAAGATGGTAAGCTCAAAAAATTTCTTTCAAACAGCATGAGCTCAGCTCGAAAGGGGGAGTTTTAATGAAGATGCCAATTAATGATCTCATGAAAGCATTCAATTTTTTTTGGCATTGTGCAACCTTTGATGGCTAGTCAACCCTTTGTCATTAATGTCAAAGGGGGAGAAGAAGACGTTGTTTGGTTGCCATCAATGAAAAAGGGGGATATTGATGAATATGGTTGTCTATGGTTGTCATTGATGACACACCATTAATGACAAAGGTGTAAATGCATGATGATAAGCAAACAAGGTGATGGGAATTGGCACACCTAATAAGCCAAATGACCCATACTGTGGTCATTTGGAATTGGTACGAATACCCTAGATAAATATGATATGGGTGGCATAAGAGGACAAGGTTGACAAGCTTGAAGATAAACAAAGAAATGAGTGGTGGTTTAATGACAATGAGATGATGTGCTTGAAAAATCCCTTGCATGAAATCTTTGATGGTGATAAGCCCATGTGCATTTGAAGAAGCCATCAAAAGTGTGTCAAGTCAAATCTGATGTCCTGCACAAATTGGAGAATTTAAGGGTGTTGGAACATGTCATTGAAAGCAATATCCTCATAGAAATGTAGATCACGTCAAGTCCTTTCTGTTGATATATGGAGCATCACCTAACTCCTCACGGTTGAAGAGATTTTATTTTTTGAAGTTGGTGTGGTTTTTTACCCCATCTTTTGGGTCAGCCGACCAAACAAATGAAAGATAAAAATAATAAATTATTTTATGACAAGTCAACCTCATAAAATTGGGGTTTAAATCCATATAAATAAAAGGATTTAACCTTCATTTTTAGTGTGAGAAATTCGGACTATCTAAGAGGAATTTCTGACTACTTCTGAGGCCAAATTTTCGCAGGAGCAGCGGAATGATTTTTGACAATGGTAGCAGCAAGTTTGAAGTTAATTTTTGTTTATGCTTTATCTTCTCTGAATTTGTGGGCTCTTCTAGGGAGTAGACGGAGAAGCAACAGCAAACAGCAATAAAGTTTTTGGTTTATCTTTTATATCTGGGTTTGATTACATCAGCAGTGTGATGAAGACTTTTTATGTTTGGGCATCAGTGTGATGAAGACTTTTTATGTTTGGGCAAGAGTGCGATGAAGACTTTTTATGTAGGATAGTTTGATTTGCATGAAAAGAATGATATGTTGGGCTGACTGAAGACCATGAACATTATGTTTCTGATGCTAAGCATGTTTATGATGCTGAATATATTTACATGGAGCTTATAGAGACATGATGCTACAAAAAAACACTTTTTATATCTTTAATCTGAAGAAACGATGATGATAACTTGTTGATGGACAGAATGTGATTGGTGTCATGATGATGCTAAGTGTATGATTGTTGATATGCTCATGAACATAATATGACAGTGATATGTTGATAGATGGGTTAATGTGACAGAATGATGTGCTCAACTTTAAGATAGTGACATCCTAAACATATGACAAACGGATGATAGAGATTGATGTGGACAGTTTTGGACAAGGCAGAGACAAATGCTGATATGAAGACAAATGTGATGTTGATGACATGCATGGAAAACTTGATTTGATGAACTAGGGTAGTAAAATATGCATGAACAAAATGACATGATTGTGTCACAGTATGCTTGACAAATTATGGTGATGATATTTGTGGAAAAAATACTAAAGATTGTAAGACAAGATGTTGGTTGAAGCTTGAATACAGTAATGATATGACAAGATAGTATTGAAAGACATATTTGACATCCTAATGATATTGATGAACAGAATGATGAAGTTGTGCACAAAATGATTAATGTAATTTTAATGATGTTATGTGATTGTGATGTACACTGTAATGCAAATGCAAGTAATTCTTGCATCTGAGGTTAGGATACCTCAAACCCTTCTTAGCAAGGACCAAGAAAACTAGGTTGGGTCGTAGATGATGAGTTTCTGCTCATTGTATCAGTTGGTGCTGAATTGCCTCACAGTTGTAGCCGTTGAATCAAATACAAAAACATTACAATTATATCGTGTCTCTCTTGTGCAATGTGTTGATGATGATGTCTTTTATTTGATGAATGACATATGGATTGATAGTTAGTTTATTGATGAATATGATATGCTGATATAAGAGTTGGTCATTAAAGTTTAAATTGAATAAAGTATCAGCTCACTAATTCACCCCCCCCCTCTCAGTGAGCATTGTGTCTAAGACCAATGGTTCAACTTCAAAGCATTGATTTCACCTTGGTAAAACATGATATCCGCTTGGTTTCTCTTTCTCGGAATCATTCTTTGGCTCCTTTTCTAGGTCACATTTCTCTTCCCATTTCCCATCTAATATAATATCTAAGTTAGAGCCTCCAACATCATTGAAAGGTCCAAAATTTATGTCCAGATATGCCACGAGGATTGACATGTTGCATGTGATATTGACGAGTTGTATTTCTGGCATTGCAAATTGCTGTTGATATTCACCCACAACTTATTCTCGAGACTTGTCTACCATGGATAAGATTTGAATACTTTTTCTTTATTCCACCACTAGATCCTGCAATTTCTCGGAAAACCCAAAATAAAAATGTTATGACACCAATATGATCTGTAAACTGTTGTGGATATTAAACAAGAATCGTTTGTCAGAATGGATCTTACAAATTAGTTCTTTTTATTAGCTTATTTTCGCTGAACACTCAATAAACTTTAATTGAAAGAAAAATAAATAGATAAATGAAATATAAAATCCACAAAATAACACAAGATATACGCTAGGAAAACCCTCTATGGGGAATATCCCTTCCAAAAATGAGGACTATGCCTTTGTCTTTCATATGAAATGAAAATACAAAGGAAAATGTACTCTCTATGGAGTTATATATGACTTTGTTGCCAGAATGGTTGCTACGAGATCTCTTACTCTTCCTTGATATACTCTAATATCCACTGTCATGTTGTTTATTGACTATTAAATAATTCAATAACATCATAAGAATGTAATAAATTCTTCTCTTAATGACCCGATATTTAACATAGCTTGATAGTTGTCTAGGGCTAATCTTATGGGTTTTGCATGCCTCAATTCCCTATTAGGGTTAGAGTCTTGGACCTTTCAGAATGTTATTGAAAGTCCACACATGGCTATCTTCGAGTGTGAGAGAAATGAGAGCTAGCATGGAATCCACTTGGTACCATAGTCATTAATTGGAGATGTCAACTTGCTAAGGGCATAACTTCCTCATACAGACTTCGATTGAGGCAATTCTTGGACTATTGGAAAGGTATCAGAGTTAGAATAACGTCAAGGGGAATGGCATAAGAAGTGAATTTTTTACCCCAATAAACATTTTTTAGACCCTCAAACACACCCCAAAAGGCCATGGACCCCAAATTCACAAACTCAGACCTACCCCTAAAATGGGCCCTACAATCCAATTCATCCAATATTTTCACCCAAAAAGCACCAAAATAGATGGAAAATTATATATTGGTCCATTTCAATTGAATAGTGAGTACCACTTCCTTTGTATTTACATTGCATATTGTAGAAGAAAAGAGTAAGGCGTAGCCCTCACTTTTGGCTGAGTTTTTTCCCCATAGTGGGGTTTCCCAAAGTATATCTTATGTTATTTGTGTGAATGTGTTATTTTTTAATAGTCATTTTCCTTTTAGTTCTCATTTATTTATCATTCTATTGAATTAAGCTAATACAATGAATACATTTTAAGATATGTTGTGATGAACTATTCCAGTAGTTTATGGATCAATTGGCATTTGACAGGGATATGTATATCATTCATTGTTTTGTTGCATTAGTGATGGGTCTAGGGGAATATACCATTCTTAAAAATGAAAACGAGAGCCTTACATATGAAAATGAAGCTTCTAAGACTCAAGCATAATGAGGCCTTCAATCCCCAAGTGGTATTATAGACACCATTGTTAGAGATAATGTTTATCTTGTGTGTTTATTTTTTGATAGATGAGAGACTCTCTGGGAGTTTGGTGTGTGGTTGAGATATTATCTCAACCTATCTCATCTATATTTAGAAACTGTTAGATATGATAACAACTTTCTCATCTCTATATATTGTAGATATCATTTGTACACAGATATTGCAGTAGTAATAGATTTGTATGTTTTGTGTAACAATGTCTACTCTCTCCATTTTTAAGTTGGTATTAGAGCTAGATTGAGCATGACTCCCTCACGGGAGTGCTCAGGACTATGAGAGAGAGGAGAACATTGTTTTAGCTATATGGAAGATTAATTATTGAATAAATTGTTGCCCGTGTACAACTAGTGGACACTTGTGTGCGTTGCTTCATGAAATCTGTGAGCTGAAATGAGGAGAAGTCGTTGTTGTGTGTGAGCCGCTGCTGTGTATTGATGCCCCCCTGTGAAGTCACCCAAATCTGTGTGAGATCTGGTGGTCGCAGCTGTGTGTTCTCTCTAAGAGGGCGTGCGCCAAATCACTGCCCAGGAAATTGCAGAGCTGCTCTTGGAAAGCGATCATGAAGGGGAGCCATCGTCAGAGATGAGCAACGAAATTTTGCATTCTCATTGTTGTTTCTAGATGAGAGAATATTGGCACTGTGCTGGAAGTTTGATTTTCCGGATGAGAAAATTTTTTACATTTGTGTGGAAGGCTAGAGAAGTCATTTTGTGCGTGGAAGAGTCCAGCGTTCTGCAGATTGGAGAATTGCTGCTGCAATTATGTCTGTAAAAGCTACCAATAAGAGCCAAGGATCTAGCTACTGTAGCTGCGTGAGGGAACCACCCTACATACTCAATAAGGTTGTTGTCTAGACGTGAGCATTGAATTGGAGGAGATCGTTGTCCACTTCACAAAAGAGACGCTGCTCATTTCCATTAGTGCGAGTCGCCCATCAGATGAATTGCAGAGGTCAGAAGATCCAGTGTTGGTGAAAGGAGATCCAAAAAGGTGTCGCATCCAATTGCAAAAAGTGTTGTTGATATCATGAAGGTGCTTAGTATCGACAAAAATATAAAGGAAAATGCCACCAGATTGCTCAGGAGAATGAAAGGTCGCCGAGGAGATCGCTCAGTTGTTTGCTGGGAGAAAGCTGCCATTTTATTTTCGGGTATAGCAGTGAGAATCTTGTTCTCAATATTTTTCTACAACTTTAAATAATATTGTGTGTTATTTTTCATTTGGATTGGATTTTTGTGTGGAGCTTCCTTAGTGTTCTGAATGTGTCATGGTCAAATTCATAAATAATTGGCTATCTAGAAAAGTATTTAAAAATGCTTGTTGTAACTAAAATATCATTATTGAATGCAGGGGGTGCATGTTCGGTGTACCTGACACCCCAAAAGATTTTTTTGGTCCAAGTTGTAAAGCTTAGCCATTGGCAAGCTAATTTCCCTGGTTTGTTGTAATATCTGTTTCAGATATTCAGGCATACATGTTGTGGTGCGGAATCACACAGTGTTATCCCTCTTATACATATAGTGGATGTGGATCAAGCTCTAGCATGATGTGATTAAAGGGAAAGTTGAGATGAAAGATTCTTAGAGTATGAAGGACCAAGGTCTATTTAACATTGATGAACCATGTAGCTGAAAAGGATTCCTAGAGAACTGGTGGTTACAGTGGCTAAGCATCCATGTATTCTGGTAGATGGATTTCTTTTCATATGGACATCAATAATCAGATGCAGTTACAAGAAAAGTTCTTGATAAAACCCAAAGTGATGAAAGCCTCTCACAAGTGCATATGAAGACCAAGACTAATCTACAACTAAATTCGAGATAAACATTAAGGGAGGATGTTAGAGATAATGTTTATCTTGTGTGTTTAGTTGTTGATAGATGAGATATTCTCTTCTAGTTTGGTGTGTGGTTGTGATATTATCTCAACCTATCTCAGTTATATTTAGAAACTGTAAGATCTGATAACAGCTCTCTCATCTCTATATATTGGAGATATCATTTGTACACAAATATTGCAATAGTAATAGATTGGTGTGTTTTGTGTAACAATGTCAACTCTCTCCATTTTTAAGTACCATTAGGTAGTTCTCCCCAAAGAGGGTATAGAGAGAGACCTTAACTCTTTCTAATGTAGGAAATACATTCTAATGCTAAATATTTCTCTATCAAACATAGGTCCTAAAAAATTTATAATGTTAAAGTCAAAGTAAGTTTTAGAAATTTAAAAAATTATGCTATAAAAACATGTTCACAATAACAAAATGGCAATACTACCACTTTTCCTCTACAAGCTAGATGAGTTGGTTGCTTTGTCTTTTTCTTTAGAATGACAAACCTGTTAATTTGGGATACAAAACAAAAATAACACTATTTACCACATCCTTATTGTTATCTTCGTTTTCAACTATATTATTGATTTTTATTTATAAATACCATAATTCTAAAATACATTGCTATTTTTTTCTAGCATAACTTTTTACTGAGCATTCACCCATTTAAAAAATAAATTGTATGGTACACAGTGTGAAACGAAAAAATATTGATTATGTTAAAACCGTCAAATGTTATTTTAGGTTTGACCTCATAAGGTTTCAATGACTTTCTCAATTTCAAAATATATAAATCAACATTAAAAAATATGAGAAAATAGTGTTGCATAAAAACCAACCATTTTCTACAACCAAACAAATTTGACTTTGATTTGATAGGTGTAATCATTTTCCATAAATAAAATCTATATACTCCAAAAGAGTAAGATATTAATGTTATAAGAATGTGATTTGTTATACATACACTCATTTTACTATTGCCTATATTTTATCCTTTAACATCAATTCATTATTTTTAGGCTCTAATATCGCCTATATTTACATAAAATATGTTTTTTTATCATAATATTGGCCAAAAATTGTTGAAATATTGTAACTTCAAATAATATTATATTTGTAATTTATTATTCTGGAGATGTTTCATTCCTCCATGGAGATCTTATTGTATATCCGGAGATGTTTATTCCTCCGTCGGAATGTGGTAACTTGGGTTATTACACTTCCCTAGTGGGGGTCGGCCCTATATGTGTTATGTGGGTCAAAGGGTTGTTAGACCACCCTAGAGGGGTTGGTCTAGTCAATTGTAGTGGGTTGTTTAACCCAATGGTAAAGTTGGGGCCGACCTAGTTAATATATTGTACAAGTCAGAGATGTGTATAAATAGAGGAGGTGAGCTCCTCATTTGATACACTTCCCTCACTTGAAATGTAGTGCACTTGTGAGAGAGAGGTCTGCTATGGAGGATGAGGAGATCATGTATTTGGTTTGCGTCTTGTATTTTGGTTGATCATCTATATTGAGGAAGCTTTGCTAGGTTTTTTACCCCATGAGGGTTTCCCAGGATAAATCTGTGTCTCTTGTATTTATGTTGTGCTTGTTGTTTCTTCAGTGATCCTGTATATGCTATTATTGTGAAATGAAATGTAATGCTGATATTTTCTATCTTATCATATTGAATCTTAACATGGTATCAGAGCTAACCTAAAGGAAGGCAATGTATGGCACTTACGACACTTCCTTCACTTGGGACAATTTCAAGGTTTGGGTATTGTATAGAAAAAACTAGTCATCATGGAACTTTAGATATAAATCCATTTTGGTGAAGGTTCAGGATCTGAAACCTTTACAGGTCGTAGATAACATCCCTAGGTACCATGTGTCCAAAGGACACCCTCAGATTCGTTGTACTGTGTGAGTTATGATTAGTACAAGTTAGGGTTTCTGCCTCTTCTAGATCTCAGTCAAAATTAGGTGACCTAGGAAAAAAGGTCATAACTTGGGCTAGGCAGCTCCAAATGAAATTGCATAAAACATGACAGGAAGTACACAGACTGTACTATCTCAGGAGACGTTTTTAGAGGCCGAAGTTGAACCAGTGACACGTGGCACGCCGTACAATTTCGCTCTCCTGTTTTATCCCATAAACAGGTCACGTTGCGACACTTGGTATAACTCTCTCTCAGAAAATCCAATTGAAGTTAGACCTATCGGGATGGAAAGATGATGGGTCAGGCTACCGCAGAAAAAAATTTCAGACCCTGTGGATCGAAAAGTTTGAAGTTACAGCAGAAACAATTAGGTACATATTTCTGTCAAAACAGAATTATTTTTGGAGCACCTTCATTCATGGCTTCCGGAATTTAGGGTTTCGGAGAAAGTTAGAATTTTTGGAATTGGAGTCCACAGCTGAATGCTATTCAGGAAAATTGAAATTTAGAGACCAAGATCGAATTTTTTGGTTGGGTAGAAGACCGGGCTTGATCAAACCCTAGTTCGGGATTTTGATCGGAAAGATGGAAAATTAGGGCTTCAACAAAAGTTGGAATTTTTTAAGTCTGTGACCACGGCTGGAAGCTCCTCAGAAAAAAAGAGTTTAGAGCCTTGGATCGAACCTTTTGATTGGGCAGAAGGGTGGGATTCATCAAACCCTAGTTCGGGATCCTGTCGAGAAGATCCAGAAGTTTCGAAGGCAATTTTGAGGTGTCAAATTTTGGAGATTTCAAAATTGAAGTATGCTAGTTTGATCAGCTCAGCAAGGCACATCCTTCCATCCATTCAAAAGTGTGAAAGTCAAAGATTGAATTTTTAGGGTTTCTCTATCAAACCCTAATCAAGCTCGAGATCAAGTTTTAGGGGGAGTTGAGGCCAAGGCCTTACATAAGAAGACTACAAGAATTCTCGATAGGTATGAATTAAGGAGGTTCAGGTATGTCTTGAAATATGATTCTTGATTAAGTTCATAATATGTTTGTCTTCATATTATTTATTAGTACAATCTTGATTAATGTTCGAATTGTCTTATCACACTAGTAACAGTATGAACGGATGTGAATGATAGAATACATTCATTGATTAGGGCTATATGATTGTACTAATGCACTGTGGTGTTGTATGAGGTTGATGTTGTCTGCTAACAAGATATAGGTACATCACGAAAGACAAATCACGTTCCATGATCATGACAACATGAAGACAAAGACTCATCCATAATTTTTGTTCTACTTATGAGGTATGTATGACTTCGTTATATTATGCTTAACCTATGAGATATGCATGTTCTAGCATAGGATCTCTAAATCATTGAAGAGAACAAAGAAGATATTGTTTAGGTATGTTAGACATAACTAAGCAGGTATACTAATCCAGGTATGTTTTCCTATGTCAAGTTAGAATCTTACCTTGTGTTAGGATCCCTTATATAAGTATACTTGGTATGATTGGTTATGCTTATTCATAAAGCTAGTAATCAAGGGTTTATGCATATTATGTCTCTTATCTTGATTGATGATTTAACTAACTAGAAGAGTCCTATGATCAAACAAGAATATGCATGAGTAAAAGAAGACTTTCCTGAAACCTTGAATACTAATGTTTATTATCTATGATCATGGCTATACATATTCAAGATTATTTAGAATTATAATGTTTTGATAATATTGAGGATATACTAATGAATGTATGTTTGTGTATGAGATCATGAGGATGACACTAGTGCACACTTGAGCATGCACAGTGGTACATAATGAATAGAATTTCAAAAGACATATAGAAGATCAAGCAAGAGACAACCACACAAACATAAAAAGATAAGTATTTGAGTTGTTATTTGAAATAGTAAATGATATTGCTTGTAATAGTTGTATACATATTTGTATTCCTAGAATATATCATGCTGAGTGTAAACATTCATATAGCATTGAACAGTATACTACTAATATGCATATGATTGGTAAATTGGACAAACATTCCATTGTTGCTTGTCTAGAATGAAACCTCTTTGTTGACATGCTGAGAGCTTTGCACACTCTCGATAGTATATTGTAGTAGAGATGGAAGGCATCTAGATAGCCACTGTATGCATACAGGATATGGAAAAGTGTTGTGCCAAAGTATTGGTCAAGATAGTTGCATAACTATGTAAATGATATCTGTATGCATAATAGGTTATCATATCAATATGATTTGATGATTATGAAGTATTACTAATCATGTACTTAATTCTGATTTGTAGGAAAGATCATGACAAATGATGAACACCGAACAAGCGATGGATGTTCAACAAAAGGATTTACAAATCAAACACACTATAGAAGGCTTGTGGCTAGAAGATTCTCTTAGAAAGAGGAAGAGAATCATGATGAGATGTTTGCTCCAAGTGGCTAGATAAGACCATTATCTTAATAATGTAATTGAAGAAAGCTATGTTCGGGTACCCAGGATCGATAGTGATCACCATGGGTGATGTGGATCTCAACCTTTGCTACAAGGTTGAATATGGTTTCTATACACAGATGATATGGATGCAAGAAGGAACTCACCACAGAGTTCGAATGATGTTGAGGGTCATATCAGTAGACCCATCCAACGAGAGATGGCACAGATAGATGGCTGCAAAAATGAAAATGAAAGATCTCAGATTGATGCATTACTTCCTAGGTCTGGAAGTATGGAAAGGCTCAGAAGGAATCTTTCTCAACCAAGGAAAGTATGTCGAGAAATATTAAAAGGACTTGATATGTTGGAATGGCCACTCTCATGGATTCCAAATTGAAGCTGTTAGTGAATGACTCATCAGAGTTAGTGTATATAACTCTGTATAGACAAATTATTGGGTCATTGATGTATCTAACAAATACTAGGTCAGATATATGCTTTGTTGTGAACACCTTGAGTCAATATCTAGTGGAAACTAGATGTGTTCACTTTATAGTTGCAAAGCATGTGATGAGGTACCTAAAGGATACGATAGACTTTGATCTATGCTATCTTGGATATCATGACTTGAGATGGCTACACAGATGTTGATTGGGTAGAAATTGTATCAGACATGAAGAACACATCAAGAGGATGTTATTGTCTTGGATCAGCCATGATCTTGCGGTTTAGTTGGAAGCAGTCTAGTGTGGCTCTCAGCACAAGCGAAATATATGGCTGGTTTCTCTATTAGTTGTGAAGCAGTATGGCTCCTAGATTGTTTGACCTAGAGATAGACCCAACTGTGATCCTATGTGACAAACAGAGTTGTATCAAGATGGTAGAGAATCTAGTGTTCCATGATATGGCGCAGAAAGGAACTATAAAGTTCAAATTTGTAACAAGTTGTCGATGCACTAACCAAACCTCTACCTCAAGTGAACAAGTTACCAATGTACTAACCAAACCTCTACCTCAAGTAAAGTTTGAGTATTTTCTGAGACAAGCTTGGTAGGACCCTCCTCAAGAGGGGGAGTGATGTGGTCACTTATGATGAGATTGCCTGCATCGACAGTGAGGTCGATGATGTGGATACCTATATTGGTGATGCCGACAAAGAGGTTTGTGGATGGTCCTTAGACAAGGTCTAAGTTAATGAGGGGATTGCATCATCCTTGACCACATGTTCTAAAAGGATCCGTAGACATATGTCTCTGAGAAAGAAGAGGGATTGCATCATCCTTGAACACATGTTCTAAAAGGATCCATAGGCATATGTCTCTGAGAAAGAAGAGGGATTGCATCATCCTTGAACACATGTTCTAAATTTATCCGTAGACATATGTCTTCGAGAATGAAGTCCTTAGTGGACAAGTGGGGATTGGATCATCCCTAGACTTCAGTCCTACAGTGAGCCGTAGACATATGTCTCCAAGAATGAAGTCCTTAGTGGACAAGTGGGGATTGTATCGTCCCCGGACTTTGGTCTCTTGAATTGATTCATAGACGTATGGTCTCTGAGAATGAAGTCCTTAGTGGACAAGAGGGGATTGTATCGTCCCCGAACTTCGGTCCCTTGAATTGATCCGTAGACATATGGTCTTCAAGAATGAAGTCCTTGATGGACATGTGGGGATTAAGTCATCCTTGGACATAGTCCTAAATGTACGGTGGGGATTAAGTCATCCTTGGATATAGTCCTAAATGTACGATGGGGATTAATTCATCCTTGGATATAGTCCTAAATGTACAGTGGGGATTAAATCATCCTTGGACATAGTCCTAAATGAATGGTGTGGATTAAATCATCCTTGGACATAGTCCTAAATGAATGGTGTGAATTAAATCATCCTTGGACATAGTCCTAAATGAATGGTGTGGATTAACCATCCTTAGACCGTAAATCCCGTAATTCTGAAAGGAAGGATAGTCTTAAACATGATTGTGATAAGATTGATCCCGTAATTGCGAAAGGAAGGATCGTGTGTATTGCAGAGTATGCTGCTATTGTGTATACTTGTATTGATGAGGATACTTGGATTGATGATATCTATACTTGTATTGATAATATGTATACTTGTATTGATGAGGATACTTGTATTGATGAGGATACTTGTATTGATGATATGTATACTTGTATTGGTGCGGATACTAATACTGATGATCTAGATGACGATGCTGCTGATCGTGATGGTCTAGATGACGATGCTGCTGATTGTGATGGTCTAGATGACGATGTTGCTGATCGTGATGATCTAGATGACAATGTTGTTGATCGTGATGGTCTAGATGACGATGCTGATGATTGTGTGATGACGATGCTAATGATCGTGAGGATCCAGATGTTGATGTTGTTGTAGTTGTTCGAGTGCTGCAGAAGATAAAGACTCAGTACTGAAAATGTTGATGTTCCAGTATTGAAGATATTCGAGTAACTGCTTGAGTTATTGATGATGTTGAAAAAGATTTTAATGATTTATAGATGTATCATGTATGATGTTGATGACTCCTTGCTCATGCAGATGCTGTTATAATATCCTTCTCATTAAGGGGGAGTGTTGAAATATTGTAACTTCAAAGAATATTATATTTGTACTTTATTATTCTGGATATGTTTCATTCCTCCGTGGAGATCTTATTGTATATCTGGAGATGTTTATTCCTCTATCGGAATGTGGTAACTTGGGTTATTAGACTTCCCTAGTGGGGGTCGGCCCTGTATGTGTTATGTGGGTCAAAGGGTTGTTAGACCACCCTAGAGGGGTCGGCCTAGTCAATTGTAGTGGGGTGTTTAACCCAATGGTAAAGTTGGGGCCGACCTAGTTAATATATTGTACAAGTCAGAGATGTGTATAAATAGAGGAGGTGAGCTCCTCATTTGATACACTTCCCTCACTTGAAATGTAGTGCACTTGTGAGAGAGAGGTCTGCTATGGAGTAGGAGGAGATCATGTCTTTGGTTTGCATCTTGTAGTTTGGTTGATCATCTATATTGAGGAAGCTTTGCTGGGTTTTCTACCCCATGAGGGTTTCCTAGGATAAATGTGTGTCTCTTGTATTTATGATGTGCTTGTTGTTTCTTCAGGGATCTTGTATATGTTATTATTGTGAAATGGAATGTAATGCTAATATTTTCTGTCTTAGCATATTGAATCTTAACAAAAATTACAAGTTGCAATAGTAAATTGTGTGTTTCATGTTTAATATTTGCCTACCTATCTATATATATGTTTTTTTCAATCCAAAATAATCCCCTAGAATACTATACTTAAGTAAATATTATACTCCTTAAAAAATACGGTACATCATATTCTAATCAATTGTGCATTTACCATTCCTCTTATAATGAAAAACATATGAAATGAAATATTAAATAATTTATTATTCTTTTAATTGATTGCAATAACTATTAATTAAAATAATGATTACTACCATTTTTTATTGTTTTTTATAAAAATATTTAACAAATAATTAACATTAATAAAAAATAATTATCTTATTCTATTTTGTTTAAAATTTAAATAAAACCAACATAAAAACCTTTCTACTTTCTATGCAATCAATCATCTTATTCAATTTTCTTTTATATTCTATATTCTTTTTTACTTAGTTACATATTTAAATATGTTTTAGTTATGCTTTCATCAATATTTCCCATGAATGAGATCATTATCAACTAATATACAAGTATTTATGATATATATTCTTTTAATATAATTTAAATAAAATAAATTAAATTTAAATGCACTAGATGTGCTAATAATAATACAAAGAGAAAAATCTGCAAGTAATGCAGATATTTATCAATTATATTGTACTATAATAATGATTTGAAAACAAACAATTAATTTTAATAAATTAATTATTATTTAACATTAATAAATGATTAAAAAATAAATTAATTTTAAATGTAATTTATTAATAATTTCACAATATATTAATAATGGTAAGAAATATTCTTTTTTACAAATAATAGAAGATATTTATCAAATATACTTTACTATGTGAAAATAAAACTTAAATGAATTATTGTTTAACATACATGTGTCACAATCTAAAATCCCATATTAACTTATTTTCTCTTAACTTCTTTTCTCTGCACAATTATAAAATAAGCATGTGATAATAAAATATTAATAAAAAACCAATAATTTATTATTATAAATTTATTAAATGTGGTTAAAATCCATTCAAAAACATTGTAATTTAATAATATTTATTTACATTACTATACTATAACATTGTAATTTAATAACATTTATTTACATTTCTATCCTATAACATTGGAATATCGGTCCCTTAGTAAGATTGAATGAATTTCATTTCATCTATCCAAATTCAATTTAATAACAATTACTATACTATTTAATATACTATTTAATATCACACTTTGGATAACCAATATATTATAACTTCAAATCTATAATACGTACTACATCCAAAATGATGATAGAGATGCACAATCACCTACTAACATAGTCTAATCTTTTACCTATATATTCCATATCTCCAAACAAACATGTGCCATCATTACCATAGCTTTATGTCATATCTCTAAACAAGAATGTTACAGCATGCTTGCGTCATCATTACGTTACCCTAACCCTAACGAAGTAAGCCATAGCTTTAAACAGTGTTCAGATAATCAGAAGCTTAATTAGGACTAAAGCTGACCTTGCCCTTAAGTAGGATTTGTTATTCAAAGAACATAGTTTTCTACTGCAGCATGAGTGAAAACCATCAAAGAAAATAGTTGTGAAAACCAACAGCACCACCGAGTTGGAAATGTTAGAGGCTTTCAACATGACAGCGGAACTGTAAGATACCAAGAACAGAATGCTTCGTTGAGTAGATACTAGATACCATGTCGATAGAAGAATCTCACAGCTTAGCAATGGAATGAACACTCCTTCTCGGCTAAATTATCAGTTAATGTTGAAGTTCTACATCTATGCATAAAGAATTAAGAAAAATCTGAAGTTCAAGTGTGACATGAAAGCATTTAAAGACTAGCGTTTGAAAAGAGGTTATATAAAAATAAAATTAACAGATCCTTATGCCAAAAGAATTAGCAGATACGTATGGTAAATAGAAGGTTTATCCAACCGGCATGCAGCAAAGTCAAAGGTTTACTTTGCTCCATGTCAGTTGGATGAAGGGAATCAATAATCGAGATAAGGATGACTGATATCAAATCAATCAGAAGTAAATAAAATTTGTATATCAAAATAATACCAGGAAAGAGAAAAAAAAGTAATGATATTATAAATCTATCTTCATCTTTGACGACATCAATGTAGATTTATGTTAATCTGCAATCTAATAAGTATCAGGATCTGATAAACCCAAAAAATTCAAATAAGTCAGGTTCTAATAATACCCTAAAATTTCAAATTATAGATTTAATTATTTTAAATCTTAAAATATACAGACTTGACCTATCCCTAACCTAGCTACTGCGCAAACTATATTTATCCACGGACTTGACCTATCCCTAACCTAGCTACTGCGCAAACTCATTTTTATCCACGGACTTGACCCATCCCTAGCCTAGCTACTGCGCAAACTCATCATATTCATGAATTCAGGGATTAGTTGAGATTGAAGAGATCGACTGTGACATAAACTTTTAAGAGCACAATCAATCACAGCAGCCAATAATCGAAGATCATTGAAAGCTACATATTACCTTTAGATATGTCGTCGATGTGCCTGGATTAGGGTTAGGTTACAGATCTGGAAACAGAAGTGCAAAGCCGGATCACAATAGAAGCAATATAATAGAATCCCTCTATATTTTCCCAGGGCTTTCTTGAACTTGTTATCCGATCTGTTAGTGTTCCGATCGGCCGCCAACACCGCCGATCGAGAAGTTCAAGAAAGCCGTGGAAAAATATGACGGCATTCTCCGGCATAGCGTTCACTCGTCACAAAAAAACAATCTTCCCCAATTCTGGATCGCTGTAATGGCCCAAAGCTTCCCCAGTTATTCATCTCCGCCCGAAAGGACGTCATTCCGCGGCACTGAGAAATTGTCTCATTTTCCCTATGCAGGAAGAGGGCCATCCATAGTATATCTCCAACTTCATATAGTCCCTCCTGCAGTGTTATCGACATTATTACAGCTACAGATGACTCCACATAACCAGGAAATTATCTCAAGCTTACCGGCCCAGATGGTCATCCGATCCGACACTTTCTGCAAGAAATCTGCATGAGATGGCCACCTCTGGTGTTCGAGGGTTCCACCTCTGGTGTTATCGACATTATTACAGCTACAGATGACTCCACATAACCAGGAAATTATCTCAAGCTTACCGGCCCAGATGGTCATCCGATCCGACTCTTTCTGCAAGAAATCTGCATGAGATGGCCACCTCTGGTGTTCGAGGGTTCTCAGAGTCTAGAGAGGTCGTTCACGCGCTGCTGAACACATCTTTGGATCCTAATAATATGGATGCAGGCCAGGCCGCTTCAGTCATACAAAACTTAAAGTCTTGTCACACATTAAACCTAATACTCCCAGATGGGACGTCTCTCGAACGTGTCATGTCCCCTTTGCCCGGTTAAAATCTAACCGTATACTTTGTTATTATCGCATAAAAACAATATTAATAATTTCAAAATAAAGTAGAACGATTCTCCAAATCTACGCATGTAACTAAATAGTGATACTTGATATTTTCTATATTGACACTTATGCTATTCCATTAGATCATCAATAATTGCCATTACAAAATGCTACACCATTATAACTTTGAACTTTGATAGCGATTCCATTAGATCATCAATAATTGCCATTACCAAATGCTACACCATTATAACTTTGAACTTTGATAGGTCCCATAATTAAAGTTGCTATCTACAAAACGAATTACAAGAATCGTACTAAAATGGTGATTTTTTAAAAAATATTTATGATATTTATATAAATTTATTTACAATCAAAGTGTTGATAGTCAACAAGTATATATAATGGTATAAATAGAGCATCCTTGACTAATAACATAGGGTGAATCTCCTCTTTTTCAAAGAGCAATAAAAACATAAATAGAGTTATTTTGTTGTCAAATACATACATGCACCTTAGTTTCCAAAGTACAAATAAAACATAAATCCACAAAAATACCATAAACCAAAAAGTGAAGGGAATAACCATCCCCAAATAAAACAACTTTCCAATGGAGCTTGTTCAAGTATAGATAAGGATTGTGCTCCTCCACAAAGCTTCAACAATCGTTAACAAATCTATAATCCGAAGAAAAAAAAAATTGTTTGACCATCTCCACTCTTTAACACCCTAGGAAAACACCATCCTAAACGCTAGATATAGCTAACCTAGACCTCAGAGAGAGCCCCTGATAAATCATCTACCAAGTGAACACACGCAACTTGTAGGAAAGTAGCACCAACCAAACATTTTGTATCCCACTAACCCACCAAGCCTCTGGATCTAATGAAACCCATCTCGTATTGAGTATTTGCAAGAGGGGGTGGCTCTCATGAAGAACTAAATACATATAGTAGAAATCATACTGTCACAATGGTGCACCAAAGATCTAGTGAGAATCCCTCCAAAAGTGCCTAGGAATCCTAGTTACTATCCTAAACAAATCAAACTCTTGAAGGAAGGACTACAACTTCATGATCAAGGGGCGATCCAGGGGAAACAACCCAAACTCATGAGCAAGAGATCTCCACTCCTTCCATAAGTAGGCCTCAAAGTCCCAAAGGTCTCACCAATAGAAGATACCCTTCCTACTTAGTTAGCGTGCTTGAAACCGAGACAACTTTGCAATACAAAATCCCTAATATTCCCAAATCCGAATCATATGGGAAACAATGCCCCACCCTTCTCAACTACCTTCCCACTGCCAAGGAATCAATCTAGTCAATGCCGCCCGAATACTCAAGAGTACACATCCCCCAAGTTGAAGCAAAGAGGGCGAAGAGATTGTGTCACATAAGGAAAACATGTCATACAAGCTACCTAAATGTTGTGTCTACATAATCTCATCCCTAAAGAAAACCTTCCAAGGTGTTGGACCCTCAAGAGAGTGCACCACCCACTTGGTAGCCAAAATACTTGCATGTGCTACCACATCAATCAAGACTAAACCCCCCTCACTCTGGGGAGTGAGTAAACATCTCACACAAATTGGGGTAGACCTTTCCCCAAAATATCCGAGCACGAGTGAAGTAAGTATGTTTTTTGTGGAAACAATAGAGAGAAGATTAGGATATCAATCCTAGTTTATTTCTTAGTCATTGTAGATTAGTTGAAGAATGACTCGCAAACAAATAATTACTTCCATTCCAAGAAGCAATTGTTCTAATGGAAGAGTTCAAATCATACTCGCTTTTAGGGGGCTCTTGCTTGATGGACTAACTATTGGAATATAAATGAATGAATAAGTAGACCATAATTTGGCTTTCTGGGGTTCTTGCATGATGGAATTACTATTGAGATATAAATGAATGAATATGTAGACCATAATTTGGATTTCCTTCATTGTCTAGAAAATGTTTCATTTCCCTCTATGAGAATGCAAGAGACGTTGAAGATGGAAGTGAATTGTGATCAAAGAATTTAAATAATTGGGTAAAATTTTATACCATGAGAACAATTTATCTATGAACTAGAGCCAAAGTCATAACTACAAACACATATAGTAGCTAAAGTGAGAGCTAGATCTAGCATGAGATGTGTCACCCAAATCCAGAGTTAGAGACATGTTGCATGGAAGAAGACAACGCACACATTGATCAAGATAGTGTTCCTATAAGGTTTTAGAGACCAACAATAATCCAAAATTGGGAGGTGTGATATAAAATAGATTTGAACAAACAAATGGTTGTACAATTGTAATTCAAAAATTAAGGAAAGCTAGGTAATACATAAAAGACAATGCACTTTAAAGTTAAGTGAGACAAAGAAGAGGAAAAATAATGAATAAAATATAACAAATTAATTAATAAAATGAGAGTGGAATGAGATCTAAAATGTCATCATCTTGGTCTTCTCATTAGTTCTCAACTTTTCAGAGAGCCAAGAGCTTTACAGTATAACTATATATTGTGGAAATAAGATTGAGCTACCATTCAAATGTTCATTTTCACATTTGGGTTTCCAAAGTAAACATGGTGTTCATTGTGCCTTGAATGGATTGAGTGTTTCTATATACTGTGTAAATTATATTAAAAAAAATTGTATGACATTTATGAGCTTCTCTATATTTTAATGGATACCAAGTTAATATTTTTTTTAACTGTAACGAATATTTAATATTAAAAAAAAAAGGAGTTACAAAATCCATAGCTTCGCTATTCAACTACAAT
Source organism: Larix kaempferi (assembly GCA_027924585.1). Classification (NCBI taxonomy): domain Eukaryota; kingdom Viridiplantae; phylum Streptophyta; class Pinopsida; order Pinales; family Pinaceae; genus Larix; species Larix kaempferi. The sequence continues at coordinate 3,007,946 of BSBM01001248.1, read as the reverse complement.
TTCTCTGTGAACTAAACTTTAGATAGCTATGAGGATGCTATTTATCCCTCTTAGATCCTTTGCTGGTGGTCTTTCCAGTGCTACAAAAAATGAATAAGTGAACTGCCTGGATATCATTTCTCTGTTAAGAGTTTGTTTCATTAGAATCACAATTCACTACTGCGTTATTTGTATTCCCATCGCCAGAAGAATTCCATAAGGTATAACGATGTGATCCTTTCAGTGTCAACTACACAAATTCCGGAGCTCCAAATAAGAAAGTGTTTGTGTGGCCCAATATCGGCGTTTATATATGCAACATCAACTAAGAGAGTAACATGTGGCTTATAATTACATCTGTTGAACCTCGCCAGTCAAGATGACTTTTTACAGACTCCATGTACCTCGCAGAGGTCTCTACTCAATCATCATCCAATTGTTCTCTTATGCAGATTGCTAGAACCATAGACAAACTGCCTAAATGCCGAATTGTTTCCATAATTATTCGATTGCTATATTGTTTGCATTTCGTGTGCTATACGAAGGAAGATTTCCTTATCTCTTATCACACATCTGATTCCTGTAATGATCATAACTCTTTAGATTGTTGTTTTAAGCAAATTTGACTTTCTATTCTAGAAAACGGGGTTTTCAGTTCTTGAAGATGAGGCACTATTCGTTAAGGAATATGATGAGCATCGGTATCATTATTAGAAATTCTAAAAATTCCCTGTCTGAGTTTGGATCCAACATCGGCTTCTGTATCCGCATCATTATTTAAATTCCTTAAGATGTGATAAGCTCTGAACTTAGTAAAAGTACTCATAATGCTATGTATTCGCTATATGATTCGATTTAGTGTGAGGTTGCTGAGATTGTTGTTAGCATTGATGGATCTTATAATTAGCATAGAATCACCAAACACTTGTAGTTTATCGATCTTGTGCTCTTTGGCGATCTGACAGCCTTTCAACATGGCTAATGCTTCTGCAATGTTGTTTGTGCAAGTGCCTAAGCCCCATCTATACTTCAGTATCAATGTTCCTCCTCTTAACATCAAAACTCCTCTAGCTCCTGCTATTCTAGGATTTCTCTTGGAGGCACTGTCAAATTGTAGATTGTCCATCTCTTGGTTATTTCTCCAAGCGAGGAATTCAGCTTTAGGTAACATAATTTTTCAATCAGGAGCTTGTCGCTGATGTTTGATAGTGATTGGCCTTGGAAGTGTGAATCCGATCCAATTCCTTTCATCCCTGCTTAAATTTTCATCTGACTTGTAATTTGAGCTGATGAGAGACTCAATCAACAGGCCTTTGGCTTTGCTTGCAATTTGCAGTGGACTGTAGCGCTTGTCCTAAAAGATAATATTGTTCCTTGCCATCCAGACTTCCTAGCAAATGTATTTGGGGATTTAAATCTAGATATGTAGCTAGGTTTCCTTATTAGTAAGGGTGTAGGGATACAAGGATTTCCAGTCTTTAAAGAGATGAGTAATGGAAGAGTAGGGCGGCATGGGAAGCTTGAGATCATTAAGCATGTGATTCGAGACAAGTTTAGTATACTCACATTCTATAAAGAGATGATCGAGAGTTTCATTACTGTTTCTATAGAATCGACACCAGAAAGGCCCATCAAAACCTCTCGTGATGAGATTCTCTCCTGTGAGGACTTTGCAATGGATAAGGGTCCAAATAAAAAAGTTGATTTTTGGGAGTCCTAAAGGATCCCATACTAATTTCCAAATATATTTTCTTTCAATCTCTTGGGTTTGCTGAGCTTTGTATCCGAGAATAGAGTTGTAGGATCCACTGGGGCCCCAGCCCCGATCATCTTTGGCCAGTAGATCTGTGGGGGCACAACCTTTCAAGTTATCAATGAGGATGTTTTTGGCTACCTCAAACTGTGTGGGAATGAGTCTGATGTTCCAACTTTGACAGTTACCATACATATCCCAAACACTGAAGTCCTTCAGTGTTATTATCCCATTATGCTTCAGCCAGATTGGAATATTATCTAGTTCCTGAATGCTGTGTAACTTTTCGTTGTTCATGATCTTATCCATGAAGATATCAATATTGTTGCCATTTCCACGTACCCAATAAATATTTTTAGAAAAAACGTTCCATGCTACCTTGCATAATTTCCAGGTGCTAGAGCCTTTGGAGATAGGCTTATGGTGAAGGCATCTTAACCTATTACCCTGTAAGTATTTCTTCCTCAGCACAAGACTGACTTGATGTCCTTTGTTATGCATAAGATGCCTTAGGAGTTTTCCCCCTAGTGCTAAATTTGCTTGGAGTGGATCACATATTTGAAGTCCTTCTGTGATTTTTTATTGCTTTAGTATCTCCCACTTCACAAGGTGAATCTTTTTATCATTATTTTTCCCACCGGACCAAAGAAAGTCTCTCAGAATTTTACTTATCGCATCTGACACCCCTTTTGGAGCTTGGAGGATGGAGAACTGGTAGATGGGTACCGCGGAGAGGACTGAATTGATCAGAATCAATTTCCCAGCCTTGCTAAGCCAGTGCCCTCCAAATATTCTAATTCTGTTCTTTATTTTGATTATCGTGTCTTCCCAATTCCCATTTGTTGGGAGTCCTCAAGTGATTGGGAGACCGAGATACAATAATTTATCTCAATGATTGTAGACTTTGATGCCGAGTATTCTATTGATTTTGGCTGCAATAGGATCTTTTATATTCCAACAGCAGACAACACTTTTATGCAAGTTAATATTGCCTCCAGATGCATTACAGTACCCATTTAGGTTCCATATGAATTTTTGAGTTATGATGGAGGAGGCACCACCCAATAGAAGTGAGTCATCAGTGAAGAGTGTGTGATTGAGGGGATGGGAATCAGAGGTTAAGTGAAAACTAGGGAGAATTCCAGAAGTCAAGTCATAATTCATCTTCTGACGAAGGGAATCAGCGATGATGATATACAGGAAGGGGGATAGGGACAGCCTTGTCTAATGCCCGAAGTGGCTTGAAAAAAGTCAGTTGGGCATTCATTGATGAGGGGGGCGATCCAGGGATTGCAGATGCACACTGAGATCCAGCTAATGAGAGTATCTTCGAAGCCAAAACATTTTAGAATTTAAAAAAGAAAAGAATGATTGACTCGGTAAAATGCATTTTCCATGTCTAACTTGATTAGCATACCTTTTTCTTTTCACACCTTACTAGAGTGTAATGTTTCTTGCACAGGAATAACGTTGTCTAGAATTTGCTTCCTTTCAGAAAGCCACCTTGATTGTCGTAGATTATATTGTTGAGTAAAGGCTTCAGTTGCATTGCTAACATCTTGGAAATGATTTTATATCAGGAATTACATAACCAAATCAACATGAATCTGCTGAAAGTACTGAGGTTAGTCTCTTTTGGTATGAGAGACAAGAACATTGAATTAGTGCAGCCACCAATTTTTTCCTTTGAATGAAAATTCCTTATCATTCTCATGAAATATTTCTTGATGTATTTCCAGCAGGCTTTGTAGAAATGGATCAAATGGCCATCGAGACCCAGAGCCTTATCTGAAACAAGGGAGTGGATTGCTTTGAGCACTTCCTGCTCAATAAACAGTTTGTGCATATTATTGTTGTCCTCCAACATAATCCTTTTAGGAATATGTGATCTTTCGCTCCACCAACGCTCTCATCTTTTGTGTATAACTTGGAAAAATGAAAATGTGTTGCATCTTTTATTTTTGAATTTCCTTTTACGATCATACCATGCTCAAGATTGATTTCAGAAATGTAATTGAAATTTTGTCTGACTTTAAATTGCTTGTAGAAATATGCAGTATTTTTATCCCCAGATTTGAGCCAGATGCTCTGCGATTTGAGCCTCCAATATTCTTCTTTAGCTTGGACTACTTGAGATGTATTGATTTGGTGTTTGGCTTCTTCATGTAGCCCAGAGACTTCACTAGGCTAGTCCTCCATATCGAGTTGGAAATCTTCAAGATAACCCACTGCCATTTTTATGGGTTTTGCAAGTGCAGGGCAATTAGATTTGGCCGAGGACTTAAGAGCAATTTTGGTGTTAGAGAGTTTCTTTTCCCATACATAGCATGGAGATCCAGTGATGGGTAATGTCCATGCATTTTCCAGTATGTTCCAAAAGCTATCATGTGAGGGATGAACTTGAAGGGGATTGGACCTAGATCCTCATTCTCTTGGAAAACAAGTTGGATGGGTTTATGGTCTGAAGCTGAATTGGACAGAATATTAGAAGAGATCATTTGGTTATTAGATAGGAGGTTGCTATGGACTAGGAACCTATCCAATCTAGCCATAATATTACCTTTACCAATGTGCTTGTTGGACCATGTATACTTCCCTTTTTTGGTTTTGATGTCAATGAGGTCCCACTTTTGAAATAGAGCTTCAACCTGAAAATGAAAGCAATCTGTTCCACCGTTTCCACCCTTTTTTTCATTCTTGGAGATAGTGATGTTCATATCACCAGCTAGAATAATATTCTGAGGGGCATATGCCTGCAGGAAATCTTCAAGTAGATTCTAGCAGTCTTGTTTTTTTGAGTAAAGATTAGGTACATATATATTGAAAAGAGTGAACTGCTTGTTGCTTTGAATATGAGTAAGGTCCGTATAAATCCAATGCTGCGTCGCGAAAGAGTTGTTGAGATGAAATTTTTTAGGGGACCATAATGTTGCCAGGCCACCAGAAGCTCCTCTAGTGCTAACTGCATATCCAATGCTCTTCTTCCACTTTTCTTTTCCGATGGCTAAGACAACAATATCATCAAGCTTGGTCTCTTGGAGTAATAGAATATCTAGCATATCAATTCTTTGAAGGTATTTTACTGCTTCTATCTTGCTAGGGATTCCTATACCTCTGCAGTTCCAAGAGACCATCTTCATCATTTAGAATTATAGATGGTGGAGGGGGTTCCTCCTAATAGATCTCCATTTTTCTTTCCTTCTTTCCCGGCTCTAGTATTTCTGCTGAAAACCATATCAATAGTGGCTTGGGATCCTTGAACTTTCTCTCGCTCAACTTCTTCTTCTCTCAACTCTTTGATTGATTTTCGACCAGGCTTTTTAGCGGATTTATCTATGAGTTCTTCTGAGGAGGAAGGGGAGTTCGAAGATATAACTTTTTTATTTCAGCGTAAGAGGGGGCTTCTTTAATCAAGGCAGATCTAGTAGGGTTGGGTGTATTTTGAGGCAGATCCTGAGCTTTTAGTACGTGAGGAATAGTTTGAGAGTCTTGTTGTTCACGTATTTCTCATTCTTCTTCGATCTCAGGGATTTCTTGTATCTCCTCACTTTCTAAAACTTTGAAGCTATTCCTATTATTCAATGTCATCGGATCTTGTTGTTGATGATTTGGATTCTTGATACTTAAACTTTTTGGATGTGATTTCGTTCCTATTTTCTTATTGTTTTGAATTGCAGTCCATTGATCTTTATTCCCTTCTAGTTCTAAGTCCGCTGGCTTCTTTTTACAGGAATGGGCAAAGTGACTGTACTCATCACAGAATCTGCATTTAAAAGGAATTTGTTCATAATCGAGCTCTTGAATGTGGGTCCAATCCTCCACGATGAGATTTATTGCTTTTGAGAGTCCATGTTCCAAGTCTACTTCGACACAAATCCTCGCGCATGCATATCGATCTTTTTTATCAGCTTTGTCGATATATTTACCCAGGGCATTTTCGATAGCTTCTAGGGATTCAGTATTCCAGTAATGAAGGGTAGATGGGGGAGCCTCACCCAGATGGGAACAATAGAGGGGATGTCAAGGGTAGAATCAAAATTTGGAGTCCATTTATTCATATAGAGTCCCAGAGGTCCCATAAAATACGAACCATTTCTGAAGATGAGCTCACGATCCTATTTGCTTTCGAACACGAATGCAAAATATCCTTTCCCCATAAAGAAATATTTCACATATTCCATGATTAGGGGTCTCCAGTTATTTTGCACCCAATGCTCGGTAGAATTCAGAGAGTGCCATAGGCCTATGAATTGGCTAATTAATCCACGATCTGACAGATTAAGGGTTGTCCTACATGGGAGATCTACTGGAAACACTACCGTCAGGATCTCGTTTAGCTTGTTCACTAAATTCTGCTGGGAGGAGGAATGGAGCTTCTTGCCCTGAAAAGCTATAAAATTCAAGAAATTTGTCAGATCAGAAGGGGGACAGACAGCTCCCGAAGCCACAAAATACTGGGGCCCTTCCCTGGAAGAGAGATGGAAAGTCAGTGTAGAACCTGGTGAGATCCCTTTAGGGCCTAGTACGTAGGAAAAGATCCTGCAGCCAACGACCAGGAATTCCCCTGCTCTATACACAATCCAACTTGATCATAGCTCACTTCCAGAAATATATAGCTCAGATCTGAATTGCATAGCATGAGGGAATGCTTGGGCTCATATCCGATGGCCGCTGGTCCAGGTCAAGTCAGAAAAAAAAATCAATTTTGCAATCGCCAAGTTAATATTAATGGTGTGTGATTTAAATTTATGTTAGAGATTGGTGATTTACTCCATAACCTCTTGTCCTTAAAAATTAAAGACTTGTACAAAACATCTTTCCTCTCAACCATCAATTATTTTTTACCTAATAAATCAAGGGCTATATTTATAGAGTTGTTGCAATTCTTTATAGAGCCTCTACATTGGGTTTTTTTAAAGGTTTTTGAATATTGGAAGAATAGAACATTTTACTTTCATACCCATGGTTACCCACAAATTGTTTTATTTTATCTACCTTTTGTTTAACGAATTACGACTCTTGTTGAGAATTTTTTCTCTTGATTGGGGAGAATTATCTCAAGCATGGGAAAATTCTTTGTTAGCTGGGGAATTTCCTCTTTCTTGAGAATTTTTTTTTTTGTTGTTGCATGTTTTACTTTCTTGGTTGGTGAAAATATCTTACCTAGGCGCTTAATCCAAGTAGAGGCCAAGGTAACAAGTACTAGTACTTCTTATAATACCAAGATAATCTAAGTGGCTAACCCTTAGAGTTGAATCAATAATCAATGTTGCATTGTGATAGAGATTGGCTTAACATTGTTTAAAAAATCAAATTGCGATTGTTAGAATGAATGAATATGATTGATAGAATCTATTACATTTCTAAAACATGATGACAAGGATCTTGACTAGAATCGAATTTCAATTCCTACCATAATCATTTGAACACTTTCCTTAACTATAATTTATTTATCATGCCAAATTCTTGAATGAGAAGGTTTCTACTTACATGGAAATTGCCATCAATCTCATTCCTACCATAATTAGTTCAACACCTTCCTTAACTATAATTGATTTATCATGTCAAATCGTTGAATGAGAAGGTTTCTACTTACGTGGAAATTGTCATCCATCTCATAAAAGATACAACATGCCAAGAGGATATGAGATGGAGCATTCCTATTCTTCTTGTTTGCTAGATAATGTTCAATGTATGAAAAACAAGGGTGTCAGAGAAGTCATAGGTCGTCCCCACAGCTCATAACAGTTTGATGTCTTCACACACTTACATAGAAGTTAAGTTCTTCATAACGATATGGGATATTAATCTGCCTTTGGAATTGAAGGATGCTTTAGTGTCTAGTACATTAGTCTAGGACCAAGAACATATTCACCTCCCCATTGCATTAACTTTCATTAAGAAACCCATACAAAAATTTCATGGATGAGAGTAGTCATTGTGAACTTTCCATGTAATTGAACAATTGACATAATAGTTCCTCTATTCAAATGTTAGAGTGTGCATAAGATAGAGTATCGTTAATTGGATTGATAGTCCATCAATAATACACTTTGGTGTTTTCAATCAATTGCATTTTAACTAAGAAACATGGGGTTTGTTTTGTAATATATTGCATTCGGCCTACTAAAAAACTAGGAGTGATTTTTGGAAAGCTATAATTCACATCTTCAAGAATAAAAGGACTTGTAATATCTAAATTAAATAGATTCATCACTATCACGAAAACACTCTTCACCTTGATTTATTTGTGGGATTTACTTTTAATAATCCTTTTCATGAAATTGTTCTCATGGGAGAGTAATTTTTACTTGAGGATGGACTCAACTTAAGAATCCAAAACATAAGTAGAGATACTGTTTTTTTACACAAGTTTCCATAAAAATTTCTATGGAAAGGATTAGATAATTTTTTTGTCAAAACCACAACAAGAATAAAGCCTTGGTATCAATCCCAAAGATAGATGTTTTGTAAAATCTAGATTTCTATTTGCCTAAAAATTGGTTGCTTGTGTGCCTTCTTGGTGATAACAACATATAATCTAATTGAGAACTTTGATAGTGACTCTTACTCTAGTTTTTTTTATTGTTGATATGATACACGAAGATTAGAGGCCTTGCAACCTATAGAAGCATAAAAATATGTGTACAAGATAGAGAACAAACATAAAGTAAATTGTCTAGAGGATCCATGTTGGTGAAGCAAGTGAAATATAAGTCCCTATAAGAAGGAGGGGACATCATTATTTCACCTTGATATTACAATAGGTTTTGAATCATCAATAAACAATGCCAATTTTGTGATAACATTTTCATATAAGGGAAATCTTTCCCTCCCAACTCATGCAAAATTCCTATTTTATTCATTCTTTTCTTGTAATTTAGTATAGAGAATATATGAGATTCTTAGCAAAATTGAGAAAGAAGAGATAAGAACTATTGTATTTCCTTCACACTTTGACAACAACAACTCTAAGAGTTATGAGTTGGAAAATGGTTGTATGCTTCAAGTTGAACACTAGTAGATAATAAGGATCCCCATTATTATTTTTTCTTTTCATTTACTTATTTTCTTTTTAGAATGGTGATAAATATCTTAGAATAGATAGGTTGGTGCAAGCTAATGCTAGTCACTAATGATGTGTTAGTTGCAATGGACTTCTAGAAAAACAAAAATCTGAATGTCAAAAAGCAATATTAGAGCTACATACACAACTTTTTGGAAGATGGCGTAAGAAGATGAAACATAAACAATCGGATTACCTTCCAGAATATATAACTTTTATTTATGGAAATTAAGAATAAATCCCCAAAAATAGGGTTATCCTAAGGTTGGTATGTTATTTTTTTAAGAAAACATAATGAATATGTTTGCGTTGGGCCCTGAGTTTAGTATGCAAATAGTGGGAATTTGAGAAAAAAATTATACAGAGATGTAGATAACATGTCGGTATAGTGCAGCGCTATTTTTCCATATTTATTTATGTTAAATTTTTTTTTATAAATCAAGGAAGTCAATGAAACCCTAAAATGACTAGGTCGAGCATTGGGCCCTGACATCATGGTCTTAACATAATCAATGAACCTTTTTTTTTTAAGAATGTAGGTATTTGTGTGTACTTGTGCAGGTTCTTTTCTGTTTTCAAAATAGGTGAGCCAATCAAAAGTTATAGCCGGAAGAAATAACCTACTTTTTGTGTAAGATTGACGTTATTCCAATTAAAATTAAATAAAAAATAGAAAAAAACGATATATTTAATAAAAAAATTACATATTCGGAATCTGCACACATAGTTCTACAAGTGCGTGTAATTCCGTTAGCAGTGGACAAGTGTAGCATACGTAGAATCATGCTCATAATAGAAGAAGTTATAGAATCATATTTATTTTGTTATAACACAGTCCAAGCCACCTGCTTTGGCAACCTGAACATAAAACCAAAGAGGCCAAGTCATCCACCACGTTGGTGGGAAAGGAATTTCCTACCAAAATTTAAAAATTTAAATGGCATGTACGCATTGTTTTAAAAATACACATACGCACTAAAAGCGCGCATGCACTAATAATGCGTGCGCACATTTGTTTACTAATCCAAAATGTAGTTTTGATGTCATATTCATCTATCTCAACCCCCCCCCCCCTACCACCCCTCTCCCTAAATCTAATCCACCTCCTCTACTTTGTATGTTTGTGTCCCTCCCTAACCCTCATCCCCTCTCTCCCTATCCCTCTCCCTCCCTAAACCTCCTCCCCTCCACCCCATTTCAACCCCTCTCTCTCTCTCTTTCTCTCGCTCTCACTCTCTTCTCTGTTAATCCTCCTCTATCTCCCTCTCTACCTAAAATTTATCTTCTTCTCCCTCTCCCTCCTCTTTACCTAAACTTCCTCTCCTTCTCGCTCTCCCTCCTATCTCCATCTCCCTAACCATAACCATCGTCCTCTCTGTTAGAAAAATAGGATCGCAGAGAAATAACAATAAACAAGATGCAAATATAAATTATAGAAACACATTACAAGAGAGACACCAATATAACGTGGTTCACCCAAGATGGGCTACACCGACACAAAAATTACCAGTCCTTATTATTATACCATCCAACAAAATGAAGGGATATAACCCACAGCACATCCACTGCAACGTCCTCTTCACTCTCTCTTAGTCTCTCTTACATGATCTCATAGATCTTTAAAATGCTACAATACATTACACACCTGTATTACAATGTATTCCTTTTAAATGGGAAATACCATGGGAAAATGCCATGGGATACCCAAAACCATGGGCCTGTAATCTGTTGGCGCAAAAATAACCCATAACAAAAATTCCTTTCAGGAGTGCTTCCCTCGAACTCCCGCCGGGAGCCCGCTAGCACCCAGACCCCCCGTTGCTCATGCCAGGATCATAACCAAACCTGGGGTACAGACACGACTGAAACAACATCATCTACGAGAATGGAAGATCATGCTCCACAACCAACACTCTCTGTCTCACTCCTCCCATCTCTTCCTAATCCCCCTCTTTCCCCTCCCCCCTCTCTCACTATATGCATAACCATGCTCCCCTCTCTCCCAAACCCTCATCCTCTCACTCTCTATCTATAATCGTTATCTCTCTCTCTCTCTGTCGGTGTAACCCCCCTTCGTTCTTCTCCCCCCTATGTCCCTCTCTCTCTCTCATTAATCATTCTCTCTCTCTCTCACTACAAAGAAAATACCTTGTAGCGGAGGTTTCCTGCAAACATGCCCTCAAATTGGCCTTTTATACTGTGCCAAAACCAATGCTCAAGGATTTACTGAGAAGCATAGGGAGCTGGAGGTGTGGGGAAGAGAGAGAGAGACTGAGAGATCTTGGGTTAGCAAGGGCTAGGGAGAGGAGGGGAGAGAGATAGAGAGGAGGGGGTTTAGGGCTAGGTGGAGTAGGAGAGAGATAGAAAGAGTAGTACAGATAGGGATGGGGGAGAGGTTAGGGAGTGGGAGAGGGGGTTTAGAGAGAGAGAGAGGTGTATAAGCAAGGAGTAAAGAGTGAGAGAGGGGGGGTTAGTTAGGGGCTAGGAGGGGGGTTAGTGAGGGGTAGAGAGAGAGAGAGAGATTGAGAGAGGAGGTTAGTAATGGTTAGGGGGAGGAGAGGAGGGAGAGAGAGAGAGAGAGAGGAGAGGGTGTTAGTTGTAGGGAGTGAGAAAGATAGATGGAAGGTGTGGTTAAAGGTAGGGTGATGATGATGACGATGATTATTGTTGGCTGTGGAGCCAGATCTTGTAGTCTCATAAATGATATTGTCTTAGCCGCTCACCCTGGAGGACTGTACACCCATTCTGCATTTTTAGGGGTTCGGGGCAATGCCCCGAAAAAGGGGGTTTAGGGGCAACGTCCCCAAGTCATGGGGGTGCGGAGGCCCCATGAATAAGGGTTCAGGGGCAGCATCCCCGAGAAATGGGGGTTCAGGAGCAACGCCCCCGAGAAAAAAATTTGGGGCTATTTTCGCCAGCTGTTTTGCAAGCCCATGGTCTTGGGTATACCGTGGTATTTTTCCCATTGTATTTTCCCTATAAAAGAAAGACATTGTAATATGGCTAAGATTGATGTATTAGGTTTTATGCATTGTAAAGATCTCTAAGATCATGAGAGAGACTATGAGATAGTGAAGAGGAAGTGCAGCGGCTGTGCTGCAGGTTGTATCCCTTCACCTTGCTGGACGGTAATAATAATAATAAGGAGTGGCAATTTTAGTATGGACGTAGCCCAAGTTGGGGTGAACCACGATATAACTGTGTCTCTCTTGTAATGTGTGTGTGATTATATTTCCATTTATGTTTATTGTTATTGCTCTGTGATCCTGTTTTTCTAACAATTGGTATCAGAGCCAATGGTCTATTTGGTAGATAAACCCATAGGAAGCTAGGATTTCTGGTTTGAGTGGGAGCAATGGCAGAAGAAGGAAAGTTTAAGGTCAAGAAGTTTAACGGCCAAAACTTCCAGTTATGGAAGATGCAAATGGAGGACTATCTGTACCAGAAGGATCTATTCCTACCATTGGGAGGAAGAGCAAAGCAACCGACAGCCATGAAGGATGAAGAATGGGAGGTTCTTGACAGAAAGGCTCTGGGAACAATACGGCTAAGCCTGGCTTCGTCGGTGGCTTTCAATATCTCAAAAGAAATGACAATGAAGGGTTTGATGAGCGCACTGGGTAAGCTGTATGAAAAACCATCTTCCTCCAACAAAGTATTTCTAATGAAGCGTTTATTTAATATGAAGATGTCTGAAGGTGGATCTGTTACTAATCATTTAAATGAGTTTAATACGGTTATAAATCAGCTAAGTTCTGTAAGTGTGAACTTTGATGATGAGGTTATGGCTCTTCTAATCTTGTGTTCATTTCCAGAAAGCTGGAATAGCTTGGTCATGGCTATAAGTAACTCTCTCTCTGGTTCAAACACCTTAAAATTTGATGATGTTATTGGTATTATTCTTAGCGAGAAAATGCGAAGAAAAATCATACATGAGACAGTAGGTAATGCATTGACCATGGAGAGCAGGGGAAGACAAAAGGAGAGAGGAAAGAGCCAAGGTAATCATGGAAAGTCTAAAACGGCCAGATCCAAGTCCAGACTGGGAAAAATAGAGTGTTGGAACTATGGAAAGAAAGGACATCTGAAGAAAGACTGCAGATCTCTAAAGAAGAAAGGAGATGCACAGAAGGAAACTACCCAGGAAGCAAATGTAGCAAGTGATGTGTTACAAGATGCTTTGATTCTTGCATTAGATAATACTAGTGATTATTGGGTATTAGATTCAAGAGCTTCATGTCATGCTACACCACATAGGAAATACTTTCATGAGCATGTTCCTGGCGATTTTGGACATGTTTTATTGGGTGATGATGAGCCATGTAAAATTGTTGAAATGGGTACGGTATGGATAAAAGTTAAGAATGGAACTAACTGGCTGTTGAAAGATGTTAGGCATATTCCTGCCATGAAAAGAAATCTATTCTCAACAGGGAAGTTGGGAGATGGCGGCTGTCTATCTACATTTGGAGAAAAGTGGTGGAATATCACTAAAGGATCAATGGTGATAGCAAAAGGAGACAGGATAGGTACGTTGTATGTATGTCCTCATAATACTGACCATTCTATCTCTTTAGCATCCACAGGAACAGATACAACATTGTGGCATCATAGGCTTGGCCACATGAGTGAGAAGGGGATGCAGATTCTCCACTCAAGGAAGTGGCTGTCAGATTTGAAGCAGGTAAGTTTGGAATTCTGTGAAAATTGTGTTTATGGAAAACAGAAGATAGTCAGATTTCTCAGGGTTGGGAAACAGAAGAAGAATGAAAAGTTAGAGCTAGTGCATACAGATGTATGGGGACCGGATCAGGTACAATCTCTTGGTGGCTCTCATTACTATGTTACATTTATTGATGATGCAACTAGGAAAACTTGGGTTTATTGCATTAGACAGAAATCTGATGTGTTTGCTACTTTTAAGAAGCGGAAAGCTTTGGTTGAGAATGAGACAGGGAAAAGGTTGAAGTGTCTCAGATCTGATAATGGAGGTGAGTACTGTGGCAAGGAGTTTGATAGTTACTATTCATACCATGGGATTCGTAGAGAGAAGACAGTCCCAGGAACACCACAAGAAAATGGTGTGTCAGAAGGGATAAACAGAATGATCATGGAGCGTGCAAGGTGTATGAGACTACATGTAGGCTTTCCCTTATAGTTTTGGGTAGATGCTGTAAATACTACTGTTTATTTAACAAACAAAGGACCTTCAAGTGCTTTGGATGGTGGTATTCCAGAGGAGGCATGGACAGATAAAAAAGGTAAACTACTCATTTCTAAGAACGTTTGGTTGTGAAGCATTTGTCCATATTGATAAAGAAAATAGAACAAAGCTTGAAGCTAAATCCAAGAAATGTACCTTTATTGGATATGGGGTTGATGAATTTGGTTATTGCTTATGGGATTATGAAAATAACAAAATCATCAAGAGTAGAGATGTGATATTCATTGAAAAGGTCATGTATAAAGATCAGTTGCAGGGAAAGAAACAGGAAAAGGAAACCACTGAGTACACAGTACTTGATGAAATTCAAGAAAATGAAGTTCCAAAGGTGCCAGAAAATCAAAAACAACAACAAGCACCTGAAACTCCTGTAACTAAAAGAAGCTATACCAGGATAAGTAGACTCCGTGAACGATACTCTCCTTCAATGTATTATTTGTTGATGACTAATGCTGGTGAACCAGAATGTTATGAAGAAGCAATGCAGGTGGAAACTAGAAAGAAGTGGGAGCAAGGCATGAAGCAGGAGATGGACTCATTGGTTGGAAACCAGACTTGGGATTTGGTTCAGTTGCTTGCTGGTAAAAGAGCATTGCAGAACAAATGGATTTACAGGTTGAAGGAAGAAGAAGGAGGGAAGAAGCAGTACAAGGCCAGACTTGTTGTAAAGGGGTTTGCACAAAAGAAAGGTATTGATTTTGATGAAATATTTTCTCCTGTTGTTAAGATGACTTCAATTAGGACTATCTTAAGTCTAGTGGCGGTAGAAGATTTGCATCTTGAATAGTTAGATATAAAAATAGCCTTTCTTCATGGGGATTTGGAGGAAGAGATATATATGCAGTAGCCACAAGGGTATGAGGTCAACGGTAAGGAGAACTTGGTATGCAGGTTGAAAAAGAGTTTGTATGGCTTGAAGCAAGCTCCAAGGCAGTGGTATTTAAAATTTGACAGGTTTATGATAGAACAAGGTTATAGTAGATGTCATTTTGACCACTGTGTTTATTTCAAGAAGCTAGACAATGAAAGATATATTATCTTGTTATTGTATGTGGATGACATGCTTGTTGCAGGGTCTAACATGCAGGATATAAATGTACTCAAAAGGATGCTAGCTAATTCATTTGCGATGAAGGATTTGGGTGCTGCAAAGCAAATCCTTGGTATGAGAATAACAAGAGACAGGAAAAATCGCAAATTGACATTGTCTCAGGGTGAGTACATACAAAAGGTGTTGGAGAGGTTCAAAGTGAAGAATGAAAAACCAGTTAGTACACCTTTGGCTACCCATTTCAGTCTAAGTAAGGAAATGTGTCCCAAGACATAGGAAGAGACAGATTACATGTCCAATATTCCCTATCAATCAACAGTTGGCAGCTTGATGTATGCCATGGTGTGCACAAGACTAGATATTGCACATGTAGTGGGAGTTGTGAGCAAATATATGAACAATCTAGGTAAAGAACATTGGAGGGCAATACAGTGGATTCTCAGGTATTTGAGAGGTACCACCACTCAGGCATTATGTTTTGGAGGTTCAGACACTGTTCTACAGGGATATGTTGATGCAGATATAGTAGGTGATAAGGATAGTAGGAGGAGCACCACAGGGTATGCGTTTACTATAGGTGGAACAACAGTAAGCTGAATTTTTTAACTGCAGAAGGTTGTCGCACTTTCAACAATGGAAGCAGAGTATGTTGCTATTACAGAGGCTAATAAAGAGATGATTTGGTTACAGAGGTTTATGGAGGAAGTGGGTAAGAAGCAAAAGGATAGCAAGTTGTATAGTGATAGCCAGAGTGTCATTCATCTTGCAAAGAACTCAGCATTCCATTCCAGGACTAAACATATACAGCTCAATACCATTTCATACGCTCTGTTTTGGGAGATGAATTGTTGAAGCTAGAAAAGATACATACTAGCCAGAATTCTGCAGACATGTTCACAAAGGTAGTGACCAGAGAGAAACTGTGTTCTTGCTTGGTTTCAGTTGGCCTTCTTGCATGAAGGTGAAGAGGAGAAATTTGCCAAGTCCAAGTCCAACAAGTGCAGCAGTAGTGGAGTTGTTGTGATCAGTCTCCAAGTGGAAGATTGTCAATTATAGAGCCAGATCTTCCAGTCTCATAGCTGATCTTGTCTTAGCCGTGCACACTGGAGGACTATACACCCATTCTGCATTTTTACGGGCCCATGGTTTTGGGTATCCCGTGGTATTTTTTCCATTGTATTTTCCCTATAAAAGAAAGACATTGTAATACGTCTAGGATTGATGTATTAGGTTTTATGCATTGTAAAGATATGTAAGATCAGGAGAGAGACTGTGAGACAATGAAGAGGAAGTGCAGCGGCTGTGCTACAGGTTGTATCCCTTCACCTTACTGGATGGTAATAATAATGACTGGAAATTTCAGTGTGGACGTAACCCAAGTTGGGGTCAACCATGATATATCTGTGTCTCTCTTGTAATGTGTGTGTGATTATATTTTCATTTCTATTTATTGTTATTGTTTTGCGATCCTATTTTTCTAACAATTATGATGATGAAGATGAAGACGACGACGACAATGATGATGATGATGATGATGATGATGATGATAAAGATGAGGACGATGATGATGATGATGAAGATGATGATGATGATGATGATGATGATGATGATGAAGAAGAAGATGAGGATGAGGATGATGATGAAGATGAGGATGATGATGAAGATGAGGATGATGATGATGAGGATGATGAACAACATGATGATGATGATGATCATCATCATCATCATCATCATCATCATCATCTTCATCATCATCATCATCATCTTCATCATCATCATCATCTTCAACATCTTCATCACCATCATATTCATCTCCATCATCATCATCGTCATCTTCTTCATCATCATCATCATCATCATCATCATCATCATCATCACCATATTCATAATCATCATCATCATCATCATAATCATAATCATCATCATCATCATCATCATCGTCATCATCTCCATCTTCATCATCATCATCTGCTTCATCATCATCATCATCTTCATCATCATCAATGTTGTCGTCATCACCATCATCTTCATCATCTTCATCATCATCATCATCTTCATCATCATCATCATCATCGTCCTCATCGTAATCATCGTGATCATGGTCATGATCATGATGATAATAATCATCATCTTCGTCGTCATCATCATCATCATCATCATCATCACAATCTTCATAATCATCGTCATTATCATCATCATCATCATCATCATTGTCATCATCATCGTCATCTTCATCATCTTCATCACCATCATCTTCATCTTCATCATGTTCGTCATCGTCATCTTCAACGTCTTTATCATCATCATCCTCCTCATCACAATCATCGTCATCATCATCGTCGTCGTCGTCGTCATCATCATATTCATTATCATCATCACATCATCATCACCATCATCTTCTTCATGATGATGACAACGATGATGATGATGATGAATATGGCTATGGTGATGATGATGATGATGATGATGATGATGAATATGATGATGATGATGATGATGATGATGATGATGATGAAGATGAGGATGATGAGGATGATGAGGATGATGATGATGAGGATGACGATGATGATGAGGATGATGATGATGATGACGAAGATGATGATGATGATAATGATGATGATGATGATGATGATGATGATGATTAAGATGTTGATGATGAGGATGATCATGATGATGAAGATGGGGATGATGATGATGATGATGACGATGATGATGATGATGATGATGATGATGATGATTATGAAGATGATTATGATGATGATGTTAATCATCATAAACATCATCATCATCATCATCATCATCATCCTCTTATTTATAATCATCATCATGATCATCATCATCATGATCATCATCTTCATCACCATCATCTTCAT